>OU342742.1:460252839-460424765 GCA_910589775.1 Avena eriantha
GTTTGTGATAAGAACACACATGCAATGACTCTAGCTATGGTTAATGAAAAGAACAGAGATGCAATGACTCTGGTGGATCCTTGTTTTTTTGGTGAGAAGAATAGACATGCAATGACTCTAGCTGTGGTTTGTGAAAAGAACACACATTCCATGAACTCTGGTGGATCCACATGTGGTTTGTGAGAAGAACACACATGCAATGACTCTAGATGTGGTTTGTGTGAAGAACACACATGCAATGACTCTAGCTGTGGTTAATGAAAAGAACATAGATGTGATGACTCTGGTGGATCCTTGTGTGGTTTGTCAGAAGAACATACGTGCAATGACTCTAACTGTGGTTTGTGAGAAGAGCACACATGCAATCACTCTAGATGTGGTTTGTGAAAAGAACACACATGCAATGACTCTATCTGTGGTTTCTGAAAAGAATACACATGCAATGACTCTGGTGGATCCTTATGTGGTTTGTGAGAAGAACATACATGCAATGACTCTAGCTGTGGTTTGTGAAAAGAACATACATGCAATGAACTCTAGTGGATCCATATGTGGTTTGAGAGAAGAACACACATGCAATGACTCTAGATGTTGTTTGTGAAAAGAACACACATCCAATGACACTGGTGGATCCATATGTGGTTGGTGAAAAGAACACACGTCCAATAACATTGGTGTATCCTTATGTGGTTTGTGGAAAGAACAGACATGCCATGACTCTAGCTGTGGTTAATAAAAAAACACACATGCAATCACACTGGTGGATCCATATGTGGTTTGTGAGAAAAACACACATGCAATGACTCTAGATGTGGTTTGTGAAAAGAACACACATGCAATGACACTCGTGGGTCAATATGTGGTTTGCGAAAACAACATACATCCAATGACTCTAGTTGTGGTTTGTGAAAAGAACACACATGCAATGAACTCTGGTGGATCCATATGTGGTTTGTGAGAAGAACACACATGCAATGAATATAGATGTGGTTTGTGGAAATAATAGACATGCAAGGACTCTAGCTGTGGTTAATGAAAAGAACACACATGCAATCACATTGGTGGATCCATATGTGGTTTGTGAGAAGAACACACATGTAATGACTCTAGATGTGGTTTGTGAAAAGGACACACATGCAATGACACTGGTGGATCAATATGTGGTTTGTGAAAAGAACATACATCCAATGACTCTAGATGTGGTTTGTGAAAATAACACACATGCAATCACACTGGTGGATCCATTTGTGGTTTGTGAGAAGAACAGACATACAATGACCCTAGTTGTGGTTTGTGAAAAGAACACACATGCAATGAACTCCGGTGGATCCATATGTGGTTTGTGAGAAGAACACACATGCAATGAATATAGATGTGGTTTGTGAGCAGAACACCCATTCAATGAGTCTAGATGTGGTTAATGACAAGAAAAGAGATGCAATGACTCTGGTGGATCCTTGTGTAGTTTGTGCGAAGATAAGACATGCAATGAATCTGGCTGTGGTTTGTTTGAAGAACATACATGCAATGACTCTAGTCGTGGTTTGTGAAAAGAACACACATGCAATTAACTCTAGTGGATCCATATTTGTGTTTGTGAGAAGAACACACATGCAATGACTCTAGATGTGGTTTGTGAAAAGAACACACATGCAATGACACTGGTGGATCCATATGTGGTTTGTGAGAAGAACATACATGCAATGACTCTAGCTGTGGTTTGTGAAAAGAACATACATGCAATGAACTCTATTGGATCCATATGTGGTTCGTGAGAAGAACACACATGCAATGACTCTAGATGTGGTTTGTGAAAAGAACACACATCCAATGACATTGGTGGATCCATATGTGGTTTGTGAAAAGAACACACGTCCAATAACACTGGTGTATCCTTATGTGGTTTGTGGAAGGAACAGACATGCCATGACTCTAGCTGTGGTCAATGCAAAGAACACACATGCAATTACACTGGTGGATCCATATGTGGTTTGTGAGAAGAACACACATGCAATGACTCTAGATGTGGTTTGTGAGAAGAACCCACATGCAATGACTCTAGCTATGGTTAATGAAAAGAACAGAGATGCAATGACTCTGGTGGATCCTTGTTTTTTTTGTGAGAAGAATAGACATGCAATGACTCTAGCTGTGGTTTGTGAAAAGAACACACATTCCATGAGCTCTGGTGGATCCATATGTGGATTATGAGAAGAACACACATGCAATGGCTCTAGATGTGGTTTGTGTGAAGAACACACATGCAATGACTCTAGTTGTGGTTAATGAAAAGAACAGAGATGTGATGACTCTGGTGGATCCTTGTGTGGTTTGTCAGAAGAACATACGTGCAATGACTCTAACTGTGGTTTGTGAGAAGAGCACACATGCAATCACTCTAGATGTGGTTTGTGAGAAGAACACACATGCAATGACTCTATCTGTGGTTTCTGAAAAGAATACACATGCAATGACTCTGGTGGATCCTTATGTGGTTTGTGAGAAGAACATACATGCAATGACTCTAGCTGTGGTTTGTGAAAAGAACATACATGCAATGAACTCTAGTGGATCCATATGTGGTTTGCGAGAAGAACACACATGCAATGACTCTAGATGTTGGTTGTGAAAAGAACACACATCCAATGACACTGGTGGATCCATATGTGGTTGGTGAAAAGAACACACGTCCAATAACATTGTTGTATCCTTATGTGGTTTGTGGAAAGAACAGACATGCCATGACTCTAGCTGTGGTTAATAAAAAAACACACATGCAATCACACTGGTGGATCCATATGTGGTTTGTGAGAAAAACACACATGCAATGACTCTAGATGTGGTTTGTGAAAAGAACACACATGCAATGACACTCGTGGGTCAATATGTGGTTTGCGATAACAACATACATCCAATGACTCTAGTTGTGGTTTGTGAAAAGAACACACATGCAATGAACTCTGGTGGATCCATATGTGGTTTGTGAGAAGAACACACATGCAATGAATATAGATGTGGTTTGTGGAAATAATAGACATGCAAGGACTCTAGCTGTGGTTAATGAAAAGAACACACATGCAATCACATTGGTGGATCCATATGTGGTTTGTGAGAAGAACACACATGTAATGACTCTAGATGTGGTTTGTGAAAAGGACACACATGCAATGACACTGGTGGATCAATATGTGGTTTGTGAAAAGAACATACATCCAATGACTCTAGATGTGGTTTGTGAAAATAACACACATGCAATCACACTGGTGGATCCATTTGTGGTTTGTGAGAAGAACAGACATACAATGACCCTAGTTGTGGTTTGTGAAAAGAACACACATGCAATGAACTCCGGTGGATCCATATGTGGTTTGTGAGAAGAACACACATGCAATGAATATAGATGTGGTTTGTGAGCAGAACACCCATTCAATGAGTCTAGATGTGGTTAATGACAAGAAAAGAGATGCAATGACTCTGGTGGATCCTTGTGTAGTTTGTGCGAAGATAAGACATGCAATGAATCTGGCTGTGGTTTGTTTGAAGAACATACATGCAATGGCTCTAGATGTGGTTTGTGTGAAGAACACACATGCAATGACTCTAGTTGTGGTTAATGAAAAGAACAGAGATGTGATGACTCTGGTGGATCCTTGTGTGGTTTGTCAGAAGAACATACGTGCAATGACTCTAACTGTGGTTTGTGAGAAGAGCACACATGCAATCACTCTAGATGTGGTTTGTGAGAGGAACACACATGCAATGACTCTATCTGTGGTTTCTGAAAAGAATACACATGCAATGACTCTGGTGGATCCTTATGTGGTTTGTGAGAAGAACATACATGCAATGACTCTAGCTGTGGTTTGTGAAAAGAACATACATGCAATGAACTCTAGTGGATCCATATGTGGTTTGTGAGAAGAACACACATGCAATGACTCTAGATGTGGTTTGTGAAAAGAACACACATCCAAAGACAGTGGTGGATCCATATGTGGTTTGTGAAAAGAACACACGTCCAATAACACTGGTGTATCCTTATGTGGTTTGTGGAAAGAACAGACATGCAATGACTCTAGCTGTGGTTAATAAAAAAACACACATGCAATCACACTGGTGGATCCACATGTGGTTTGTGAGAAAAACACACATGCAATGACTCTAGATGTGGTTTGTGAAAAGAACACACATGCAATGACTCTAGCTATGGTTAATGAAAAGAACAAAGATGCAATGACTCTGGTGGATCCTTGTTTTTTTTGTGAGAAGAATATACATGCAATGACTCTAGCTGTGGTTTGTGAAAAGAACACACATGCAATGAACTCTAGTGGATCCATATGTGGTTTGTGAGAAGAACACACATGCAATGACTCTAGATGTGATTTATGTGAAGAACACACATGAAATGACTCTAGCTGTGGTTAATGAAAAGCACAGAGATGAAATGACTCTGGTGGATCCTTGTGTGGTTTGTTAGAAGAACATACGTGCAACGACTCTAATTGTGGTTTGTGAGAAGAGCACACATGCAATCACTCTAGATGTGGTTTGTGAATAGAACACACATGCAATGACTCTAGCTATGGTTTGTGAAAAGAACACACATGACTCTGGTGGATCCTTGTGTGGTTTGTGAGAAGAACATACATGCAATGACTCTAGCTGTGGTTTGCGAAAAGAACATGCATGCAATGAACTCTAGTGGATCCATATGTGGTTTGTGAGAAGAACACACATGCAATGACTCTAGATGTGGTTTGTGAAAAGAACACACATCCAAAGACAGTGGTGGATCCATATGTGGTTTGTGAAAAGAACACACGTCCAATAACACTGGTGTATCCTTATGTGGTTTGTGGAAAGAACAGACATGCAATGACTCTAGCTGTGGTTAATAAAAAAACACACATGCAATCACACTGGTGGATCCACATGTGGTTTGTGAGAAAAACACACATGCAATGACTCTAGATGTGGTTTGTGAAAAGAACACACATGCAATAACACTCGTGGGTCAATATGTGGTTTGTGAAAACAACATACATCTAATGACTCTAGTTGTGGTTTGTGAAAAGAACACACATGCAATGAACTCTGGTGGATCGATATGTGGTTTGTGAGAAGAACACACATGCAATGACTCTAGATGTGGTTTGTGAGAAGAACACACATGCAATGACTCTAGCTATGGTTAATGAAAAGAACAAAGATGCAATGACTCTGGTGGATCCTTGTTTTTTTTGTGAGAAGAATAGACATGCAATGACTCTAGCTGTGGTTTGTGAAAAGAACACACATGCAATGAACTCTAGTGGATCCATATGTGGTTTGTGAGAAGAACACACATGCAATGACTCTAGATGTGATTTATGTGAAGAACACACATGCAATGACTCTAGCTGTGGTTAATGAAAAGCACAGAGATGAAATGACTCTGGTGGATCCTTGTGTGGTTTGTTAGAAGAACATACGTGCAACGACTCTAATTGTGGTTTGTGAGAAGAGCACACATGCAATCACTCTAGATGTGGTTTGTGAATAGAACACACATGCAATGACTCTAGCTATGGTTTGTGAAAAGAACACACATGCAAAGACTCTGGTGGATCCTTATGTGGTTTGTGAGAAGAACATACATGCAATGACTCTAGCTGTGGTTTGCAAAAAGAACATGCATGCAATGAACTCTAGTGGATCCATATGTGGTTTGTGAGAAGAACACACATGCAATGACTCTAGATGTGGTTTGTGAAAAGAACACACATCCAAAGACAGTGGTGGATCCATATGTGGTTTGTGAAAAGAACACACGTCCAATAACACTGGTGTATCCTTATGTGGTTTGTGGAAAGAACAGACATGCAATGACTCTAGCTGTGGTAAATAAAAAAACACACATGCAATCACACTGGTGGATCCACATGTGGTTTGTGAGAAAAACACACATGCAATGACTCTAGATGTGGTTTGTGAAAAGAACACACATGCAATGACACTCGTGGGTCAAGATGTGGTTTGTGAAAACAACATACATCCAATGACTCTAGTTGTGGTTTGTGAAAAGAACACACATGCAATGAACTCTGGTGGATCCATATGTGGTTTGTGAGAAGAACACACATGCAATGAATATAGATGTGGTTTGTGGAAATAATAGACATGCAAGGACTCTAGCTGTGGTTAATGAAAAGAACACACATGCAATCACATTGGTGGATCCATATGTGGTTTGTGAGAAGAACATACATGTAATGACTCTAGATGTGGTTTGTGAAAAGGACACACATGCAATGACACTGGTGGATCAATATGTGGTTTGTGAAAAGAACGTACATCCAATGACTCTAGATGTGGTTTGTGAAAATAACACACACGCAATCACACTGGTGGATCCATGTGTGGTTTGTGAGAAGAACATACATACAATGACCCTAGTTGTGGTTTGTGAAAAGAACACACATGCAATGAACTCCGGTGGATCCATATGTGGTTTGTGAGAAGAACACACATGCAATGAATATAGATGTGGTTTGTGAGCAGAACACCCATTCAATGAGTCTAGATGTGGTTAATGACAAGAAAAGAGATGCAATGACTCTGGTGGATCCTTGTGTAGTTTGTGAGAAGATAAGACATGCAATGAATCTGGCTGTGGTTTGTTTGAAGAACATACATGCAATGACTCTAGTTGTGGTTTGTGAAAAGAACACACATGCAATTAACTCTAGTGGATCCATATTTGTGTTTGTGAGAAGAACACACATGCAATGACTCTAGATGTGGTTTGTGAAAAGAACACACATGCAATGACACTGGTGGATCCATATGTGGTTTGTGAAAACAACACACGTGCAATGACTCTAGATGTGGCTAATGAAAAGAACAGACATGCAATGACTCTAGCTATGGTTTGTGAAAAGAACACACATGCAATGACACTAGTGGATCCGTATGTGGTTTGTGAAAAGAACAGACATGCAATGACTCTAGTTGTGGTTAATGAAAAGAACACACATGCAATCACACTGTTGGATCCATATGTGGTTTGTGAAAAGAACACACATGCAATGACTCTAGATGTGGTTTGAGAAAAGAACACAAAAGCAATGACACTGGTGGATCAATATGTGGTTTGTGAAAAGAACATACATCCAATGACTCTAGATGTGGTTTGTTAAAAGAACACACATGCAATGACACTGTTGGATCCATGTATGGATTGTGAGAAGATCACATATGCAATGGCTCTAGATGTGGTTTGTGAAAAGAACACACATGGAATGACACTGGTGGATCAATATGTGGTTTGTAAAAAGAACATACATCCAGTGACTCTAGATGTGGCTTGTGAAAAGAACACACATGCAATGACTCTAGATGTAGTTTGTGAAAAGAACACACATGCAATGACACTGGTGGATCAATATGTGGTTTGTGAAAATAACATACATCCAATGACTCTAGATGTGGTTTGTGAAAAGAACACACATGCAATGACACTGGTGGATCCATGTGTGGTTTGTGAGAAGAACATACATGCAATGACTCTAGCTGTGGTTTGTGAAAAGAACAGACATGCAATGAACTCTGGTGGATCCATATGTGTTTTGTGAAAAGAAGACGCATGCAATGACTCTAGTTGTGGTTAATGAAAAGAACAGAGATGTAATGACTCTGGTGGATCTTTGTGTGGTTTGTGAGAAGAACATACATGCAATGACTGATACATTGCAAATGTATCTATAAATTTTTATGTTCCATTCTTGGTTTTATCCACTTCCTTGTGTTTTGTCCACACTTTGGAGTAATTTTCATATGATTTCTTGGACTAACCTATTAACAAGAGCCATAGTGCCAGATGCCTGTTTTCTGCTTTTTTTGGTTCCAAGAAAGTCAAAAAATAAATATTCTCGGAATTGGACGGGACAAAAGCCAAAGTGCCTATTTTTCCGGATGTCATCAAGTGCCAGAACATGAGACGGAGAGGGGTCAGGGGGCCACCACACCACCTGGCCGCGCGGCCAGGCCTAGCCCGCGCTAGGGGGTGGTGTGGCCGCTCCCGGCACCTCCTCGGCCTCTCCTTTCGCCTATATATTGCCCCCGGGACAAAAATCCTAAGTGCCCGATCAAAAATCCACGAAAGTGTCTGTAGCCACCGTCATCTCCATCCCTAGATCGGGAGGGATCTGAAGCTCTTCCCAGCACCCTGCTGGGGAGGGGAATTCACCCTAGAGGCCTTCTTCATTACCATGCAAGCCTCCGGTGTGATGCGTGAGTAGTTCATCCTTGGACTACGGATCCATGTAGTAGCTAGATGGCTGGTTCTCCTCCTTTGTGCTTTCATGTCTAGATCTTGTGAGCTCCGTTCATGATCAAGATCATCTATTTGTAATTTTGCATGTTGTGTTTGCGGGGATCCTAGCATCACCAACACCAGCACCAGCAACACCAGCAGCACCAACAACAGTAGCAGCAACACCAGCAGCATCAGCACCAGTAGCACCAGCAGCACCAGCATCAGCATCAGCACCAACAACATCAACAGCAGCAAGAGCCTCCAAGCCTCCCAAGGGAAAAGCCTCATTGGCTCCCTCCGGGTCTATCCCTTCCATGATAGATATTCTTCAAATTGTTCCTCCACCTTCATATGGGAAGTCAAGAAGACTTCCGGGTCATCAAAGAGAACCTCTTCCAGGTCAGCAGAGAGAACTTCTTCCGGGTCTACCGCTTCCGGGCCAGAGGGCAGCCAACAGTTGGTTTTGCATACTAGACCTGCTGTAGCTGAATCTGCCAGGCGAGTGGCTCACGAGAAGGGTCTTGTGGCGAACTATTCTCTGAGCAGCGAAAGCTATAGTCCACTGCTCCTTGAGTATCTGCAGAACTGGAACAATGCAGAATTCGTCAACCCTCAAGACGACCTGCCAGAGAAGTTCGGCCCAGCCGAGTTCAGCGCCCAGATGAACTCCGCTACCAAGGCTATTTCCTTAGATGGCCGGATGATGGAGGTAACTCTTTTTCTTTGCTGTTAATGTTTTACATAACTGAGCACTTGTAGATATAGCCCCTAGTCCCTGAGCCTCCAAGGGAATAACTTGTTATTCGGTCGGATGCTTCTTATAGAATCTAGTTTTTGTTCGTAACAATATCAAATTTTGATATGGTTGGGGCCGGGTCTAGTTCCCTTGGCCCGGATCTTGCAGAGTTGGAATATCCACACACCTAGATCCGGGTTAAGTTCCACTTGGCCTGGATCTTGTAGACTTTGAATATCCACACACCTAGAGCCGGGTTAAGTTCCACTTGGCTCGGATTTTGTAGATTTCAAATATCCACATACCTAGAGCCGGGTTAAGTTCCGCTTGGCCCGGATTTTGTAGATTTCAAATATATACACACCTAGAGCCGGGTTAAGTTCCACTTGGTCCGGGTCATGTAGAATTGGAATATCCACACACCTAGAGCCGGGTTAAGTTCCACTTGGCCCGGATTTTGTATAATTCGAATATCCACACACCTACAGCCGGGTTAAGTTCCACTTGGCCCTAGTCCTATAGAATTCGAATATCCACACACCTAGAGACGGGTTAAGTTCCACTTGGCCCGGATTTTGTATAATTCGAATATCCACACACCGAGAGCCGGGTTAAGTTCCACTTTGCCTGGATTTTGTATAATAATTGTTTTTACTCTGTCTTTGAACTTTGCCATTGCCTTACTTTTTTCAGATTACCACTAACCGCCGATCCGCTGAGTTCTAGCGCCTGCTGGACTCCTATAAAGATATTCGCGCGTGTTATGGTGAAGTCCTGGTAGAGTACCAGAAGAGGGGTAATTTTCCATTCTTCGTCTTTCGTATTTATTCGAACTTCTTAGGATCCATATGAATTTTGTGGTCCGAATCATGGAGCCGAGGTTGAAGCTGAAAACATAGCCATGCGGAAGAAGCTTGCTGAAATTAAAGGTAAACTTATCCCCTCCACACGATCGTTGTATTTTCCTTGCTTTATCTAGTGGACACTTATACTTTGGATCCTTCGGATCATTATGCTGTTGCAGTTGCTCTCGAAGATAGTGTCACCATGCCTGAAATGATGACTCACTTCCTTGAGCAAGCAGGGAATCATGAGGCTGAGCTGAAAAAGAAAGATGTAGAGATAGCTCGGCTCCAACAGCAGGACTCGGAGATCACTCGGTTGAATGCCGAAATCCAGAGGCTTAAGAGCCTCCATAAGTCCGAGTTGGAGAAGGTCGACCAGGAGTTTGTCGAGGAGAAAGAGCGTTTGACCATGCAAATATCCAAGGATAAGAGCCTACTGGAGGAAGCCGATGTCAAGCTTACGTCGGTGACCACCGAATACGAGAAACTCCAGGCCCATAATTCTAATGTTGATTCTGAGCTTCAGCGACTCCTCTTCCAGATCTCACGTAAGTTTTTTCCCTTGCTTGATCTTCTTCTCTCCGGATTTGGTCCTTTTGCTCACTATTTTTCTTCTCATTCTTAGGCAAATTCCTAGAGAGTGATACGCTCGGTGCCTCTGCCGTACGCCAGTTCCACGAACAGCGTGGTATTCCTGCTGCCCCTGGTGCCGAGCCAATCCCGTATACCACGGAGGATCTCCTGGCGAGTCTCACCGCTCATCTTGAGGTAGTGAAGAATCATGGCACGGATATTATCCCAGTGGCAACACGGATGTTCAGCTGCCTTTGGCCCAGTGAATCCATTCCCAAGAAAGGCTCGACTTTTATAGCCAAATTAATGGAATGTGACACGTAGCTGCATCTATGGCACGAATCTGCTGCACGGGCTGGGGCCGATATTGCCTTGCAATTTGCTCTTTCATGGTACAAAGGAATTGATCTGGGGTTGCTCACTCGCATGCGCACCGGTTCTAAGTGGTGCAAGGATCCGGCGTGGATCACGCGCCACAAAGCCTGTGCCAACAAGCTCATCCAGTACTCCTTCTGCCATGCTTGGAATGAGGGGCTGAGTTATCTTGATGCCGCTGATGAAGAAGTTGTCTCTAGAGATGAAGAGGAAGGGAGTGAAAGTGAGGGCTCCGAACTGGGCGATGTGGCCGAGGACCCGGAGGATAGCGAGGTTAACCCGGAGGACAAAGCTGAGGCTAGCGCCCCTCCCCCACACTCCGAAGTACCTTCTTCATCGATGGATGATTTGCCTGCTGCTCCTGCTCCTTAAAAACATTGGTCATATTTATCAGATCCCGAAATGACGGGCGTAGATGTATTTAATTACTTTGTTTTGGTTGCGCTACAGTTTTATGTTGTGAACTAAGTTTTATTGCTGTATTATCGTGGGCGAAGTCCCCGAGTTTCATTTTCTTGTTCTCCCAATTTTTGACTCGGCTCGCGTCTACCTTGATTCGGTTTTTCGACTTATGGGTCCGAGGTTCAAAAAATTGACTTAACAATACTTGAAACCTTGAGATTAGCTCAAAATGATCTGGCATCTTAGTGACAAATAAACCAAGGGTTAGTCAAAAAACCAATGTCGGCCCGCTTAGGTTCTTTCCCTTAGTCGTTTTTCACCTGCTTTGCCATTCCAAACTTGTTCTCTTGCTTGCCATGAAGCCAATTCGTGTTGGACAATAGCAAAGTCGAAGAGTTAGGTTTTTGGTGCTTACACATTACTAATCCAACTAAGGTATTAGCGACTTAACCTAACCGACATAAAAAATACGAAAAGAAGAAACAAGCATTACAGCAGTCCCCGAGTCTCTGCTCGGGGTGGCAAAGTTTTTATTGATAAGCTCATCGCCGACATACATACCTACGTATGAGTATCTCAGGTACATTCACCTCTTAGGTTTAGAAAGGACAAAGCAGTGCTACGTTCCACGGTCGTTTGGATTCTTCTTCGGACCTGTCCGCCTTGTTCTTTTCCTGGGGTTGTGCATCAATAAGATAGTAGGAGTCATTGTGCAAGGCTTTTCTTACAATGAAAGGTCCTTCCCATGGCGGGGATAACTTATGCTTGCCAGCAGTGCGCTGTATCAACCGGAGTACCAAATCACCTTCCCAGAAGACTCAGGGGTTTACTTTCCGATTGTGATAGCGTCGAGGATTTTGCTGATATATAGCGGATCTGGACAAGGCCAGTTCTCTCGCTTCTTCCAGCAGATCAACATCATTTTGCCGGGCTTCGCGCACTTCGGCTTCTTTGTATTGGGTGACTCTTGGCGAATCATGCTCTATGTCGGCTGGTAATACAACTTCTGCCCCATATACCAGAAAGGATGGCGTATAGCCTGTTGATCGATTCGGAGTTGTTCTTAAACTCCACAGTACCGCTGGTAGTTCTTCTATCCAGCACCCCGCTGATATTTGCAGCGGCTCTATGAGCCGGGGTTTTATCCCGGACAATACCAATCCGTTCGATCTTTCTACTTGCCCGTCCGCCGCCTCGTTTTCAATCCAGTGTATGTGATGAAACTCACATCCCTCAAAAAACCCACTTATCTTTTGAACATGGAACCTGTATAGGGCCATGTTAGCATCCAAGGCATCCCAATTTCCAGACACTTGCTGCACCACCAAATCGAAATCTCCAAAGCATTTTATCCGACGTATCCCTACCTCCTTTGCCACTTTGAGTCCATGCACCAATGCTTCGTACTCCTCCACATTATTCGAGGCACTGCAGTTGATTTGAAGGACATACTTCAATTGATCCTTCTTGGGCGAGGTAAGCACTACTCCGGCGCCCATCCCATCTTTCAGTTTCGATCCATCGAAGTGCATTTGCCAATAATTGGAGTCCGGCAAGTGTCTCTCGTACTACATTTCAGCCCAATCCACAAAGAAGTCCGCCACGGCTTGTGACTTGATTGGATCCCTTCTGTCAAATTGTGGTGCATAGGGAGCTAACTCAATTCCCACTTTGCTATCCGGCCGCTTGCGTCTTTGTTACTCATGATTTCCAAAATCGGTGCCTCACATATCACCTTGATGGGGTGTTCCTCAAAATAATGTTTGAGTTTCTTAGCTGATATATATACACGATACGCCATATTCTAATAGTGAGGATAGTTCTGCTTCGAGGCTGATAATACCTCACTCAGATAGTATACCGCCCTTTGCACGGATTTTCCTTCCTCCTCACGCTCCACTATGACTACTACGCTTACGACTCGGTTGGTCGCGGCTACGTAGAGCAACATTGGCTCCTTAGGTAGTGGTGCGGATAGGATTAGCGCAGTAGATAACATCTTTTTCAACTCTCGAAATGCTAGGTTGGCCTGTGGCATCCATGTGAACTTGTCTACCTTTTTCATTAGTTGGTAGAGGGGCAAGGCCTTCTCTCCCAACCGACACACGAACCAACTTAACGATGACAGGCAACCAGTAAACTTCTGCACATCGTTAAGGCATTCAGGCAGTTCCATTCTTTCTATGGCCCGGATTTTTGTCAGATTAGCTTCAATGCCATGGCTAGACACCAAAAAACCGAGTAACTTTCCGGCAGGTATCCCAAAGGTGCACTTATCCGGGTTCAGCTTCATTTGGAACCTTCTCAAGTTCACGAATGTCTGCCGGATATCATCAAGGAGCGTATAGCTTTCCTTGGTTTTTATTACCACATCATCCACATAGACTTGCACATTTCGACCTATCTGATAATGTAAGCATTTTTGCATTTTTGCATGCATCGCTGGTACGTTGCTCCTGCATCACGTAATCCAAACGACATAGTACGATAGCAATAAGCCCCGTACGGGGTGATAAACACTGTCTTTATTTGATCATCCAGATTCAGGGGTATCTGGTGGAAACCAGAATACGCACCAATGAATGACAGTAGCTCACATCCCGCTGTCAAGTCTATGTCTTGATCTATCCTAGGAAGTGGAAACGGATCTTTGGGACACGCCTTATTCATGTTCTTGTAATCAATACACATGCGCCATACCACTGCTACATTCGAATCATCTTTCTCCTTTTCCACTAACACTGGATTAGAGAGCCAATCCGGATAGAGTACTTCCATGATAAATCCGGCCGCTAGGAGCCTAGCGATTTCATCTCCAATGACTTTCCTTCTATCTTTAGTGAAACGCCAGAGTGGTTGCTTTACCGGCTTGGCGCCGGGTCTCACATTCAATGAGTGCTCAACCAACTCCCTCGGTGCACCTTGCAGATCCTGAGTAGACCAAGCAAAGATATCCCGATTCTCACGGAGGAAGTTGACGAGCTCGCTTTCCTATTTGCTGCTTAACCTGGCACCAATGTTCATGGTGCGCTCTGGGAACTGATCATTGATTGGCACTTTCTTCGTGTCTTTGGTTGCTTGGAATGACACACTTCCATGTGGGTTAGTCAGTGTCGGCATAGCTGTTGTGCGGACTGAGCTAATGCCGCTACCTCTAGTATCTTTCTTTTTTCCTGAGCTATCACGAGTGATTCGGCTAAGTTAGATCTGACTGAGGCGCACTCCATCGAATGCCGGAAGTCCCCTGATACGGTTATGATGCCCCTTGGCCCGGGCAGTTTCATCTTAAGGTAGCTGATGTGGGTAGTTGCCATGAACTTGTTCAGCGCTGGCCTGCCGAGTAACGCGTGATAAGCGCTCTCCAGATTTACTACTTCAAACTCCAAATTCTCAGTCCGACAAATATCTCTTGTGCCGAACAATACGTCAACCCGGACCTTCCCAATTGGTTTGCAGAAAATGCATGGCACAATGCCATGAAATGTGGTTCTCGTTGCTTGCAGCATGTTCTCTGTTATTCCCAACTTGTGTATGGTATCCTTGTACATAATGTTGATACTACTGCCATTGTCAATCAGTACCTTGGAAAACCTTACATTGAGATTCGACCCGATAAACGTTGGATCCAGGACCAAAGCATAGTTTCCCAGGCTTGGCATGATCTTTGGGTGATCCTTGATACTCCATGTGATTTCTTGATCCGCCCAGGGCATATATCTCGGTACGGCCGGCATTACTACGTTCACCTCCATATGCCGGCGCTGCAAGCTTTTCCGGTCATTTTCTTCCCTGGTAAACACACAGTAGCTTTGATGGTGTTCCATGTACTCATTCCACCTTTCGTTTTTGTGGTAACCATGATCTTGTCGCTGGCTATTGTCTACTTGATGTACCACATCCCTTCTTTCATGATTTTCATACCTCGGTGGAGGCGGTGGCAACATCAGTTGCTGTCCATTACCCCTGTTAGTAATGGTGGCCGTGGTGCCTCATTCCTAGGCGCCTCATTCTGAGGTGCTTGAGCATTCCCCGCACAGCCCTGTTCTAACTTCCTCATCCACTCGCACTGTCGGGTCGTATGTTTCGTCGGACTGGTCGGACTTGGTGTATGGAACTTGCAAGGTTGATCCAGCATGGACTCAAATGTATACCTCGGTCTATCCTTCCGTTCTTGCCACTGCTTCTTCTGCTCCGGGGTCCAAGGTTTTTTCCCCTCATTTTTCTGCTGCCAGTTTTGCCCTCCAGTTTTCTGGCGTTGGTTGGCTCCGGCATTGGAATGATCCTGGTCTACTGGTGCGACCTATTGCGAGTTATACCGGTAATCCAGACGCTCATCCCTTCTCTTTCCTCAAAAATCATTCCTCCTTGACGATCCGAGCCATCTCGGCCGTAATATTCCTTGTTTGCTCGCTCGACATTATCCGGGGTTGTGTTGGATCTCCCAAGGCATACGAATTTGCGATCCAGATCGTCTCAGCCAAGGTAGTTGGCATGTCTCGCTGTAACCTCTGCCACAACATACTTCCATATCTGCATCCCTGAGCGAACCATGCAATAGGTTGTGATTCAATTACTCCCTCGCACGAGTTTGGCACATTACACCACCGAGTCAGGAAATCTCTATCTGCTCATTCGGTCTCTGCCGGCACAATGCAAGGGTCTGTGGCCTGTTGGGTCCCTTGTACATGCTTGAGAAGTTACTAATGAATAGCTCCTGGAAATCCAACCAAAAGTTGACACTCCCTCGTGGCAAATTGTTCAGCCAAACACGCGCTACTCCTTCCAGCATCTGCGGCACATACCTTACCGCCCATCTCAAATTTCCTATTGCGATCTTGACCGCTGTGGCGTAGTCAATCAACCAATCCTCTGGCCTTGTACTACCATCATAAGTTCGGGTTCCTCTGGCAAGCTGAAAGTTCGGCACTGGTGGCTCGTTCATGATCCGGGGCCCAAAGCATGGTGGACCTAGTGGACCTTGTATATCAATTTGCTCCGACCTATAAATCCTATCAAATTTCAACCTTGCATCATCTAGCTGCAAGTTTCTGCTCCCAGCCTTGACCCAATTGCATGGTGATCCGGTCTGGGGTATCCGTCGTTGACCATAGCCGAATAACCATCATTGTATCTTTCCTGATCTGGACGACCATTATGTTGTTATGCTGCTTGTCCCGTGGTCCCTTCTTGTCGAGGTGCGTGTTGCTGCTCTTGCCGAGGTATATTTTTCCCTGCCCCCATGGTATCATGTTGTTCGGCATTGCCGTTGGCAATGTTCCTCTGACCGGCATTGCCTTGGTCACGGTTACCTCGTCTAGGGACACCTCGGCTGGTATTGTGCCTATCCTCATCAGCTTGCATCTCTTTGCCTTTTCCGGCCCTTACCGGATCAGAAGGAACCATTTGTTTATCTCTTCTTCTGGAGTTTACTACCTCTTCTCTCCTAGGATTGTGACCCGGAGACGACGCAGCTCCTCCGGATCTCACCGGGTTGTTCCTGGCCGAATGTACCACCTGCGACACTCCTGGTGGTGCCGGGTTTGCCTTGTTTATCTCTTCATTTTTCTGGCAAGCATCTCTTAACAAGTGATTTACCCTCTCTTGTTGCCTTTGCCAGGCCTCTCCAGTTAAACCTTCTAACTCGGACGCGGCCGCGTTTGCTGCCCTGAGGTTCTTTGCTGGAGTACTGTACCGATCCAACCCTCCTGTAACTATTGTGGCTGTCTGACCCGGACTAGGCTAGTACTCCTTGTCAATCTCAGTGATCAGGTTCCTGCCCCGGATTTTCACTCCATCTATGCGGTTTACCTTAGCATATGCTCTCAAGCTGATGTTTAACGACTGATGCAACTCTGCTACCTTCTTTGCCCTAGCTAACATATTCTGCCTAGTTTCCTCTAACTCAGCCTATGCCTGAGTCGGATCTACCATAGGTGCTATTGGCGTCTCTAGGCTATCTATCGCCTGCTAGAGCACATTCGCTCGCCTTTCTAGTGGAGGAAACCTAGACCTAGTCTACTTTGGCGTTACCTCCTACTCTGGCACCGGATCCTTGCTTGGTTCCGCGTCAGGCACGGACATCAGGACTTCAACGCTGCTAGTGGGGCGAGCGATACATACTCCACGAGTTGCACTGAGAGGTGGCTCGCCTACCTCGATGATGTGCCACGGATGAACGCAGGACTATCCACACCCACGTAGATCTTCTGCGCGCCAAGCTTGATGAAGACGTCGTAGCACGGTGGAGGGTGCATGCCGAAGCTTCCTGCATTGTCGCTGACATAGTCCAGCACTCCAAAGCGCTGAACCAAGCCTGAGAAAATACGCTCACAGGTGCTGGAGAAGCTTCCCGTCTGAATTTTCACCCCTGCTAGCACCGCTAGCCCCACGGTGGGCACCAACTGTCGTGGTGGTGGCACGATAGATGCCATGGATAGGCTAAAGATGGGGCCAATGAGTTCTAGGGGAATCCAGGGAGGGAGAACATAGTGATTCCACGCACGGAAGTTCTTCTAATTTCTCTATCAATGGAGTTTACAAGTGCTCTTGAGGCTTTCAACAAGAAGGAGACGATGTCTCTTACTCCCTCCCAACTAGCCCTAGAGTTCTACCTTAGATAGAGAAATGATCGATCCCCTTCTATGGAGGCCCTAGTGCTCCTTATATAGGGAGATTGGGTTACAATTCTAGGGCACAAGTGACATCATATTCATAGAATATGCTCCTCGCCTAAAGTAGATGCTTCTTTATTCTCTTTAACGGCTCGTCCGGGCTTTGGACGTAACCCACAGCGTAATCCTTGTCTTTTGGCGTCTCCAGACATGGACTACGTCATCCGGCTTTGCCCGCGTCACCTTGGTCGCCCCTGACCCACTGTTCCTCTTCTTTTACTTTACTTCGCTGATGCTACAGCTAATAAAGCCACCTTTTGACCAGTAGGGGATTCCTTCTCTTGGAAGCCAAGGTAATCCGGCTAGCATATAGCTAATCCGGCTTACCAAGTCACCTGCAAAACAGATAGACATGGCCAACATATATCTTATGCCGGTCAGACCATAGTCAAGGAGATGCTCCATGGGCCGGGTCACACCGTGATTCGGCCTGCCTTGAGGTGACCCGGTCAGCACTTGCATTGACCGTGCCGTACCCCGGCTAACTCGGCCCTTATACCCCGGTGTTACCCTACCCGGGGTATCTCCCCAACATTTAGGGTTTAGGATTTTGCGAATTTTCGATAATTCTCAAGATTTATGGTTATATTCGTCAAATAAAATGGCGTTACCAAATTAAATGAAAGTATATCAAATTTTTATCTAGAAGTGCATGCTACATGCTTTGTAAGGGTTTAGGGTTTCGGGTTTTGGGGGTTTAGGGTTTGGGGTTTTAGGAATTTTCAATAATGTTCAAGTTGCTTTATGCTTATATTCGTGGAATAGAATGGCATTACATCAATTTATTGAAATTACCTCGAATTTTTATGTATAAGTGCATGATACCTGCTTTGGTTAGGGTTTATGGGTCGAGGGTTTAGGGTTTAGGGTTATAGGTTTTTACGTTTATTTTTATGGGTTGTTTAGGGTTTAGGTTTTAGCGATTTTTCAATAATTCTCAATATTTATGCTTGTATTCGTAGAACAGAATGGGTGTTATCTGATTTAATGAATGTATCTCAAATTTCGAACAATGTGTGAATGCCACCTACTTGGTTATGGTTTAGGGCTTTAGGGTTTAGGGTTTAAGTTTTAGGGTTTAGGGTTTAAGTTTTAGGGGTTGTTTAGGGTTTAGGGAATTTTTGATATTGCTCAGGATTTATGCTTATATTCGTCAAATAGAATGGCGTTACCCAATTTAATGAAACTATCTTAAATTTTGATCTATAAGTGCATGCTACGTGCTTGGTGAGGGTTTAGGGTTTAGGATTTGGGTTTTAGGGGTTTAGGGTTTCAGGATTTTTCAATAGTGTTGAAAACTTTATGCTTATATTCATGGAATATAATGGTGTCACCCAATTTAACAAAAATATCTCAAATTTTGATCTATAGTTGCACGATACCTGCTTGGTCAGGGTTTAGGGGTTTAGATTTTATGGTTTAGGATTCCGTGAATTCTCAATAATACTTACAAACTTTATGGTTATATATATTCGTGGAACAAAATGGTGTTACCTTAACTTAATGAAAGTATCTAAAAAATCTACATGTCAATGATACCCTACTTGGTCATATTTTTTGTTAAATAAAATTGAAGGTACCCAAGTACTAAAACAAGGGAGAAACACCAAGAGTTCCTTAAGATTTAGGCGCTGTTTGGTTGGGCTCTAATTCTGGCTTTTGATTTTTGGCTTATAAAGCTAGGAACGTGTTTTTTGCTTTGTTTTTTAGCTATTACTCTGACATAGTGGAATGATAGTATAAGCTAGGTTGGATGATTTTAATTATTTTATCTCGGTTTAGCAAAAAATGTTCGAATTTTTAACACAAGTGATGGGAATCTCTACTTCCCGTAATTCTGGCTTACTGACATGTGGGTCACTTGCATAGTGGGTCCAAAAAGTCATAGGTCATAGTGGGCGGGTAGGTAAATATTGAAGAAGGGCTGCGAAACATTGATGGGGTGATGCACTTGGGAGAACGCAAATTTACCACCTATATCCCTCTCTTATTGCAATGCTCCCTTGGATTCTTGTTTCTAGAGCAGGGATAGAAGAGAAATTTTGCATTCTAGAAAGAGGTGAAGCATGTTTGAATGGATGCGCAGGATATTTTAATGGATGGGTGCGATGTTTGGGCGCCGTATCAAATTTTGAGGTCGAAGCTTCTAGCATACACTACTCTAGTGTGGGGCCTCTCAGACGCGTTGTCACCATCTACGCCCACACGCTAGCGAGAGATGCTTTCCAGCATTTAAACATGTTTCTAGACATTTGCTGAAATTTTCGAACAATTTAAGGCTTTCAAGAGGATGACCATCGTCCAAAAAAGGTGACCAAGGTCATGGAAATATTTTATGTTGACGTGTCCGTATTTGGTAGATCGGTGCATCTTTGCAAATCAACCAATATGTCTGTTTCCAAATATGAAGTTTGTTTTCGTATTTCCAAGTAACAACAGTGAGTTTTATTGTGAAGCAACTACAAAGATGATGGCTCAAATAAATTCATTCGCAAAAAAAAGATGGTGGCTCAAAATGCCACCGCCCCCTTTTTTCACACAATGTATAATGCCCTTTCAAGCTTCCAGGCTAAATTTCTGCAATAAAATAATTTTTGGGGCTGGATGTTTGAATTGATGGGCGGGGTGTTTGAATGGGTGGGCAAATATTTCCGCGCTCGGCCGAAATTTTGAATTTGAAGCGTCTAAGGTACGCTACTCCCACTTGGGATGTTGTCCCCATCAGATAGACTCACAGGCATGTATGCTTTCCAGCATTTAATGAGTTTAAAGATTTCTTCTGAAATTAATGAACATTAATTCTAGGCTTTCAAGCAAGAGGAGCAAGGTCATAGCCATAGTTTCTGTACCATTTTCATGTTTTGTATTACTCCGTACATTGAAGCATCTTCGCCAACCAAGCTTACAAACGTGTCCATATTTGGTAGATAGGTGCATCTTGGGATTTCAAGCAATTGTTTACAAAGGTGATTCCAGATTTGATGGATAATGCCTTACTTTCATGAGTCTCCAAGCTTCCTAGCTGAAGATGCTGAAACTAAATAAATTTTTGACAATTGAAAGTAAGTATGTCTAATTATGAACTATAAAGTGTGTGATATAGCTTGCTCTTGACTTTTTAAAAATAGTTTAAAGGTACCGAATTAGTCAAATATTGGAGAACCACCGAGAGTTTTGCAAGATTTCAATTTTTGATATGAATAGTAATGACACCAAATTTGGGCTATTTTTTAAAAAAAACCAAAGAAACAAAATATAAAATGAAATATAACCATTCATTTCTCTGTTGGTGTCTCACTGTGTGCATTGGTTAATTTCCATGTAAATATATAAAATTTGATAACTCTTGAAAAACTCGTTTCACAATATGGCGTACCATATTTGAACATTCATGGCTTTCAAAAACTAGATGACCAATGTCAAGTCCATATGTCTTACCATGCTTTATGATAATGTAATCATGTTTGGTAGATTGGTGCATGTTGGAATTTCAACATTGTTTACAAAAAGAGCTTCCATATTTGGAGTTATTTTAAAAGCCCCAATCGATAATAATGGCTTTAATTTTGTCATACGATATATGGCGTACCATGTATGAATTTCCATGGCTTTCAAACCAGATGGCCAAGGTCATGGAAATATCTTTGCTATAGTTTATAACAACATGTTTGTCTTTGGTAGATTGGTCCGTATTATTAGCATTTAAAATATTATTTACAAAGGAAGCTTCTGAATTTGAAGTTATTTTCAATTTTCAAGCGACGGTAATGGCTATTGTCGTGAAGAAACTACAAATAAGTATGGCTCAAAATCCCACTGCCCTAGTTTCCACACAAGATATATATAGCATGGGTTTAGGGTTCGTGTTTTTTGGGTTGAGGGTTTAGGGGTTTAGGGTTTATGGTATATGATTTAGGCTTTTAGGGTTTAGAGCTTCGGAGTTTAATGTTGGTATTTATGGTTTAGGATTTTAGGCTTTAGGGTTTTCTGGGTTTTAGGGTTTATGAATTTTCAATAATAATGTTCAAGATTTATATATATATGCTTATATATATTCATGGAATAGACTGGTGTTATCGCAATTTAATGAAAGTATCTCGGATTTTGATCTATAAGTGCATCATACCTGCTTGGTAAGGGGTTGAGGTGATGAGGGTTTATGTGTTTAGGGTTTAGGTTTTTTGGGAATTTTCGATAATGTTTAAGCTGCTTTACATATGCTTATATTCGTGGAATTGAATGGTATTAGCACAATGTGAGGAAAGTTTATCTGAAATTTTGATCTACAAGTGCATGTGATACCTCATTTGCCAAGGTCGTTTAGGCGGGGTTGATGGTTTAGGGAATTATGAATAATGTTCAAACTTTATTGTTATATTCGTGGAATAGAATGGCATTACCATAATTTAATGAAAGAATCTCAGATTTTGATCTATAAGTCCATGGTACCTACTTGGTTAGGATTTATATGGGTCGAGGGTTTAGGGTTTTACGGTTTAGATTTTATGGACTGAATAGGGTTTACGAGGTTTAGCAAATTTTCAATAATACTCAAGCTTTATGCTTATATTCGTCGAATAGAATATGGTGTTACCTAACTCATTGTAATTATCTCAATGTTTGATCTATAAGTGCATGATACCTACTTGGTTAGGGTTTATGGGTTGAGGGTTTGGGGTTTTAGGTTTAGGTTTGAGGGGTTGTTTAGGGTTTAGGGTATTTTCAATAATGCTCAAGATTTATGCTTGTATTCATCGAATAGAATGGAGTTACCAATTTAATGAAAATATATTAAATTTTGATCTATAAGTGCATGCTACGTGTTTGGTAAGGATTTGGAGGTTAGTGTTTAGGTTTTAGGGTTTCTGGAATTTTAAATAATGTTCAAACTTTATGCTTATATTCGTGGAATAGAATGGCGTTACTACAATTTAATGAAAGTATCTCAATTTTTATATATATAAGTGTATGGTACCTGCTTGGTTAGGGTTTATGGGTCGAGGGTTTAGGGTTTTACAATTTAGTTTTATGGGTTGTTTCTGGTTTAGGGTTTACATAATTTTTGTTAATCCTCAGGATTTCTGCTTATATTCGTCTAATAGAATTGTGTTACCTGATTTAATGAAAGTATATCACATTTTGCTCTGTTAGTGCATGACACCTACTTGGTTAGGGTTTTTGGGCTGAGGGTTTTAGGGTTTAGGGAACTTTCGAGAATGCTCATGATTTATGCTTATATTCGTCAAATAGAATGGTGTAACCCAATTTAACGAAAGTATCTCAAATTTGATCTATAAGTGCATGCTACTTGTTTGGTCAGGTTTTGGGGTATAGGGGTTTAGGGTTTATTTGGGTTTTAGGGGTTTAGCTAGGGATTAGGGTTTCGGGAATTTTCAATAATGTTCAAGATTTATGCTTATATTTCTGGAATAGAATGGTGTTACCCAATTTAACCAAAGTATCTCAAATTTTCATCAATAGTTGCACGACACCTTCTTTGTCAGTGTTTAGGGGTTTATATTTTATAGTTTAGGATTCCGTGAATTCTCAATAATATGTTCAAACTTTATGGTTATATATATTCGTGGAACAGAATGGTGTTACCGCAATTTAATGAAAGTATCTCAAAAAGTGATCTATAAGTCGATGATACCCTGCTTGGTCATATTTTTTGTTAAATAAAATTGAAGGTACCCAAGTACTAAAACAAGGGAGAAACACCAAGAGTTCCTTGAGCTTTATGCGCTGTTTTGTTGGGCTCTAATTCTGGCTTTTGATTTTTGGCTTATAAAGCTAGGAACGTGTTTTTGGCTTTGTTTTTTTAGCTTTTACTCTGACATAGCGGAATGATAGTATAAGCCAGGTTGGATGATTTAATGATTTTATCTCGGTTTAGCAAAAAATGTTCGAATTTTGAACAACAAGCGATGGGAATCTCTACTTCCCGTAATTCTGGCTCACTGACATGTGGATCACTTGCATAGTGGGTCCAAAAAGTCATAGGTCGGAGTTGGCGGGTAGGGAAATATTGAAGAAGGGCTGGGAAACATTGATGGGGTGATGCACTTGGGAGAACGCAAATTTACCACCTATATCCCTCTCTTATTGCAATGCTCCCTCGGATTCTTGTTTCCGAAGCAGGGATAGAAGAGAAATTTTGCATTCTAGAAAGAGGTGACGCATGTTTGAATGGACGCGTGGGATATTTTAATGGATGGGTGCGATGTTTGGGCGCCGTATCAAATTTTGAGGTCGAAGCTTCTAACATACACTACTCTGGTGTGGGGCCTCTCAGACGCGTTGTCACTATCTACACCCACACGCCAGCGAGAGATGCTTTCCAGCATTTAAAAAAGTTTCTAGACATTTGCTGAAATTTTCGAACAATTTAAGGCTTTCAAGAGGATGACCATCGTCCAAAAAAAAGGTGACCAAGGTCATGGAAATATTTTATGATGACGTGTCCGTATTTGGTAGATCGGGGCATCTTTGCAAATCAACCAATATGTCTGGTTCCAAATTTAAAGTTTGTTTTCATATTTCGAAGTAACAACAATGTGTTTTATTGTGAAGCAACTACAAAGATGATGGCTCAAATAAATTCATTCGCAAAAAAAGGATGATGGCTCAAAATGCCACCACCACCTTTTTTTCACACAATGTATAACACCCTTTCAAGCTTCCAGGCTAAATTTCTGCAATAAAATAATTTTTGGGGCTGGATGTTTGAATGGATGGGCGGGCTGTTTGAATGGGTGGGCGGGATATTTCAGCGCTCTACCAAAATTTTGAAGTTGAAGCTTCTAATGTACGCAACTCCCACTTGGGATGTTGTCCCCGTCAGATAGACCCACAGGCATGTATGCTTTCCAGCATTTAATGAGTTTATAGACTTCTGCCGAAATTAATGAACATTAATTCTAGGCTTTCAAGCAAGAGGAGCAAGGTCATAGCCATAATTTATTTACCTTTTTCATGTTTTGTATTACTCCGTACATTGAAGCATCTTCACCAACCAAGCTTATAGACGTGTCCATATTTGGTAGTTAGGTGCATCTTGGCATTTCAAGGAATTGTATACAAAGGTGATTCCATATTTGATGGATAATACCTTACTTTCATGAGTCTCCAAGCTTCCTAGCTGAAGATGCTGAAACTAAATAACTTTTTGACAATTGAAAGTAAGTATGTCTAATTACGAACTACAAAGTGTGCGATATAGCTTGCTCTTGACTTTTTAAAAATAGTTTAAAGGTACCGAATTAGTCAAATATTGGAGAACCACCGAGAGTTTAGCAAGATTTCAATTTTTGATATGAATAGTAATGACACCAAATTTGGGCTATTTAAAAAAATAAAGTATCAAAATATAAAACGAAATACAACCATTCGTTTCTCCGTTGGTGTCTCACTGTGTGCATTGGTTAATTTCCATGCAAATATATAAAATTTGATAACTCTTGGAAAACTCGTTTCACAATATGGCGTACCATGTTTGAACATTCATGGCTTTCAAAAACTAGATGACCAATGTCAAGGCCATATGTCTTACCATACTTTATGATAATGTAATCATGTTTGGTAGATTGGTACATGTTGGAATATCAACATTGTTTACAAAAAGAGCTTCCATATTTGGAGTTATTTTAAAAGCCCCAATCGATGATAATGGCTTTAATTTTGTCATACAATATATGGCGTACCATGTATGAATTTCCATGGCTTTCAAACCAGATGACCAAAGTCATGGACATATCTTTGCTATAGTTTATAACAACATGTTTGTCTTTGGTAGATTGGTCCGTATTATTGGCATTTAAAATATTATTTACAAAGGAAGCTTCTGAATTTGAAGTTATTTTCAATTTTCAAGCAACGACAATGGCTTTTGTCGTGAAGAAACTACAAATAAGTATGGCTCAAAATCCCACTGCCCTAGTTTCCACACAAGATATATATAGCATGGGTTTAGGGTTCGTGTTTTTTGGGTTGAAGGATTAGGGGTTTAGCGTTTATGGTATATGATTTAGGGTTTAGAGCTTAGGAGTTTAATGTTGGTATTTATGGTTTAGGGTTTTAGACTTTAGGGTTTTCTAGGTTTTAGGGTTTATGAATTTTCAATAATAATGTTCAAGCTTTATATATATATGCTTATATATATTCGTGGAATAGACTGGTGTTATCGCAATTTAATGAAAGTATCTCGGATTTTGATCTATAAGTGCATCATACCTGCTTGGTAAGGGGTTGAGGGGATGAGGGTTTAGGGTTTAGGTGTTTAGGGTTTAGGTTTTTTGGGAATTTTCGATAATTTTTAAGCTGCTTTACATATGCTTATATTCGTGGAATTGAATGGCATTGGCACAATCTGAGGAAAGTTTATCTGAAATTTTGATCTACAAGTGCATGTGATACCTCATTTGCCAAGGTCGTTTAGGCGGGGTTGAGGGTTTAGGGAATTATCAATAATGTTCAAACTTTATTGTTATATTCGTGGAATAGAATGGCATTACCACAATTTAATGAAAGAATCTCAGATTTTGATCTATAAGTCCATGGTACCTCCTTGATTAGGGTTTTACGGTTTAGGTTTTATGCACTGGATAGGGTTTACGAGGTTTAGCAAATTTTCAATAATACTCAACCTTTATGCTTATATTCGTCGAATAGAATATGGCGTTACCCAACTCATTGAAAGTATCTCAAAATTTGATCTATAAGTGCATGATACCTACTTGGTTAGGGTTTATGGGTTGAGGGGTTGGGGTTTTAGGTTTAGGTTTTAGGGGTTGTTTAGGGTTTAGGGTATTTTCGATAATGCTCAAGATTTATGTTTAGGTTTACCCGACTCATCGAATAGAATGGAGTTACCAATTTAATGAAAATATATCAAATTTTTATCTATAAGTGCATGCTACGTGTTTGGTAAGGATTTGGAGTTTAGTGTTTAAGTTTTAGGGTTTCGGGAATTTTAAATAATGTTCAAGCTTTATGCTTATATTCGTGGAATAGAATGGCGTTACCAAAACTTAATGAAAGTATCTCAAATTATTGATATATAAGTGCATGGTACCTGCTTGGTTAGGGTTTATGGGTCGAGGATTTAGGGTTTTACAATTTAGTTTTACGGGTTGTTTCTGGTTTAGGGTTTATAGAATTTTTGGTAATGCTCAGGATTTCTGCTTATATACGTCTAATAGAATGGTGTTACCTGATTTAATGAAAGTATCCCACATTTTGCTCTGTTAGTGCATGACACCTGCTTGGTTAGGATTTTTGGGCTGAGGGTTTTAGGGTTTAGGGAATTTTCGATAATGCTCATGATTTATGCTTATATTCATCAAATAGAATGGTGTTACCTAATTTAGTGAAAGTATCTCAAATTTGATCTATAAGTGCATGCTAATTGCTTGGTCAGGTTTTGGGGTATAGGGGTTTAGGGTTTATTTGGGTTTTAGGGGTTTAGCTAGGGATTAGGGTTTCGGGAATTTTCAATAATGTTCAAGATTTATGCTTATATTCGTGGAATAGAATGGTGTTACCCAATTTAACCAAAGTATCTCAAATTTTCATCAATAGTAGCACGACACCTGCTTGGTTAGGGTTTAGGGGTTTATATTTTATAGTTTAGGATTCCGTGAATTCTCAATAATATTTTCAAACTTTATGGTTATACATATTCGTGGAATAGAATGGTGTTACCGCAATTTAATGAAAGTATCTCAAAAAGTGATCTATAAGTCGATGATACCCTGCTTGGGCATATTTTTTGTTAAATAAAATTGAAGGTACCCAAGTACTAAAACAAGGGAGAAACACCAAGAGTTCCTTGAGATTTATGCATTGTTTGGTTGGGCTTTAATTCTGGCTTTTGATTTTTGGCTTATAAAGCTAGGAACGTATTTTTGGCTTAGTTTTTTTAGCTTTTACTCTGACATAGCAGAATGATATTATAAGCCAGGTTGGATGATTTTAACGATTTTATCTGAGTTTAGCAAAAAATGTTCGAATTTTGAACAACAAGCGATGGGAATCTCTACTTCCCTTAATTATGGCTCACTGACATGTGAGAGACTTGCATAGTGGGTCCAAAAAAGTCAGTGTATGTAACACCCTCGAATCGGCCCTATGAAGGTTTTCGCGCTCCCCGCCAAACCCACATAGAAACGATTCAAGGAGGCCCACCAGGCACTTGCGTGCGGGTGGAAAACGAAGTAATACCATTACACATTAGTCCATGATGGAACCCACAGAACATTTATATACAACAACGACTCCATGAGTAAAGAATACAGATATATAGTACAAAGATCCAAATAACCTTGAAAACGATACAACATCCGAGTACGGATAAGAAGCAAACTGGCTAAGAGCCCTGAAGAGTAACCAATGGCGTCCATAACCCTGCCCAGGCCGAGCCGGAAGGGTAACCCTGCTAACTACGTCGAACTTATACCTGTTAAAACAAAAGGGGTGCCGACAAAGGGCAAAGGAAAAAGGGAGCGGTCAGTACTGAGGCTAGTACACGACGAGGCTAGAATTCGGCGGCTCTCGCCTACATAGGTATGGTGGACTGAAGCGGCAGCAAAGCATGCACTAAACAATCTATAGAGACTCGATTCAACTGTCGGCTATTAGAGAGGGATAAGAAATACCTATTCGGGACCAACCTGATACTAACACCAATCATACCCATCCTAGTATTCCCCCTCGAGACCAAACAAGGAAGTCAAACCGAGGAACTCACACAGTTGGCAGTTTTATTCATTCCATTATAGTTGCAGCATTTACTAATAGATATAGATAGCATGAGTCATTCTGGTAGCATAAGTAGTGGGCAGTTTTAGTTAACCATTCAGTTGTAGTTTCAGTACTTACTAGTCAGATACAATTAGCATGTGACATCCCAAACCCAGCAGTTGTTGGCACTTTTATTTCATTCCATTGGAGTTGTGATACTTACAAGGCAGGTAAAACATGACACGATACACCCCAGTTCCCCCAGTTGTTGTCACTTTTATTATCCATTCCATTGTAGTGAAGCTAATTACTAGTCACATATTAAGTCAGATTTATAGCACTACTCTAGTTATGCTTGTCTATGGTCGAGATACTATGCTCCAAGTCGTCCATAATCGCAGACACGTCTTTCAGAAAGATTTACTCTGCAGGGGTGCACAAATAGCAACACACACACGATCAACCTCGGAAAAACCAAATCAAAACCCAACAAAGCTTTCACGACAAAGCAATCACAGGATTCATAAATTATTTCAGGGGGCCACCCCATTAAGCTACCCACAACAAAGTTGGCCAGCTCCGAGACGGACCCAAGGTTTGTCCCAATGGCTGTAAACGACTAGGAACCCGAAAGTGTGACTAGGCTTGTCGATACCGCAGAAACATTCCATATTCCTAAACAGTACAGGTGCTCCACGCACAACCGTAAATAAAGCAGTAAAGCATGGCATAAGTACATGATAGTAATAAAGCCCCAAACTAGTTTGTGGCCCCAAGAAATAAGAAATGAATCAAGCTCTGGCTAAGGGGGATTCATAGACTCTCCCGGATGTGGATAGTGCGAATAATCAAGGAACAGGTTTCAAGTACTCGGGGCCTACGGGACACAAGTGGACATGAAAAACCAAATAGCAGATATTGCCCACCGGTGCCTCTTTCATTAGTTATCCTAGCAATTTAATAGTTTTTTTAAAGTCATGATCCTCTCCACCATTAAGCATCTCCATCATTAAGCATGTTCCAACCTTTTAACCACGGTGGAACAACAACAACACGAAGCAGCACCTGAGCCAGCAACTACGACTCGCAAGGCCGACTATCTATCAAACAACGGGCAATAGGAGGTGTCCAAGGCAATATAGAGGCTGCAAGTAATATAAATGGTGCACGGAAACTAAAGCATCGCAACACGGATAGCAATAGATCAACATGAGAGTAAAGACTATAAATACAAAATAGGTAGAAAGGGGGAGAATGCTCGCCTGGGAAACACTGCCGAAGAGACATTATCTAATGGACTTGCCGATACTCGCATCCACTCAATGGACTAATCCGTGAAGAAGCAAACACTAAAAGAAACACTGGATGCACTATTTAATACTACGGTAGAAGAACGGGCATGATGCGTGTATGATGCATGACATGGCAAGGATGCGATACAACTAGGCAATATTAAGCGGAACCGGGGTCCCGACAATTAATTAAGTGGTTCATGTTGTTTAGCTACCCCACAATTTAAATGTTGTCTTAACAAGGCAAAACATAGCATTGATTCGCTACACAAATTTAAATGGAGCCATTATAAGACTAAAATAGCCCGAACATGGTCTCCATATTTAATTATGAGATGAATCGGCTAAATGCCCCCAAACAAATGAACATGTATGCGAGATGAACAGTTAAATATGCACAAGTAAAAAGTCATGTTATAAAATATAGGGGATTAGGGTCACACATAGGGTTCCGGCGATCTTGGGGTTCGCCGAGGGGGTTTGATGGGATTGGTCTCGTGTTGGTTCCGGGAAGGAGAACTTGGCGCGGCGCCAGGTTCGGGATCAGTCTTCAGATCCGAGAGGGAGAAGAACGCCGGGTGCGGTCTTCGGTTCTGGGAAGGAGTTCTTAGTGCTCCGTGTGTAAGGCCTCGAGGGTTCGGTGACGGAGATCTTGACGGGTACCACCACATAGGAGATCGCTGGAGACGGTCTTGGCTGCAATTTGATGGCATCACGGCCTTCATTGTCTAGCAGCACAAATAATACTCCAAAGCTCCAATTGCTCCACTGTCACACCAACAAACAGGCAGAGAGCCAAGCACATCAAGGACAAGCTCATGTACGAGGACGTCGAGCAAAAACGCCACCACAGGGTCACGGCCACTGGTAGTAGAGCACCATGGGTCTATGGGGATCATGACGCGGATGACCCGAACGGGGACGAGGACGCTAGTGAGGTCGCAGATGAGCGGCTCCCGGCGGAAGCGCTGCAAGGCAGAGGCGGGACGGCCATGGCGGTGCGAAGGTGCGGAGGCGCCGAATGCGGGACGGGGCGAGGCCAGCGACGTGGATGGTGACCGGCAGAGGTGTCGAGGACGGTAGCGAGGTCATGGCGGCTCTGCTCGCAGGGAGGAACGCGAGTGCGCGGCGGCCTGAGATTCCGGTGAGAGGACGTTACTGTCGGTAGTTGCTGTGCAGGTCATCGAGGAAGACGAGACGAGGTCGAGCTGCCGGTTCTGTCCTGCAGGGGCGCGGATGGCGGGCCACGCGGACGACAGGGGCACGCGGTGGCGGTGGAGGCCGTCTCGGCTCGAGGCGGCTGGAGCACGCGGGTGGACGAGCTTGCGGCACCGGCGTACAAGGTCGCGGCCGACCGGCGCTGATTTAGACGGCGGGGGCAGGAGCTCTCGGGGACGGGCGACGCGTCGCGAGGAAGTACCTGGCGGCGGCGGTTGTTCTCGAGAGGAAGGAGAGGGGCGAGGTCGCGGCAGGGTGCGGGGATCACCGCGATGGTATCCAGAGCGAGGAGGACTCGGTCGCGCGAGATGGGGATGGGAGAAGAGACCCAGAGGAGCGTGTGGGGCGAGGAACATGTCGGTCGATGGGGTGGGGCCAAGGGAGCGACGTGAGGGTTGCGGGCTGGGGAGGCTTGTGGTGCACGGGAGCCATTCGACAAGGTTTGTGAGGCCAGGTGGGGAGCATGCGCGTGTGGGAATGGGAGGGAGCGTGCGTTGACGTGAAGAGTGGCAAGTGCGGGTCACCATCGCAGCATGCAGTGGTGCGTGTCGGTGGGGTGGTTGGTAGCGGTAGGGAGTGGGATGGATGGGGTGTGTAGTGGGATTAGGTAGGGATAGAACTAGGGTTGGTCCGGTTAGGGTTTTGTTTGTGGGGTGGTAGGTGGCTGTCGGCTGGGCCTTTTGGGCCTGGCCGGCGGCGGCCTCCCCCACTAAAATATTTATTTCTATTTATCTTTTAAAATATTGTTATAAATAGTTTTTAGATAAATAAAAGATCCAGATAAGACCGAGGTTTTTTTATTTAAAGTAAAGACGAGGGATGTTTAGAAAACAAAACTAGGCTTTTAGAAAATAGTTTTAGATAATAAAATGCATGATGACATGACGATGCTCAAATGCAATGTGGCATGATGACATGAGCATGCGGTCATGATGATGCACAAATAAAAATAACAAGCGATTTTCTAGTAGTGGTTTTATTGGGGTGCGACAATTCGACACCACTAACAATGGATCTCTCCCTCGAGATCCGCCTCATGATACGGGGAACAATGCCGACGAGCTGGATCTTCTCGCTTCGTGTAGCTCCTCGCGACACCACTAACAAGGGTTCTTTCTTCATCTTGAAATCGACGACACCATCAACAATGGTCGCTGCTCACGATCAGCGAGAGAACACTCCGGAGAACAAAGGACGAAGATAAAGGTATCAAAATATAAGACCACCTTTAACTTTCGTGGAAGGAGTAAGATTACATCGATCCACCATTCAACGTACAAAAGCAAATGATAAGAGTAGTGGTATGGTCATGACTCCATTCCGCACTCAAAGCATTATTTTGTACACGAAAAGAAGAATCAGGCAACCACTCTCAAAAGTCAGGCTGAAGATCTTCGTAAGCAATGTTTGGAAAACAAAGAAGTGATGCAGGGTTTCATTAGATCTGATGTAGATGAGGTCGTCTTGTTGGAAAAAACACCAGAAGGCACAAGAAGGAACAAAGAGAAGTCCAACAGATGAAGGATTCCTCAGATAGCATGAAGACCGGATGTAGAAGCACCGTTACCAAAGGAGGAAGCGAAACCCTAAAGGTACGACGGAAACCCAACCATGAGAATTCCTGGACTTGAAGAAAAGATGAGAGAGCAGATTTAAAACACGCAAAGGTAAGAGGAGAAGAGCATAGAGGTAAGGAGTAAAAGCAGACCTAGTCAGATCTATCCAACCGATTTTGCAAAAATAGTTTTGACACTCTACATCGGCCATTAGCTAGGTTATCCTACAGGCTGGACCAGTGGGGTATCGCAACTACTGAGCTCTGATACCACTTTGTAACACCCTCAAATCGGCCCTATGCAAGTTTTAGCGCTCCCCGCTAAACACGCATAGAAACGATTCAAGGACGCCCACCAGGCACTTGCGTGCGGGTGGAAAACGAAGTAATACCATTACACATTAGTCCACGATGGAACCCACAGAACATTTATATACAACAACGACTCCATGAGTCAAGAATACAGATATATAGTACAAAGATCCAAATCACCTTGAAAATGATACAACATCCGAGTATGGATAAGAACCAAACTCGGCTAAGAGCCCTGAAGAATAACCAATGGCGTCCATAACCCTGCCCAGGCCGAGCCGTAAGGCTAAACATGCTAACGGCGTCGAACTTATACCTGTTAAAACAAAAAGGGTGCCGACAAAGGGCAAAGGAAAAAGGGAGCGGTCAGTACTGAGGCCAGTACACGGCGAGGCTAGAATTTGGCGGCTCTCGCCAAATAGGTATGGTGGACTGAAGCGGCAGCGAAGCATGCACTAAACAATCTATAGAGACTCGATTCAATTGTCGGCTATTAGAGAGGGATAAGAAATACCTATTCGGGACCAACCTGATACTAACACCAATCATACCCATCCTAGTATTCCCCCTCGAGACCAAACGAGGAAGTCAAACCGAGGAACTCACACAGTTGGCAGTTTTATTCATTCCATTATAGTTGCAGCATTTACTAATAGATATAGATAGCATGAGTCATTCTGGTAGCATAAGTAGTGGACAGTTTTAGTTAACCATTCAGTTGTAGTTGCAGTACTTACTAGTCAGATACAATTAGCATGTGACATCCCAAACCCAGCAGTTGTTGGCACTTTTATTTCATTCCATTAGAGTTGTGATACTTACAAGGCAGGTAAAACATGACACGATACACCCCAGTTCCCCTAGTTGTTGTCACTTTTCTTATCCATTCCATTGTAGTGAAGCTAATTACTAGTCACATATTAAGTCAGATTTATAGCACTACTTTAGTTATGCTTGTCTATGATCGAGATACTATGCTCCAAGTCGTCCATAACCGTAGACACGTCTTTCAGAAAGATTTACCCTGCAGGGGTGCACAAATAGAAACACACACACGATCAACCTAGGAAAAACCAAATAAAAACCCAACGAAGCTTTCACGACAAAGCAATCACAGGATTCATAAATTATTTCAGGGGGCCACCCCATTAAGCTACCCGCAACGAAGTTGGCCGGATCCGAGACGGACCCAAGGTTTGTGCCAATGGCTGTAAACGACTAGGAACCCGAAAGTGTGACTGGGCTTGTCGATACCGCGGAAACGTTCCATATTCCTAAACAGTATAGGTGCTCCACGCACAATCGTAAATAAAGCAGTAAAGCATGGCATAAGTACATGATAGTAATAAATCCCCAAACTAGTTTGTGGCCCCAAGAAATAAGAAATGAATCAAGCTCTGGCTAAGGGGGATTCATAGACACTCCCGGATGTGGATAGTGCGAATAATCAAGGAACATGTATCAAGTACTCGGGGCCTACGGGACACAAGTGGACATGAAAACCCAAATAGCATATATTGCCCACCGATGCCTCTTTCATTAGTTATCCTAGCAATTTAATAGTTGTATTTAAAGTCATGATCCTCTCCACCATTAAGCATCTCTATCATTAAGCATGTGCCAACCTTTTAACCACGGTGGAACAACAATGACACGAAGCAGCACCTGAGCCAGCAACTATGACTCGCAAGGCCGACTATCTATCAAACAACGGGCAATAGGAGGTGTCCATGGCAATATAGAGGCTGCAAGGAGTATAAATGGTGCACGGAAACTAAAGGATCGCAACATGGATAGCAATAGATCAACAGGAGGAAGTAAAGACTATAAATACAAAATAGGTAAAAAGGGGGAGAATGCTCGCCTGGGAAACACTGCCGAAGAGACATTATCCGAAGGACTTGCCGATACTCGCATCCACTGAACGACCTAATCCGTGAAGAAGCAAAAACTAAAAGAAACACCGGATGCACTATTTAATACTACGGTAGTAGAACGGGCATGATGCGTGTATGATGCATGGCATGGCAAGGATGTGATACAACTAGGCAATATTAAGCGGAACCGGGGTCCCGACAATTAATTAAGTGGTTCATGTTGTTTAGATACCCCACAATGTAAATGTTGTCTTAACAAGGCAAAACATAGCATTGATTCGCTACACAAATTTAAATGGAGCCATTATAAGACTAAAATAGCCCGCACATGGTCTCCATATTTAATTATGAGATGAATCGGCTAAATGCCCCCAAACAAATAAACATGTATGCGAGATGAATAGTTAAATATGCACAAGTTAAAAGTCATGTTATAAAATATAGGGGATTAGGGTCACACATAGGGTTCCGGCGATCTTGGGGTTCGCCGAGGGGGTTTGACGGGATCGGCCTCGTGTTGGTTCCGGGAAGGAGAACTTGGCGCGGCGCCAGGTTGGGGATCAGTATTCGGATCCGAGAGGGAGAAGAACGCCGGGTGCGGTCTTCGGGTCCGGGAAGGAGTTCTCGGTGCTCCGTGTGGAAGGCCTCGAGGGTTCAGTGACGGAGATCTTGACAGGTACCACCACACAGGAGATCGCTGGAGATGGTCTTGGCTGCACTCACAGAAGTAGAATTCGATGGCATCACGGCCTTCATTGTCTAGCAGCACAAATAATACTCCAAAGCTCCGATTGCTCCACCGTCACACCAACAAACGGGCAGAGAGCCAAGCACATCAAGGACGAGCTCAGGTACGAGGACGTCGAGCAAAAACGCCACCACAGGGTCACGGCCACTGGTAGTACATCACCATGGTTCTATGGGGATCATGACACGGACGACCCGAACGAGGACAAGGACGCCCGTGAGGTCGCAGACGAGCGGCTCCCGGCGGAAGCACTACAAGGCAGAGGCGGGGCGGCCATGGCGGTGCGGAGCTGTAGAGGCACCGGATGCGGGACGGGGCGAGGCCGACGACGTGGATGGTAACCGGGAGAGGTGTCGAGGACGGCAGCAAGGTCGTGGCAGCACTGCTCGCGGGGAGGAACGCGAGTGCGCGGCGGCCCGGGATTCTGGTGAGAGGACGTCGGTGCCGGTAGTTGCTGTGCAGGTCACTGAGGAAGACGAGACGAGGTCGAGCTGCCGGTTCTGTCCTGTAGGGGCGCGGATGGAGGGCCACGCGGACGACGGGGGCACGCGGTGGCGGTGGAGGCCGTCGCGGCTCGAGGCGGCCGGAGCATGCGGGTGGAGGAGCTTGTGGCGCGCGGGGCCGGTGGTCGAGGTCGCGGCCGAGCGGCGCTGACTTAGATGGCGGGGACAGGAGCTATCGGGGAGGGGCGACGAGTAGCGAGGAAGTACCTGGCGGCAACGGTTGTTCTTGCGAGGAAGGAGAGGGGCGGGGTCGCGGCGGGCTGCGGGGATCACAGCGATGGTATCCAGAGCGAGGAGGACTCGGTCGCGCGAGATGGGGATGGGAGAAGAAACCCAGAGGAGCGTGCGGGGCGAGGAACATGTCGGTCGATGGGGTGGGGCCAAGGGAGCGACGTGAGGGTTGCGGGCTAGGGCGGCTTGCGGTGCACGGGAGCCAGGCGACAAGGTTTGTGGGGCCAGGTGGGGAGCGTGCGCGTGTGGGAACGGGAGGAATCGTGCGTTGACGTGAAGAGCGGCAAGTGCGGCTCACCATCGGAGCATGCACTGGTGCGTGATGGTGGGGTGGTTGGCAGCGGCAGGGAGTGGGATGGATGGGGTGTGTGGTGGGATTAGGTAGGGATAGAACTAGGGTTGGTCCGGTTAGGGTTTTGTTTGTGGGGTGGTAGGTGGCCTGTCGGCTGGGCCTTTTGGGCCTGGCCGGCCGCTGCCTCCCCCACTAAAATATTTATTTCTAATTAACTTTTAAAATATTCTTATAAATAGTTTTTAGATAAATAAAAGATCTAGATAAGACCGAGGTTCTTTTTTATTTAAAGTAAAGACGGGGGATGTTTAGAAAACAAAACTAGGCTTTTAGAAAATAGTTTTAGATAAACAAATGCATGATGACATGACGATGCTCAATTGCAATGTGACATGATGACATGAGCATGCGGTCATGATGATGCACGAATAAAAATAATAAGCGATTTTCTAGTAGTGGTTTTATCAGGGTGCTATAGTGTAGGTCGGAGTGGGCGGGTAGGTAAATATTGAAGAAGCAGCTGGGAACGGTCGATGAGTGATGCACTTGGAGAACGCAAATTTACCACCTGTATCCCTCTATTATTGTAGTGCTCCCTCTGATTCTTATTTCTAGAGCAGGGATAGAAGAGGAATTTTCATTCTAGAAAGTGTTTGAATGGATGCGCGGGATATTTTAATGGATGTGTGTGATTTTTGGGCGCCGTACCAAATTTTGAGGTCAAAGCTTCTAGCATACGCTACTCCGGCATGGGGCCTCTTAGATGCGTTGTCACCTTCTAGGCCCACACACCAGCGAGAGTTGCTTCCCAGCATTTAAACCAGTTTCTAGGCATTTTCTAAATTTTCAAACAATTTAAGGCTTTGAAGATGATGACCATCATCCAAAAAAAAGGTGACCAAGTTCATCGAAATAGTTTACGATGACGTGTCCGTATTTGGTAGATCGGTGCATCTTTGCAAATCAACCAATATGTCTAGTTCCAAATTTGAAGTTTGTTTTCGAATTTCCAAGTAGCAATAATGTGTTTTATTGTGAAGCAACTACAAAGATGATGGTTGAAATAAATTCATTCGAAAAAAATATGATGGCTCAAAATGCCACTACCCCTTTTTTCACACAATGTATAACACACTATCAAGCTTCCGGGATAAATTTGTGCAATAAAATTATTTTTGGGGCTGAATGTTTGAATGGATGGGCGGGATGTTTGAAACGGTGGGTGGGGTATTTCAGTGCTCTGCCGAAATTTTGAAGATGAAGCTTCTAAGGTATGCTACTCCCACTTGGGATGGTGTCCCCGTAAGATAGACCCACGGGCCTATATGCTTTCCAGCATTTAATGAGTTCATAGACATCTGCCAAAATTAATGAATATTAACTTGACAGGAATATGCCCGAGAGGCAATAATAAATTTGTTATTATGTTATTCCATGTTTATGATAAAAGTTTATTTTACATGCTATAATTGTATTAATTGGAAACGTTAATACATGTGTGTCTAATAAACAACTAAAGGGTTCCTAGTTATGCTTCTCTTATAAACTAGCTCGTTCATTAACAAGATGATCAAGGTTTCCTGATCATGGACATTGGATATTGTTAATAACGAGGTCACAACATTGGTGAATGATGTGATGAACATTCATCCAATGTATAGCATCACGATCAAAGTCATTATGTTTATATTGCTATAGAATCATACGAAGTAATCTTTATCCTTAGACCATGAGATCATGTTAATTGCTAACACGAGAAGAATACTTTGATAACATCAAACGTCACATCATAACATGGTGACTATAAAGATGGGTTCGGGTATTCTGAAGGTGTTATGTTGAGGCACATTGATCAAGAGTGGAATTTTTCATTCCCGATGATGGATATATATACTTTGGGCCCTCTCGGTGATATCACATTAAGACAACTTGCAAGCAAGTGATGTGATCACTAGAATGTTATATCACGGGAACGAGAAAAGAGTGCATGTGGGTAACAAGATCAAACTAAGTATTGAGATACTGATGATCGAATCTCGGACATGTAATATATGGTAAGACAAAGGGATTTAGTTACTATCAATAAAGGTTATCTCGATCATAGAAGTCATGGTTGAATGTGTGGGAGTCAGTATGGATCTCCAAGTCCCCCTTCTGATTATTGATCTGAGAGGATTCTCGATCATGTCTGCATTATTCGTGAACCATTGGGTGACACACTTAAGGGTTGCCAAACACCATTTGGAGCAAATATGTTCTAGACGAAAGAATTGCAAAGTGCTAGAATTATTTCAATAGACACCAAAATTGTTTCGGGTGAAATTGCTGAAACTGGTTTTGCATGTGATATTGAAATGTTGTAGGGGGTTTTATGTGAATGTCTGTTAATTAAAATAATTAACAAAATTCTGAATAAAATTAATAAAAGAGTTTTATTAAATGAGAGAGCATTAAATTTGGAGAAATTCATAGCATTTAAAGTGGAGACTTTAATAGAGAATGTGAAGGGGCATATTTATGTGGAGGGGTTACCATCACATGAATGTGGGAGGTGGAGGGGCACCCCCTCCTCCTATAAAAGGCCCCCCTCTCACTCCTTCACACTCACATCTCCACGTGAAGGATCTCTCCCCCTCTAGAATTATTTCCCCATGGTCTTGGATTAGCGAGATACATGTTTCCGGTGGTAGTTCATCTAGAAGGAGTTGATGCTTCCACTGCACCGCTGGACCGAGGAGGTGGAGGTTGTTCGGTGGCCTTAACATGTGTGCGAGGATGGATGCGCTACTGATTTGCGGCGCTAGGACTTCCACATGATCTTGAGATCGGCAAGCATTCGACTACACCATCCACGAGTTCCATCTCGTTAACAAAGCTTTGTTGTTCTTCGAGGGTATGTTCTCTATGGATGTATCTCCACCCGTTGCTTGTATCTAGTAGATAGATCTTGGCATATAATAATTCCCATCATAGGAAATTTTTTGTTTTCTATGCTGTGAACCCAACCGTGGTATCAAAGCCTAATTTTTTGGTAGATGCTTTGCATGGGTAGAACACATATGAGTATGTGGGCGCTGATGATCATTTTATTGCATCTTCTATGTATTTTGGATATTGGTGACATAGTGGGATGAAGCGGCCGAGACTAACTTTACATGTCCTCGCACATGAGACCTATTCCACGCTTGACATGCAACTAGTTTTGCATAAGTGGCTAGCGGGTGTCTGTCACTCCTACTATAGTCAATGTATGATTTACAACGAGTTTCTAATAATTTGATTGTCATCTTTGTGGTTCCATGTTCGTAGGTAAGAACAGCTCTATCTTCGAAAGCCCTAAGCCAGGTAAAACTCACAATTGATAAATTAGAGGCGGCTAGTTTAGAATGTTGCTGGGCTGGTTTCATGATAAGGTAATGTTGTAAGTTGACGTATAGTTGATACTCTTGCAACACACCTAACGTGTAAGTTCCATAGACCTTGGCCTTACACACAAAGGAATGATAAAGATCATACCACGATGCATGATGTCTACGCACTTCTATTCTTGTAGACAGTTACCGGGCCTCCAACTGCAGAGGTTTGTAGAACAGCAGCAAGTTTTCCCTTAAGTGGATCACCCAAGGTTTATCGAACTCAGGGAGGAAGTTGTCAAGGGTATTCCCTCTCAAGCAACCCTGCAATCAAGATACAAGAAGTCTCTTGTGTCCCCAACACACCCAATACACTTGTCAGCCGTATAGGTGCACTAGTTCGGCGAAGAGATAGTGAAATACAAGTGGGATGGATAAATATAAGTGGTAACGGTGATAGAAAATAGCTTGATGGCGTGGAAGAGACTAAAAGCAAACTGAAATAAAGATGGAACCAAGCAAACATGTAACAGATCTAATAGCAAACGGTGTATCAATGCTAAGAAACAAGGCCTAGGGATCATACTTTCACTAGTGAACACTCTCATATAAATATCTTCCTTCATGATACTACTCTTAACTACTCTCCGGTTGGACACTCTAATCGTTGGTAGGGCTATAACAGCACACCTCAAAGTAAGCCTTTCCCATCTAGAAAACCCCACACTGTCACCGTGAGCACTAGATGAGTCCAACAAACACCACAATTTCATAAAGATATCCAACTCCAAATATAACTCATAACAAGTATTTGTAATCTCAAGCCTAAGTGCCACCATGGTGAGCACGCTGTCACTTTCACACACACGGCGAGAGCAGAGATCTATTAAAGCACTTAAGTAGCAAGGTAGATATACTTGATTACCAAGCTCATGATCACAATATGATCATGCATAGAGAGAGAGATGAACACATAGCTACCGGTAGAACCCTTAGCTTCGAGAGAGAACTACTCCCACCTCATAATGGGAATCAGCAACGGTGATGGAGATGGTGGTGGAGATCGATGGAGATGGCTCTGGGGCACTTCGGCCACGGCGGCGGCACGGAGGACTCCTTTCCCGCCGCCGGTATCACAGGGGAGCACCGCCCCTTAGCACCTTTCCTTCATCGCTTCTTGGGAGCCCTTCCCCATGGAGATGGGATCTATGGGGGAGGCAAAAACGTAGTTTGGTGGCTGCAAATTCGTGGGTGGAGGTTTGACGATCTAGGGTTTATGCATCGGGAGGCTTCTTATAGGCGAAGAGGCAAGGTCGGTGGAGTGCCAGGGGGCCCACACCACCTGGTGGCGCGGCCAGGGCTAGCCCGCGCCACCACATGGTGTGGCCACCCTATGGCCCCTCTCCGACTCTCCTTCTGTCTCCGTGAGTCTTATAGGAAAATATCAACTTTGGCTTTTGTCCCGTCCAATTCCGAGAATATTCATTTTCTAACTTCCTGAAACCAAAAACAGCAGAAAACAGGCAACTGGCACTGTGGCATCTTGTTAATAGGTTAGTCTAAGAAAGTGTATAGAAAGTACTCCAAAGTTGGAACAAAACACAAGAAAGTAGATAAAACCAAGCATGGAACATCAAAAATTATAGATACATTTGCAATGTATCAATGCACATGATAGTGATTAAGTACAAGAATCATATCATTTCACTTTACACATTTGATGTTTGCATCTTATATTGCTTGTTTGGCGCTTTAGTAGCATTATAAGATGATCCCTCTTTTAGATATCAAGATAAAAATGTGTTCTTCCATAAGTATGGACCATTTTATGAATTGTGTTTCGATACATCACGTGATGATCGGGTGTACTCAACTCTGCGCTTTCATACAACAGGTGTAAGACAGTTTTACACACGCGAGTATTAAGGTTCCTACTTGGCGAGCCTAGCATGTATAGATATGTCCTCGGAACATGGACCAAAAGGTTAAGCATGAATCATATAATTGATATGATGCCCATATAGATGCTCGCCTCTGAAGCTACACCAACTCACGTGATGATCGGACTTGGTGTAGTGGATTTGGTTCATGTAATCACTAAAAAGACACGAGGGGTGTTGATTTTGAGTGGGAGTTCATTTGTAATTTGGATTAGTCGAACTCAATTTATCATAAACTAAAATCAAAGTGAATTTGCATAATTTGATGTAGTCGTTGGCTTCCGTTTACTACCTTTTAGCAAACTTTTAATTGAGATAATAGAACTATACAATTCTGGATATTTACTTTACGAACTGGTATCATATTGTTTCGAATGTCAATTTAAAGTTTAGAAGTCCTATTGCAAACTTTCAGCAAACTCTATTTAATCCATGAAGTTTAATAAGTAGTATAAATCGAGAGTAAGAATTCCAATGTTAGTATCTAAAGTATCATGTCTGCCTCCATGATGATATTCAAAAGTTATTTTTAATATCGAGGTAATCTAGGAGCTGAAAGAATTGTTTCAGAAACCATCATGTGTGGAAGATATTTGATATCTGAAATAATGTTTATGGTTGCAGTATGATAGAGTATAATTTATCAAAATACATGTTCTCATATTGTATGAGAATTTGTGAACGTTGGAGATGCTAGACGTCCTAATCTCACAAAAAGGTTTTGGGAACTAACATTATACTCACGATTCGTCCTTATAAGCTATAGTAGCTTGATAATGAAAGTTGTCATGATAAGGATGAATAGAAGATGTGAGTAAAATTTTTACTACACTAAAATATTAATAAAGAATGGATTTTTGAAAGAACACCAAACATTTGATGATGGTGATCAACTTCGAAGTGCAAGTCCAAAAGTATTTGTATTTAACTCTACATGATTTGGATTATGTGTCATATGTATGGTGCCAGTTTTGAATTTGATAGATTCTTTTAAAAGGAAAAATGAAATGCTGAAAGAGAATCTATAAAATATTTGCCAGAAAATAAAAGACTAGAAATGTCCAGCTAATTTATATAGATGATATACATGTTATAGTTGTATTCTTTGCTTGTTAAACAATGTGGTTCTTGGGTATTGGATACTGAATTGGTTGGTATGAAATGTCATACAGAATGACGCAATTCATGAACTACAATGTCCTAGGTAACTAGCAAAAGAATATGTGATGATGTCCATCGACAACAAATAAAGTGTTATTGTCTTTCTTGTTGACAAAGCTTACCTTCAAGATTTGTTTAAATAATTGTTATTTTGTTCTAGTATGATGAGAACAATGGTTGTTCAAATAATTACCATATTCCATAGAAGATGTATGAACTTTTAAAAGTCTAGTTGGAGAAATCACGTTCATAAAACTAATTCTAAAATGTCGCAAGACAAATGATTGAAATATCACTTATGAAGTGACATCACCGTTTAAATTATATTGGAAAGAAAACATGAAGAAACTCCATGTTTATGGATTTTTGGAGTCTTTGATTTTGATCAAATGACGTTTGTGAGACTTTCCTCGAGATAATTGAAACTCTGGTTCATAGGCCAAAAGAGAACGAGTGACTAACTTATTGGAAATTGTGCATATTGATGTATATAATCCATTATATGTAGCCATTTGCGGTGGATCTTTCGACTTCATATGCTTTCTCTGAAACTTTGAGTGAATATATCTGTATATATTTATTTAATAAGGAAAAAGTATGAAACATTTGAAAATTGTTTAGATACATTCAAGATGAAGTTGAAAATCATTGTAACAACAAAATAAAGAGTTTATTATTCGATCATAAAGGAAGATATTTGAGTTACATGTTTAGCAAAACACCTAAGATTTGAGGAATTGTTCCATGGATTTGTATTTCTCGATAAACCATAGGAGTATGGCATGTTTAAGAGATCAAATCGAACCTTGTTTTACATGGTAACATCAAAGGTGTCATTTATAAAACTGTCATTATGTTTTAAGGATTAAAGCTTTAGAGAATACCGCTTTTACACTGAAAAGAGCACCATCGTGATCCGTTGAAATGACACCATATGGGTTATGGTTCGGGATAGAACTCGAGTTGTCTTTTCTTAAATTTGGTAAGGTATGCATAAGTAAAATGTTTACAACCAAAGTCAGATAAGCACTCCTGTCTAGGTTATCCCAAAGAATTGTTGGGTATACCTCCATAACAACTAGGACAAAAGAGTTTGACGCTTGGAACGTTCACTTTCTTGAGAAGGAATTTTCGCAAAAATTTAAGTGGGAGGACAATAGAACTTTGATAAGGTTATTGAACCTTAGCTATATGTGCTAAGTAGCACAACGCCGGAAAGTGTCCCGGTGGCGGCCACAATGCTCATGGCTCCCGTGATTACAAAGGTTGTGATTTTGTAGATTAGAGTTTCGGTTTAAACCGTATGCATCGGGTAAAGATCAAATAGCTAGATTTGATAAATAAGTCGTTATTGTTTTGACAATGATGAACCGACTGCATGCAAAGAAGCGATGATGGGACCTAACTCCATAAAATGACTAGAGGTCATAAAATTGGTGATAGTTTCCATACACGAGAAATCAAGTTTTGAACTTGGAAGACCCTCCGAAAAGGCATGAAGCCTATCAGTCATGTTTGGATCTATAAAGAAATAGACATGGATGTTTGACATCTATGAAATAGTCGACATATCGGAAAAGAATTTACGACAATGTTCAAGGAGTTGACTATGACAAGATTTGATCTTTCATACCAATATTTAGTCTTGACGGATTAATGTAGCAACCACTACATATAATTTGATATATGATTATTGAACAAACAAAACAATGTTCTTCTAATAGAATGGTTACCTAGGAAGTGTACATGACACAATCCGAAGGGTTTTGTTAATTCAAAGGATTCTAAAAGGGCATTCAAACTTCAATGGTTGAAGTAAGCATAGCGGAGTTGGAATCTTCACTGTGAGGAAACTATTAAAATGTTTAATTTCATCGGAAACGATGAAGATGCTTGCATTTGCAAGAAATTAAGTGGGAGTGCTAAGACAAATTTCCAATACATTATGTAGAGTACATATTGTTGATTGGACATGATGTATCTTTTATTGACACGGGTTAAGAATTTCATTAAAGTTAGATTTTAATGAAAGACTTGGGAAAAACCAGAATATTTGGCATCAATGTCTATATGGATAGATTGAGGCACTAATATGGTTGTGCCAGACGTACATATATGAGATATTGAATGAGTTCAATATGGAAACGACAAGAAAGGTTCTTGCCGCATGGAAAGGGTTGAATCAAGATTCAAGTGTATTGACACTTGGTGAATGAAACGAGATTCAAGTGTTTCGACACTTGGTGAGTGAAATCACATGAATATTTTGATCAATAATACTGTGATATGTACATATCCAGATATGTTCTATGCTCTAAATGTTGTGAGCATATACCAGAATGATTCATAAGATGCTCATTAGAAGATAGTAAAAGATATTCTTATGAGCTTGGGAAGAACTAAGAATATATCATGTATAAGTGACAAATAGTTGAAAGTAGTTCATTGTAAAGTGTTACATTGATACTAGTTTGTCACAAGATAAAAATTAAATTTATCTCAATTTAAACTATGGGTGGCACAATGTAATGGAAAGGAAGTTCCATGATGGATTTGGATGAGTTCCAAAGTTAAGACATTGTGACGGATACTACAACAAAAGGCTAAGTATATGACTGCTATAGTAGCAGCAAAGGAGGGCATTTGTGTTAAGTATTTTGTTATCAAACTAGGTGTGCCATTGGGCTAATACAATGAAGAATATTGTACGGCAATACTATCAACATGTTTTAACCCAAACGAACTAAAGGTCTCACCAAAGGACCTAATTTATACAATGCCATCTCATTTAAGAATGAGTGATGCGTAGAGACGCAAAGACATGCAAATACACACGGATCTGAAAGTGTCAAATCCGGAGATTATGTTTACCACTAGCAAACACGTATATGCAACACTAGAAATGCATAGGTGTTGAACGCACAAGTTTACAAACTAGATTATTGACTCTAGTGCAAGTGGGAGACTGAAGGGAATATGCCCAAGAGGCAATACTAAAGTTGTTATTATCTTATTCCATGTTTATGATAACAGTTTATTTTACATGATATAATTGTATTAATTGGAAATGCTAATACATGTGTGTTTCATAAACAAATAAAGGGTTCCTAGTTATGCATCTCTTATAAACTATCTCGTTGATTAACAAGATGATCAAGGTTTCCTGATCATGGACATTGGATGTTGTTAATAACGAGGTCACAGCATTGGTGAATGATGTGATGAACATTCATCCGAAGTATAGCATTACGATCAAAGTCATTATGTTTATATTGCTATATCATCATACGAAGTAATCTTTATCCTTAAACAATGAGATCATGTTAATTGCTAACACCGGAAGAATAGTTTGATAACATCAAACGTCACATCATAATAGGATGACTATAAAGATGGGTTCGGGTATTCTGAAGGTGTTATGTTGAGGCTCATGGATCAAGAGTGGAGTTTGTCAATCCTGATGACGAATAGATATACTCTGGTCCCTCTCGATCATATCACATTAAGATAGCTTGCAAGCAAGTGATGTGATCACTAGAATGTTATATCACGGGAACGAGAAAAGAGTGCATGTCGGTAACAAGATCAAACTAAGTATTGAGATATTGATGACCGAATCTCGAACATGTAATATATCCTAAGACAAAGATATTTAGTTACTATCGTTAAAGGTTCTCTCGATCACAGAAGTCATCGTTGAATCTGTGGGATTCAGTATGGATCTCCAAGTCCCGCTTCTAATTATTGATCTGAGAGGAGTCTTGATCATGTCTGCATTATTCGCAAACCGTAGGGTGACACACTTAAGGGTTGCCAAATACCATTTGGAGCAAATATGTTCTAGATGAAAGAATTGCAAAGTGCTAGAATTATTTCAATTGACACCAAAATTGTTTCGAGTGAAATTGCTGAAATTGGTTCTGCATGTGATATTGAAATGTTGTAGGGGGTTTTATGTGAATGTTTGTTAATTAAAGTAATTAACAAAGTCTGAATAAAATTAATAAAAGAGTTTTATTAAGTGAGAGAGCATTAAATTTGGAGAAATTCAAGGCATTTAAAGTGGAGACTTTAATAGAGAATGTGAAGGGGCATATTTATGTGTAGAGGTTACCACCACATGAATGAGGGAGGTGGAGGGGCACCCCCCTCCTCCTATATAAGGGCCCCTCTCACTCCTTCACACTCACACCTCCTCGTGAAGGATCTATCTCCCCGTCTAGAATTATTTCCCCATGATCTCGGATTAGCGAGATACATGTTCCCGGTGGCATTTCGTCTAGAAGGAGTTTCTTCTTCCGCTGAATCGCTGGAGCGAGGAGGTGGAGGTTGTTTGGTGGCCTGAACGTGTGTGCGAGGATGGATGCGCTGCTGATTTGCGGCGCTAGGACTTCCACACGATCTTGAGATCGGCAAGCGTTCAACTACACCATCCACGAGTTCCATCTCGTTAACAAAGCTTTGTTGTTCTTCGAGAGTATGTTCTCTATGGATGTATATCCACCTATTGCTTATATCTAGTAGATAGATCTTGGCGTATAATAGTTCCCATCATAGGAAATATTTTGTTTTCTATGCTACGAACCCAACATAATTCAAGGCTTTCAAACAAGAGGAGCAAGGTCACAGCCATAGTTTCTGTACCTTTTTCATGTTTTGTACTACTTCGTACATTGAAGACTCTTCGCCAACCATGCTTACAAACATGTCCATATTTGGTAGATCGGTGCATCTTGGCGTTTCAAGAAATTGTTTACAAAGGAGATTCTAGATTTGATGGATAATGCCCTACTTTCATGAGTTCCCAAGCTTCCTAGCTGAATATGCTGAAATTAAATATATGTTGAAATAAGGTCATTTGTTCACAAAGTGCAATGCTATGTGCATTAGTTTCAATGGTAAAACATAAACTTGTATTTTGACTAGTTTTGGATCAATTTTGACCTATGGTGACTGGCAGGTGTGCCATGTATATGGTGGTGCCCAAAGCAGGGTAGGTCAGAATTTCCAAAGTTATCCCTCTGCACCCCTTCGCACTGTGTATTAACTTCCACCCTCCGACGCCTAGGCCCTGACCCCCTTCCCCACAAAACAGCGCTTACGGCCGCTCCTCATCACCACCGTTCGTGAAGAAGCTTTCCCTACACGTCGGTCTTCTTGAGACGCACCGGTGGGCACGTCGATCCCACGGTAGTCCTTCTATCGCTAGCTCAATCTGGTTGGCATTTTATTGCCCTTTCACCCGATCGGCCTCCTCAAATACGTAGTTTAATTTGTCCTAAATCTACATGGTCATAGTTTATTCTGCGCTGGATCTGTGTTCCTAAATACCTTCGGCACTTTTTGCTGTCAATATGTTTGCTGAAACGCATAGGCATATATAGTTTTTGTACTCCATCTATATGTTTCCTACTTTTCTTTTAATAATAACCAACCTTGTATATCATAATTAAACAGATGGGCATATTTTGGATAGAGATTGCTCCATTAGGTAGCGCTAAACGTATCCTTGTTGTTCTACGATTTATGGCAATTGTTAGAGCTCATTGTGACAACTAAAAAGTACATTGCCCCTGCCGGTTGTGTGCGAATAGTAGGGTGCTACCTCAAAGTATAGTAGAAGACCATATTTTTACATTTGGGATGCTAAGAACATATGCTAGATGGGTATTACATGGTGAACCATATGATCCTCTATATGAATCGGGGGAAGCACATCTTTATCATCAAGATCAAGTAGGGGAAGCAGATGTTGATCAACTAGATCAACTGATAGAGGCAGCTCCTGAGCATCTGGATCAACTTGGAGAAGGGGGAGGAGAGAAAAAGCGCAAGCTGCATGAAACGGGTTTCATTTCTGGTACTACCACTATGCCAGATGACAAGATATATCTGTAGAACGACAAATGTTTGGGTTGTGTGTCTTTGATGTTTCTCTATAAACGTATCTTTAATCTACTAATCGCAGAAGCAGACGACCGAAAGAACTTATGGTAATGACGATGACCTGTTCATTGATGAGCCTGCACCTGAGGCTGTGGATCGGCTACACTGCTTCTGGATGGATTTGATGCAGGGCAGCTGATCATCAGGGGTTTACTTTTGGTGCCGTCTAGCTAGTCTCATGACCACTAGCCCAGCTACAAAACTCTTGGGGTTTATAGCTATCCCATGATTGGTTCGCTACTATCGTAGTTTTGTAATATGGAGCTACCTTATTATGATTTCTAGGCCTTTGCTAGCAAAACTGTAATTGGAAACTATTATGTGTATTAGTACATAGTATATGTGTGTTTGTGTGTGTTTCCAGTCTGAAATCCGAACTTATCATTTTATCGGTTCCTAAACTGTTTTTGAGGCCCTAGCGTTGGTGCCCTATGCTGCAACTACCGCCGTCTTGTCCACTGCTCCATGAGACGAATCAACAAAAGGATAATAAGTTGGGATCAATTTGATTCGAAGAGGGGCGATTTTCTCTGTCCTTGGAGAGGAACCCTAGAGAACTAGTACTAGTCCCAAGGGAAGGAGGAGGTTGGCTCGGTCAATTATGTTACCCAATTGATGTGGGACCCTCGTTAACTCACCCCTAAAATGGGTCCCGCTTGAAACAGTTGTAGGCCACCACGTGATAGCTAGGATTAAAAATTCAGGATTCTCTCCCGGCAAAATGTTCCCTCCACTCCCACTTAAAAAAATACTTACTGTAGAAAAAGTGTACTGCCCAACCCTACTACTACTAGTACTACTACTCCCCTTCCCATGCATTTCTACCGACGACAAGACAAGAAGCCATCACTATCTAGCTCCCATCCAGCAAGCAACTGTTGGAATTGGTGCAACCTCTGATTGGGGAGTTCTTGTTGAAATAGTTGGGTGTATTTCCTCACCTCGAAATCCGTCTTTGCTTAATTTGCTTCTGATTGGGCCATTGGGGGTGTGACATCCCAATTTTAGCAACCCACATTAGTTGTCCAGAATGCAAAAATCAGGGGGAACAAAAACTTTCTTGTGCTTTAGTGCAGTGCTTGCTTGTTGATTGTTTGCACTTGTGCTTATGAAGTGTATCTTAGGATACTCCTTACCTCAATCCCAGTTGACAAAAGCTATTTACCAAAAAATATCTTGGCTTATTTTACATATTCTCAAACGTTCTGGCATTTCAAAACAGGAGCCAAGATGTCTATGAAACCAAAACTATTTTGGTAGCTTCCATTGTCAAAACTATGGAGAGATATATATTACAATCACCTTATGTTTTCAAGATAGAACACTCAACTAATCTTATCTCTAGCTTTATCCCAAAACTCTTGTTCAAAGCATTTGGATTCTACTCTTGGTAGAGATACCAAGAACCCTCCTCTTATTCAAAACTCAACCTCTTCAAAATTCCCCCAACCTTACCCCAAGCTGAGCTTGATGGTGAACCCTAGGAATAGTTGATTAGTGTATAAGATGAGTTGCCTTGATGTGTTAACTGATGAGTTGCTTTGATCTGCTGTTTGACTTGTTTGCTTAGGAAGTAGTATGAGCCACTCTAGGAGCTCATCACTAGGATCAAGATGTTCCCCAATCATCAATCCCTAAGCAAGAAAGAAAACCTTGTTATGATCCCTAGCCACTAGGTGATTATATAAAACCCTTAATCAGATCCATTCTGAGGATCTCCATCCTAGATGTTTCCAAATCCTGAAGACCAACATAAAGCAAGGATGTCTTCTACTCACTCTACACTTCCTTATCAACCACTGTTCAAGCTCTGATCCCTTGCAACTCCTCCAAGAACCTTCCCTCTCATACTCTAGTCAAATTCCTCAAAACTGCCAATTTGGCTAACTCTCGAAACAGTTTCAGCATCGCCTTTTTGAATGCCTCCTTTTCTCACACCATGTGCATTTTTGGAAATGCATCTGAACCATCTTGTTAACCATCCCAAGGACTACCAAGGCCCACATTTGACCTTGGATAGATCCTCCTCTAACCCACTTGTGCATGATGGTTTTACAGGCAAGAAAATAACATTTCCTGCAAAACTAGTCAGCATACCTACTTGGTAGAAGCTCACACCCTCACACAACCTCCTTTGGACCAACTCTTTGTATGGTTGTGTTCTACTCCTTGATGTCTATCAGAACCTACTTCACTTGTCCCAAGTGGAGCTCTGTGCTCATTAAACCCACATGGTTTAGGAAGCATCATGACACTTTCTGCATGGCAGCTTTATTTTCAACAAATTTTGCCATCTTATCTAGATCACCTCAAATATAATTAATTCAAACTCCTCCTGCCATGATCATCTACATGACTTGGCCTACTCAACCATTTATCCCTTGCACCAAGGTGAGCTCGAAGCTCCAAGATGTAAACATGTTTTCGTGGTATAAAAATAACACCACCCTAGATCATCAACTCCTTGTTGTCCATCCTTTTCAAGTTGGATTTTTTCATTCCACAAGGCTGCAAATGCTTGCTACACCTTGTCTAACTCACCTACCTTGATCTCCAAGATTTATCAATAATTATCCATAACTATTATGGCCCTAAAGCTATTTGATTTCTTAAATAGTCTAAATCCCCAAAACTCCCTTCATAAAGGAAAGTTTGGTTTTTACCAAACCACTTCCCCAAATTTTGGCTCACATGAATCCCACAAATCATATCCTATCTTTCCAGCTCAAAAAATAAATATTTTTGAGAAGCTTTATTATTTCTTTTTGCCCATTTTCTTAAATGGCTCAATTGGAATAATAATTGTTTTAATTACTTTTATGTCCCAATAAATCTTGGGAAAATTCCCCTAAGTGTGTATTCACATGTGGGACCCTCTCAAACCAAAATCCATCCTTGTCCAATGGAAATTTCTCATTTGATCTTCTAAAATTCACTTCTGCCCTTTTTGAGTAATTGGATTTATGTGGACTTAAACTCCACATAAAAATCCCAAATAAATCCTAGGAGTCTACCTTTACCTCCTCTACTTACCAGTACCACTTTCTCCTCTTGTCCAATGTGACAGTTTGGACTTCCTTCACAACCATCAACTAGATCAATATTGGTCCATTAAGCAAACTTCTACTCTAAGCACTCCCATTCTCCATAACTTGTTGATCAAGCCCATCCTTAACATCAAGACAACCCACTGGTCGACCAGCCTTGTAGCACCACATTAGCATTTCCCATCTTGCCCTTAAGAGAGAGAGACAACACAAATATCTTACAACATTTGTCCCCCATTATTTACCACTTATGCCACCACCCCTCTCTCTGGTCTAGCATGACCAAGTGTCACTACTACCCCTCTCCACCTCCCCCTGGACCAATCCCTGGCCAGCACACCCTCCCCACCTTGTCCAATTTGGTAAATTGCTCCATCCACTCCCTCCTCTTAGTATAAAGGCCAGTAGCCCCTCCCCAGCTCGCCCTGCCTCCATTTGCCTCCTCACACTTCCCCTCACACTCCCATTGCTCCACTCTCCCTCCGCAACCCTGTGCTATCCGAAGGAAGAAGGAGAGGAGCTCTTGGCCTCATCTCAAAAATAGAGCAAGGCACCTCCCGCTTTGCTCTATTCCTTCTGCATGTTAGCCCCTGAGCTCCCCTTGCTCTCCTACATCGAATGGTGCTCTCCTTTCTGTCCAGGAACTACTCCTTCGTCGTCGGCGTTGAGATCCGACGAGGTTGCTCTCTGCCGCCGTCGCACGAGCTACATCCCGTGGGCCTCTGCCATCATGCCGCCCACTGATCTGCTCGCCGTCGTCGACCACGTCGTCCTGCACCAGCCCCGAATGTCACCGAGCCCTCTAGTGAGCACCCTGCCCCCGCCGGCGCCGCTTCTTAGGGTTTCGTCGCCGGCGTTCTGTTCGCGTAGACGACGACCCCGAGCCGTCCATGGCGACTTGATCCAACGGTCGCCATCGCTCGGTACCGCTTCGGCGCTCTCCCTCGGTGGCAGCGGGCCCCGCTCGTCAGGTTCGAACCGCCCCTCCCGCGCGTCGCGCTGCCCTATCGTGGGCCGATTTCCCCTCCGCAGCCCAGTAGCTCCCCAGATCCAGCCCGCTGCACTTCCTTTTCTTTTTCTTTTAGCAGCTCTAATATTCCAAAAAGGGTTTCTGCTAGGTTTAAATCTAATTAAAATAGTAAATCAAATCCATTTTCCTAGATCTAAAAATCTGGTGGTTGTCTGATTTTTCTCAAACATGCAGAGGCAACCCCATGCCCAAATTAATTTCCTCTACTTTCTGGTAATTATTTTTCTAAGATGTGTCTAGAACACTATTTAACATTCACAGAGAGTTCTAAATCTCCAGGTGAGATGAACCTAAGGCCTACTGGAAGGTATTTGAAATACCTACCATCCATCACAGGTTTCAACCCAAGGTGTATTGTTTTCTGCCTATTGTAAAACTAACCAAACCAGCCCCTGTCTGCCATAGATAAATTCCCCAGGTCTAACCAAATGTGGTATTGACCTGATTCCACCTCCCAGTACCTCCTACTATCAATATGTATCAAACCCCAGTAGCTCAGAATTTATTTAGCTCTGGATGAATTCTAGTGATTTAAATACCTCTCTGATGGGTATTTTCACTAATTAAATCACTCCCTGAGTTTGGCAACTCCAAAAGGAGTGAATCCAATTCCTACAGAAATGTATTTCAAATACCTATCACATGACCTTGGAACCAACTCAATATCTCCTGTAGATATAATCTGGTAAATAAAATAAAAATCATACATAACTGCATTTGGGATTTTTCTGAGGGCATTCTAATCATTATTTTGACCCGATTCCAACTCTAGGTGGTTCAGTACAGAAAGTACTACCAAACCATCCAAGGAAATAATTTTAGAAGCTCCAGAACTTTTATGGTGAATTATTTCCTCAAACTAGAGTTTAATCCACTATTAAAAGCATAACTCCATCTAGAAAAGTGATAATCAAGTGAAACCACTTGTGATGGTTTTGTATTGTCAAGACCTATCTGTGGATATCACTTTTGACCTTTTGTAACCTACTGACCACAGATCCCTAATCCAAGCTCTTTGTATCTAGCCTTGACAACTATCTTCCAAGAGAAAACCACCCTAGTGGCAATCTTGTAAATTCCACCATTTGAATCCCACCTATCCAACAACTCCCAAGGCCAGTAGTATTTCTCATGTTTGCTTGCTGTATGGTTTGATACTTGTATGTCTTGTATGGATTGTGGTATTGTTTGCTTGCATGTATACCCGATGAAGACGATAGTGTGAGTGTCTGACGACAGGAAGGACAGGTTTTCCTACTATTATATTATTGGATATTCTTGGTCATCTGAAGAAGTCCAAGGACTTATTGCTAATCACGGGCAAGCCACCATTCCCGAACTCTTATATATATCCTACTCTCCTTTACTTGTTTTGTATCCTTCTATAAATTGCATTATTTACGTGCATGTTTTGTTTTATAAATACTGCGTTAGTAAGTTGGCTCCTCCAAGTTATGATTTCATGCCCTTCGAGGCACCACCCCGATAAACCTATCATTTTACCCCCTTTAGACTGAGAGTAAGATGATTAGCATCCTACCTCCTTGGAAACCCCGGTTTTGAGAAAAACAAACTGTTTTGGGACTTACCCCACCAAAAATGTTTCAAAACCTTTTTGTAAAACCCTGGGAAGAGGCATCATTCCCAGTGGAAGTTTTAACAAAAGAAATGGTGATGAGGAGAAACAAGAAGATGTGATGGGATGCTCTACGCCTTTACTGGAACAATTTTTATTCGCGCAACCACATTACCCCAGGTTGCTGGGGCTTAACTCGTAGTTTGTTCGCTTTAGCCGAGGCAACTTCTACCATGCTTATAGGGAGAAATCCCTGGAATCCCGGGCCAGCGTCCTAGGTCTAGGATCTGAAGCCTGTCGCTCGCCTCTGCAAGAATGATCCTGAGCAATCAGGAGTCCGGTGCAACAATTGGGTCTCCCGCGGACGGTATGATTTAGGTAGTATGGAAGGAAGAGGAGTCACCAAATTTAAGGTATACGCCAAGTTATGGCTTGGGTATGCACGTGTACGGAAGGAAGGACTATGGCTGGGAGCCACGTACGCGTTGCCGGGGAGATCAACCCAAGAGGAAAAGCATGCCTTTGCTAGTGTAGACAAGCGAAAGGTTAGGTTTGATTATCCGGACCCCCATCTACAGTGGTAGTGGGCCGTGGTTGTATCCCGGCAGATGTATTGATTCTTGGGGGTAAAGTGTGCAAACTCTGCAGAGTATAACCTATTCGAATAGCCATGTCCATGGTCAAGGACGGTTGTAAAGGTGTTGGCTAGGAGTACACAAAATGTGCTTGTTCGGGAAACAAGTACTTTGAGGACGAAGGTTCCGGGGGAACCCGAGTTCGAAAGATTTGTTTTGACCCGAGGGGTCAAAGATGTTTAAAAAGGGTTTTCACTACGAAAACGGTTTTCAAAACTCTTTTTCAACAAAGACATGGACATGTCTAGATTTACAAAACAGAACCATGTTTTCAAAACTCTTTTTCAACAAAGAGATGCCATAAAGCTAGTTTAGGCTTTTCAAAAGCAACCCCAGATAGAGCTACCTCGCCATAGCCATAATTGCATTTCCCTTGTTCATTTATCCCGTTGGTTTTGCGAGTACATTCAAAGTACTAACGGCTGTATCCCTGGCTATTTACTTGGCCAGACTTTCAGGAGATTCAGGTGACGTCCATGTGAGCTAGGTCGTCTTCCCAGTCAGCTGCCTGTAGGTTGAGGCACTATTGGGCTCTGCACTTGGAGATGTTCCACTGCTAATGTTGATGTAGCCATTATGGCAATTAAGTAAGTCTTGTATTTCGTTATGTTCGGATGTTGTAATGGTACCTGTCGGTTATGTTCCACGGCTCATTGATCATGGGAACATGGATGTATGCATAACAGGGATTCCTCGGATGAATAATCCGGGGGTCCCACAGACTTGGTATCAGAGCCATCCTGACTGTAGGAGACCTTAGTTAGCATGGACGCTAGACAGGACACGACAAACCTATTTTCCAAAAAGGCAAGGGAGAAAAGATGATATTTGCAAAAGTGCTTATGTCTTCTCCCCCCTCTATTTTGAAAAACTACTTGCATTAATAAGATTTCATAAGCTTAAAATCCTGCACATCGTCACTAACCTAAACTCACCTCACCAATCTGCTGTAGAGGGCCTCTTTCCGCTCAGAGCGCATCATCGTTGGAGAAAGTTTCTGGCCCTTTGAAGAGCAGCTTCACAACCTGCTAAAGATAGTCAAGAGACTCGCGCCAATCATTGAAGGAACAGAACTTCCTTGTAGTAACACCAATGTGATGTAATGGGTCATCAAGGCTGTTATTCCTTCCCCCGATGAGGACACCTTGCCCACAATCTTCACTTTCCTCGACAGCAACTGGTAGATGTTGTGGTGCGAGCCATACAGCAAATCATGGCGCGCCTCTGCAAGATCCACGAAGATGAGTTGAAAGATACTCCCTACCACTTGTTTGGAAAAAGAGACAAAGACGGACTCCCCACTGAGTCTTTCCTCACCTGCTGCATTGGGAATCAACTAGAGAATATGGAATACCTACTCCAACGCTCCCAGTAAGACCTTGACAAGGCCAGTCGCGAGAATATGCTCCTAAAGATGGATATCAACCTACTTCGTAAGCGCGAAAGGAGTCTTCAGGCCACCAATGCCCGCTTGGCAAGAAAGCTGATCACTGAAGTACCCCCAACCCCTAAAGACGAGAATATCGGGACTGGAGACGAACTCTCCTTCCTCAATGAGTACCAACCAATCGTCCAATCACCCGCGCCGACAGAGTCAAACTCCAACCCGGCACCATGGGAAGGCACCACTCTCACCTTCACCGCAGAAGAGCTGAATATCCCACAGACCCAAGAGGATCGGCAGTAGTTGGAGACCCCGAATGCTATCCAAGACTCCACCGATGCACCCTCCGAGTAATCACCCATGTCGATGTACCCGCCCCTTCTAGCAATAGGGTAGAGTCATGTATCGTCCCTTAACGCGTTCTGTAATGCCTTAGTATTATTTTTGCACCCCCGGGTGCGGAATTGGGTGGTATGTAATGACTTCCTTGATTGCTATGCTTGCTTGAATAGTTTCCTTTTGCGTGTTTTACCCAAGTCGTTGCATCAGACCCAACCCGCATCGTCTGCCACCAATAAGACCTCCCCAAGATGGCCATGAAGACAAGAAGCTCGAAGAAGGCATGTAACTGCTGCGGAGACGAAGGACACCTAGCCAACAGATGTTCCGGCCACTACCCCAACTGTGGAGAACCCCATTCATCCAAAGTTTGCCCAACTCGACTTATCACTTGTTTCATCTGTGATGGCCAAGACCATGTCCCTATCAAATGTCCAATATATCCCCTCGTTAGCAAGGCCTGTCAACCTCCCGATGTCAGCCTAGAAACATCGTCAACTCGGCTACGACGGAAGAAGAACCTCTGCTTCACGTGTGGACTACCTAGTCACTTCAGCAGAGAATGCCCTGAGGGTAAGCCCGACAAGACTTCAGCGAAAGAGAAGATCGAAGACTTCCAAGGTCCCCTTCCCAGAAAAGATGGTCCCCCTACCGCTCGCTGCCACGCAGATGAAGACTGAAGATGTCACGCGCCTTCCCAAAGGACAGCGCCCCGTGGAAGAAAAGATAGAGAAAAGCCCTTTCACCCACTCCAGGACTTCCCGAAAGTCGACGAGTGCAGCCCGTAGTAAACTAGTCCATGTCCCCCTGGAACGCCACCTATGTTGCTACCCCCTCTTAAGTCGATGTCTGCCACCTTAAGAACCCACTTTTGTCACCTTCCTAAGAAAGTCCCCTAGTTGTAACTCTCCACTCTACCCAAGTCCAATCCTAAGGGGGAAAGACTGCATCTTTCCCGCCAAATAGATAACCTTTCTGCCCGACCGTGCAACCCGAAGGCACAATCTCAGAGCACCGACTTATCACAGACTTTACAGACTTGGTCATAGACTTGGATACAATAACCCACTTAAGAGAAGTACCGTAGACCCTTACAGAAGGAAGATCCCTCCCGACAACCACGGTTGTAACCAGCTTGACCCCCGAATTTCAAGAAGATTGGAGTTCAACCTCGCTATCAAGATGTTTCTACTCGAAGGCAAAGGTGACCAGTTAGCCCGCAAGAAACACATGGTACTAACTTCGAAACAAATTCCCTAACCTTACTCTCCGGAATCTCGGGACGAGATTCTTTTAAGGGGGAAAGGTCTGTAACATCCCAATTTTAGCAACCCAGATTAGTTGTCCAGAATGCAAAATTCAGGGGGAACAAAAACTTTTTGTTGTGCTTTAGTGCAGTGCTTGCTTGTTGATTGTTTGCACTTGTGCTTATGAAGTGTATCTTAGGATACTCCTTACATCAACCCTAGTTGACAAAAGCAATTTACCAAAAACTATCTTGGCTTATTTTACATGTTCTCAAATGTTTTGGCATTTCAAAACAGGAGCCAAGATGTCTATGAAACCAAAACTATTTTGGTAGCTTCCATTGTCAAAACTATGGAGAGATATATATTACAATCTCCTTATGTTTTCAAGATAGAACACTCAACTAATCTTATCTCTAGCTCTATCACAAAACTCTTGTTCAAAGCATTTGGATTCTACTCTTGGTAGAGATACCAAGAACCCTCCTCTTATTCAAAACTCAACCTCTTCAAAATGCCACCAACCTTACCCCAAGCCGAGCTTGATGGTGAACCCTAGTAATAGTTGATTAGGGTATAAGATGAGTTGCCTTGATCTGTTGACTGATGAGTTTCCTTGATCTGCTGTTTGACTTGTTTGCTTAGGAAGTAGTATGAGCCACTCTAGGAGCTCATCACTAGGATCAAGATGTTTCCCCAATCATCAATCCATAAGCAAGAAAGCAAACCTTGTTATGATCCCTAGCCACTAGGTGATTATATAAAACCCTTAATCAGATCCATTCTAAGGATCTCCATCCTAGATGTTTCCAAATCCTGAAGACCAACATAAAGCAAGGATCTCTTCTACTCACTCTACACTTCCTTATCAACCACTGTTAAATCTCTGATCCCTTGCAACTCCTCCAAGAACCTTCCCTCTCATACTCTAGTCAAATTCCTCAAAACAGCCAATTTGGCAAAGTCTGGAAACAGTTTGAGAATCACCTTTTTGAATGCCTCCTTTTCTCACACCATGTGCATTTTTGGAAATGCATCTGAACCATCTTGTTAACCATCCCAAGGACTACCAAGGCCCACATTTGTCCTTGGATAGATCCTCCTCTAACCCACTTGTCCATGATGGTTTTGCAAGCAAGAAAATAACATTTCCTACAAAACTAGTCAGCATACCTACTTGGTAGAAGCAAACACCCTCACACAACCTCCTTTGGACCAACTCTCTGTATGGTTGTGTTCTACTCCTTGATGTCTATCAGAACCTACTTCAATTGTCCCAAGTGGAGCTCTGTGCTCATTAAACCCACATGGTTTAGGAAGCATCATGACACTTTCTGCATGGCAGCTTTATTTTCCACAAAGTTTGCCATCTTATCTAGATCACCTCAAATACAATTAATTCAAACTCCTCCTACCATGATCATCTACATGACTTGGCCTACTCAACCATCTATCCCTTGCACCAAGGTGAGCTCTAAGCTCCAAGATGTAAACATGTTTTGGTGGTATAAAAATAACACCACCCTAGATCATCAACTGCTTGTTGTCCATCCTTTTCAAGTTGGATTTTTTCATTCCACAAGGTTGCAAATGCTTGTTACACCTTCTCTAACTCACCTACCTTGATCTCCAAGATTTATCAATAATTATCCATAACTATTATGGCCCCAAAGCTATTTGATTTCTTAAATAGTCTAAATCCCCAAAACTTCCTTCATAAAGGAAAGTTTAGTTTTTACCAAACCACTTCCCCAAATTTTGGCTCATATGAATCCCACAAATCATATCCTATCTTTCCAGCTCAAAAAATAAATATTTTTGAGAAGCTTTATTATTTCTTTTTGCCCATTTTCTTAAATGGCCGAATTGGAATAATAATTGTTTTAATTACTTTTATGTCTCAATAAATCTTGGGAAAATTCCCCTAAGTGTGTACTCACATTTGGGACCCTCTCAAACCAAAATCCATCCTTGTCCAATGGAAATTTCTCATTTGATCTTCTAAAAGTCACTTCTGCCCTTTTTGAGTAATTGGATTTATGTGGACTTAAACTCCACATAAAAATCCCAAATAAATCCTAGGAGTCTACCTTTACCTCCTCTACTCACCAGTACCACTTTCTCCTCTGGTCCAATGTGACATTTTGGACTTCCTTCACAACCATCAACTAGATCAATATTGGTCCATTAAGCAAACTTCTACTATAAGCACTCCCGTTCTCCATCAATTCTTGATCAACCCATCCTTAACATCAAGACAACCCACTGGTCGACCAGCCATGTAGCACCACATTAGCATTTCCCATCTTGCCCTTAAGAGAGAGAGACAACACAAATATCTTACAACATTTGTCCCCCATTATTTACCACTGATGCCACCACCCCTCTCTCTGGTCTAGCACGACCACATGTCACTACTACCCCTCTCCACCTCCCCCTGGACCAATCCCTGGCCAGCACACCCTCCCCACCTTGTCCAATTTGGTAAATTGCTCCATCCACTCCCTCCTCTTGGTATAAAGGCTAGTAGCCCCTTCCCAGCTTGCCCTGCCTCCATTTGCCCCCTCACACTTCCCCTCACACTCCCCTAGCTCCACTCTCCCTCCCCAGACTTGTGCTGTCCGAAGGAAGAAGGAGAGGAGCTCTCGGCCTCATCTCAAAAATCGAGCAAGGCACCTCCCTCTCTGCTCTATTCCTTCTGCATGTCAGCCCCTGAGCTCCCCTTGCTCTCCAGCATCTAATGGTGCTCTCCTTTCGGTCCAGGAACTACTCCTCCGTCGTCGGCGTTGAGATCCGACGAGGTTGCTCTCTGCCGTCGTCGCGCGAGTTGCATCCTGTGGGCCTCTGTCGTCATGCCGCGAATCGATCTGCTTGCCGTCGTCGCCCGCGTCATCCTGCACCAGCCCCAACCGTCCCCGAGCCCTCCGGTGAGCACCATGCCCCCGCCGGCGCTGCTGCTTAGTGTTTCGTCGCCGGTGTTCTGTTCGCGTAGTCGACGACCCCAAGCCGTCCATTGCGACTTGATCCAACGGTCGTCGTCGCTCGGTACCGCTTCGGCGCTCTCGCTCGCTGACAGCAGGCCCCGCTCGTCAGGTTCGAACCGCACCTCCCGCGTGTCGTGCTGCCCTGTCGTGGGCCGATTTCCCCTCTGCAGCCCATTAGCTGTGGCATCCCGCTAAAACCACTACTAGAAAATCGTTGTGTTTTTGGTGCATTGCATCATCATGACCGCATGCTTATGTCATCATGCCACATTGCATTTGAGCATCGTCATGTCATCATGCATTTGTTTGCATAAAACTATTTTCCAAAAGTCTACCTTTGTTTTCTAAATACCTCTGTCTTTATTTCAAATCAAAACCTCGGTCCCTTCCGGATATTCTGATGGTCTAAAAGATATTTACAAAAATGTTAAAAAATAAATAGATCAAAATTACTTTTTACCGGGGAGGCAGTCTAACCGGCTAGGCCAATGGCCCAACCAGTCAGACCACCTACTACCCGATCCAGCCCAAGCTGGCCCAACCAAACCCTAGACTAGATCTAAACCTAACCCTAATCCCTATATCCTACCTGCTCCCTCCCTGCTGACGCCACACAGCGGCAACACATGCAAGCGCGCACGGCACCGCCCACAGAGGCACCTGCCGCATGACCCCGTCTCGCCCAGTCAACCACCAGCCCACCTACCGACGCTCCCTGGCCCCACCATCTCGCACGCTGCGGACAGCGCACGATCACGAGCCTGGGCCTAGTACCGTGGCACTCCTTGCACGCACTCCCCAGTCCCCTGCCCAATATCCACCTACCACCCCGCACGCATGTTCCCTGGCCGACCCCACCGATAGCGTTCCTGTCACCACCCTCTCACGCGTGCGACGCACGCCCCGCTCCCCTAACCCTACTGCCTCGCTCGCCCTCTCCTCGTCGAGCTCGCCGCTTCGCCGAGCCCGCCAGCACAGTCGCCCTGCTTCCTCTCTGCGAGGCGCCGCCGCTGGACCGGTCGACCTCGCGCGTCCGCCTCGCCTCCTCTGCAACCGCGGGGCGCCGCCGATCCCCACCTCGCGAGTGCTCCGCCGTTCTCTCCTCTGCCGGCCGCCGTTGCCAAGCCGCCGCCAGCAAGCCCCGCATGTCGCGCCGCCACGGATGGCCCCTCCTTCCTGTAGCGCCGACGCCGGCGCCCTTCTGCCTGGTCCCCTCCCGCATCAAGCTCGCCAAGGCCGACCTCCTCCAGCGCCGCCCGCGCTACCGACCGCTTCCCTGGCCTTGCCCAGTTCGCCAGCCCCACGGCCCCTTCATCGTCGTCGACCGCCACCCATCCGCGCAGGCCCCTCTAGGTCGCCGATGACCTCGGCTCGCATCGAACGCCATCGCCATGCCCTTCCCCCGCTGGCTCGCCGGTACCAGAGCCCCTCCTCTCCGCTCCAACTCCTCCACCCGACGTGACCATGTCTGCCTCCCGAGCTTGCCGGCATCCGCACCTCTCTGTCTGACCTCAACCCCGTGGGCACCGAGTCGCTCCCCCAAACATCGCATGTTGCCGTTGTGTTTTTGTTCTGCTAGTCGCCCTGCTACATCGCCTTCGTCCCTGTGGTGTCAAGACAGAGCCTGAACTATTCAGGTAGTTGTTGTCGTCGCCATTGCAAGGTTTTACGGGTGTCACGTCTTGTTTTATCTAGCTAACCTGAGTCTTGCGATGTACCTACTTGTTTCTCGTTGGTGGTGGTACAGTAACTGTGTGCCCGGGTGACTCCTCGATCTGTTACCTAGAAGGCAGCCAGAGTACCACCCGAAGGTCACCTGTGCCGGAACTCAAGTACGACACCGACAATCGAGCCGAAACTGCAAGGGCTCCTTCACAGATGCGGACCCGAAGACCGATCCGGGAACTCGAAGTCCTCCTTCACAGAATCTAGAGACCGTCTACTCCAAGACCTCGATCCCGCTGAGACCGATCCCCAAACCCCTCCGAGCGTCCAAGATCTCCCGAACCCAGATGTGTGAACCTTTCCCGAGCCCCTATTTTATAAATGCTATGTATATAAACTATCGCATAATAAATTGTTCATACATGCATACATGTCTGTGGTTTGGGGGCATTATGCCGATTCACTCATAATTAAATATGGAGACTATATGTGGGTGATTCTAGTCTTATATTGGCTCTATTTAAATTTGTGTAGCGAACCTATGCCATGTTTCACCCTGTTAATACAACATTTAAATTGCGGGGGTTCTAAATAACTTGAACCGCGTAATTAATTGTCGGGACCCCGGTTCCGCTTAATACTTCCTAATTGCACCGCACTTTTGCCATGCCATGCATCATACCATGAACATGCTGATTCTTCTGTCGTAGCATTAAATATTGCATCCGGTGTTTCTTCTAGTGTTTGCTTCTTCACGGACTAGGCCGATGAGTGGATGCGAGTATCGACAAGTTCTCCGGATGAATCTCCGGCAGTGTTTCCCAGGCGAGCATCTCTCCCCCTTCGACCTATTTTGCATTTATAGTCTTTATTTCCTCCTGTTGATCTATTGCTATCCGTGTCGCGATGCTTTAGTTTCCGTACACCAGTTATATCCCGTGCAGCCTCTATATTTCCTTGGACACCTCCTATTACCTGTGTTTGGTAGGTAGCTGGCCTTGCGAGTCGTAGTTGCTTGCTCAGGTGCGATCTCGTGTTGTCAAGTACCACAGTTGTTGGAATGTTGGCAGATGTTTACGGTGGAGTTGATCATGCCTTCAAATACAACTATTAAATTGTTGGGATAACTAATGAAAGAGGCACGGGTGGGCAATATATGCTATTTGGTTTTTATGTCCACTTGTGTCCCGTAGACCCCGAGGACTTGATACATGTTCCTTGACTATTCGCACTATCCACATCCGGGAGAGTCTATGAATCCCCCTTAGCCAGATCTTGATTCATTTCTTATTTCTTGGGGCCACAAACTAGTTTGGGGTTTTATTACTATCCTGTACTTATGCCATGCCTTACCGCTTTATTTACGATTGTGCGTGGAGCACCTGTACTGTTTTGGATCGTGACACGTTTTCGCTGTATCGATAAGCCCAGTCACACTTTCGGGTTCCCAGTCGTTTCCTGCTGTCCACACAAACCCTGGGTCCGTCTTGGAGCTGGCCAACTTCGTTGCGCGTAGCTTAATGGGGTGGCCCCCTGAAATATTTTATGAATCATGTGATTTCTTTGTCATGAAAGCCTCGTTAGGTTTTGAGTTGATTTTTTCCAAGGTTGATCGTCTGTGTGTTGCTATTTGTGCACCCCTGCAGGGTAAAACTTTCTGAAAGCCGTGTCCGTGGTTATGGACGACTTGGAGCATAGTATCTCGATCATAGACAAGCATAACTAAAGTAGTGCTATAAACTTGACTTAATATATGACTAGTAATCAGATTCAACTATCACGGAATGGATATTAAAATGCCAACAACTGGTGGATCTGGGGTTGTTTTGTGACATGCTGTGCCTGCCTAGCAAAATTGCAACTCTAATGGAATGTGATAGAAGTGCCAACAATTGCTGGGTTTTGGGATTCCTCAGGACAATTATATCTGACTAGTAAATGTTCCAACTATAACGGAATGGTGATTAAAACTGCCCACTACTTATGCTTCAGGATGACTCATGCTATCTATATCTGACTAGTAAGTGCTTCAACTATAATGGAATGAATAAAACTGCCAACTGTGTGAGTTCCTCGGTTTAACTTCCTCATTTGGTCTCGGGGGGAAATGCCAGGATGGGTATGATTGGTGTTAGTATCAGGTTGGATCCGAATAGGTCTTTCTTATCCCTCTCTAATAGCCACCAGTTTTATTGAGTCTCTATAGGTTGTTTAGTGCATGCTTCGCTGCCGCTTCAGTCCACCATACCTATGTAGGCGAGAGCCGCCGAATTATAGCCTCGCTGTGTACTGGCCTCAGTACTGACGCTCCTCTTTTTCCTTTGCCCTTTGTCGGCACCCCCTTTTGTTTTAGCAGGTTTGCTATCGACGTCGTTAGCAGGGTTACCCTTCCTGCTTGGCCTGGGCAGGGTTATGGACGCCGTTGGTTATTCTTCAGGGCTCTTAGCCCCATTTGCATCTTGTCTGTACTCGGACGCTGTAATGTTTTCAAGGTGATTTGGATCTTTGTATTGTATATCTGTATTCTTGACTCGTTGAGTCGCTGTTGTATATATGTATGTTCTGTGGGTCCCATCGAGAACTGTTGTGTAATGGTATTACTTCGTTTTCCACCCGCACGAAAGTGCCTGGTGGGCGTCCTTGAATCGTTTCTATGCAGGTTTGGCGGGAAGCGCTGAAATCTGCATAGGGCCGATTCGAGGGTGTTACAGTAGCTCCCTAGATCCAGCCCGCTGCACTTACTTTTCTTTTTCTTTTAGCAGCTCCAATATTCCAAAAAGGGTTTTTATAGGTTTAAATCTAATTAAAATAGTAAATCAAATCCATTTTCCTAGATCTAAAAATCTAGTGGTTCTCTGATGTTTTCTCAAACATGCAGAGGCAACCCCATGCCCAAATTAATTTCCTCTACTTCTGGTAATTATTTTGCTAAGATGTGTCTAGAGCACTATTTAACATTCACAGAGAGTTCTACATCTCCATTTGAGATGAACCTAAGGCCTACTGGAAGGTATTTAAAATACCTACCATCCAGCACAGGTCTCAACCCAAGGTGTATTGATTTCTGCCTTTTGTAAAACTAACCAAACTAGCCCTTATCTGCCATAGATAAATTCCCCAGGTCTAACCAAATGTGGTATTGACCTGATTCCACCTCCCAGTACCTCCTACTATCAAGATGTATCAAACCCCAGTAGCTCAGAATTTATTGAGCTCTAGATGAATTCTAGTGATTTAAATACCTCTCTGATGGATATTTTCACTAATTAAATGAATCCCTAAGTTTGGCAACTCCAAGAGAAGTGAATCCAATTCCTACAGAAAGGTATTTCAAATACCTATCACATTCCCTTGGAATCAACTCAATATCTCCTGTAGATATAATCTGGTAAATAAAATAATAATCATATAGAACTGCCTTTGGGATTTTCGTGAGGGCATTCTGTTAATTCTTTTGACCCGGTTCCAACTCTAGGTGGTTCAGTACAGCAAGTACTACCAAACCATCCAAGTAAATAATTTTAGATGCTCCAGAACTTTTCTGGTGAATTATTTCCTCAAACTAGAGTTTAATCCACTATTAAAAGCATAACTCCATCTAGAAAAGTGATAATCAAGTGAAACCACTTGTGATGGTTTTGTCTTGTCAAGACCTATCTGTGGATATCACTTTTTACCTTTTGTAACCTACTGACCACGGATCCCTAATCCAAGCTCTTTGTATCTAGCCTTGACAACTATCTTCCAAGAGAAAACCATCCTAATGGCAATCTTGTAAATTCCACCATTTGAATCCCACCTATCCAACAACTCCCAATTCCAGTAGTATTTCTCATGTTTGCTTGCTGTATGGTTCGATACTTGTATGTCTTGTATTGATTGTGGTATTGTCTGCTTGCATGTATACCCGATGACGACGATAGTGTGAGTGTCTGACGACAGGAAGGACGGGTTTTCTTACTATTATATTATTGGGTATTCTTGGTCATCTGAAGAATTCTAGGGACTTATTGCTGATCACAGTCAAGCCACCATTCCCGAACTCTTATATATGTCCTACTCTCCTTTACTTGGTTTTTATCCTTTTATAAATTGCATTATTTACCTGCATGTTTTGTTTTATAAATACTGCGTTAGTAACTTGGCTCCTCCAAGTTATGATTTCGTGCCCTTCGAGGCACCACCCCGATAAACCTATCATTTTACCCCCTTTAGACCGAGAGTAAGATGATTAGCATCCTACCTCCTTGGAAACCCCGGTTTTGATAAAAAGAAACTGTTTTGGGACTTACCCCACCAAAAATGTTTCAAAACCTTTTTGTAAAACCCTGGGAAGAGGCATCATTCCCAGTGGAAGCTTTAACAAAAGAAATGGTGATGAGGAGAAACAAGAAGATGTGATGGGATGCTCTACGCCTTTACTGGAACAATTTTTATTCGCGCAACCACATTACCCCAGGTTGCTGGGGCTTAACTCGTAGTTTGTCCGCTTTAGCCGAGGTAACTTCTACCATGCTTATAGGGAGAAATCCCTGGAATCCCGGGCCGGCATCCCAGGTCTAGGATCTGAAGCTTGTCGCTTGCCTCGGCAAGAATGAGCCTGAGCAATCAGGATTCCGGTGCAACAATTGGGTCTCCCGCGGACGGTATGATTTAGGTAGTACGGAAGGAAGAGGAGTCACCAAATTTAAGGTATACGCCAAGTTACGGCTTGGGTATGCGCATGTACGGAAGGAAGGACTATGGCTGGGAGCCATATACGCGTTGTCGGGGAGATCAATCCAAGAGGAAAAGCATGCCTTTGCTAGTGTAGACAAGCGTAAGGTTAGGTTTGATTATCCGGACCCCCATCTACAGTGGTAGTGGGCCGTGGTTGTATCCCGGCGGATGTATTGATTCTTGTGGGTAAAGTGTGCAAACTCTGCAGAGTATAACCGTGTCCACGATCAAGGACGGTTGTAAAGATGTTGGCTAGGAGTACACAAACTATGCTTGTTTGGGAAACAAGTACTTTGAGGACGAAGGTTCTGGGGCAACCCAAGTTCGAAAGCTTTGTTTTGACCCGAGGGGTCGAAGATGTTTAAAAAGGGTTTTCACTACGAAAACGGTTTTCAAAACTCTTTTTCAACAAAGACATCGAGATGTCTGGATTTACAAAACAGAAGCATGTTTTCAAAACTCTTTTTCAACAAAGAGATGCCATAAAGCTAGTTTAGGCTTTTCAAAAGCAACCCTGTGGCATCCCACTAAAACCACTACTAGAAAATCGCTGTGTTTTTGTGCATTGCATCATCATGACCGCATGCTCATGTTATCATGCCACATTGCATTTGAGCATCGTCATGACATCAGGCATTTGTTTGCCTAAAACTATTTCTCGAAAAGCCTATCTTTGTTTTCTAAATATACCCTGTCTTTATTCAAATCAAAACACCGGTCTCTTCCGGATATTTTGTTTGTCAAAAAGATATTTACAAAAGGATATTTTTTTTAAAAATAGTCTAATAAAATAAAAATGTTTTTAGTAGGGGAGGCAGCCGGCTAGGCCCAAAGGGCCCAGCCAACCGGCCTACTACCCCGGAAAAACCTAACCCTAACACTCACCCCCACCCCTCTCCCTACCCTGCCGCCGCTGCACCCAGCCAGCAGCAGCACACACGCACAACATGCACACACATGCCACACGCACCCCATGCGCCAATCTCCCCCAGCCACCTCACCCCGGCCACCTCGATCCCGCGCCACCTCACCATCTCCTGCTCCCCAGCCGCCACCACACCCCACAGTTCAGCACACCCGACCTAGATCCCGCAAGCGGACACGGGCCAGGCCCAATCGCCACCTGCCACCTACCCCAGCCCCACACTCATGCGCGCAGCGCACGCTCCCACCAACCCACGTCCCACGATTCCCCACCTACGTGCCCCTCCCCAAGCCACGTACCCCATGCCGACAACTCCCTCCTCAGGAGATCCGCCGGCCCCTGGCCACCACTCCCGTTCATCCCCCACGCCCGCCTCTGCTCTCCGCCACTGCCTCGAGCCCAGCCTCGCCGCCGCGGATGGCCACCTCCCTGAGCGGCCCTCCTCCGCTACCAGGCGCTGCCCCGTATGCGGATGACCTTGCCCTGGATCTTCCTCGGCGCCTTCTTGGAGCCCGGCCCCACCTCCATGTGCCGTCGTGGCCCCCTGCTCTCCTCCTTCAACCACCATGCTCCGCCTCTGGTCAGCCCCGACCGCCGCTCGACCTCCGTGTGCCCTCGCGGCACCCGAGCGCCACGGCCCGGACGCCCTGTCGTCCTCATGTCTTCGTTTAGCTGCTGCGCCGCGTCGCCTCCCCGGCTCCCTGCTCTGCCTCCATGAGCTGGCGCTTGAAGCCCTGACCTCGACCGTCCCGCGCCGCAGGGCGCCTATGCTTCCTCGCCGACGGCCGCCCTCCTTCGCGCGTCCTTGCTGCGTCGCCTCGCCGCCATCGTGCTCTTCCGCGGCCGAGCCTCCACGCCTGCAGCCGCGCGGGCCCCCAATGATTCATGCCACCGCCATCTCGCGACCTCCTCTTTACGTTGGCTGTGTGTGGCTTAAGTTGATGTGGACGTTGGTGAACCACATTAGGTATGTGGGTGTAGTGGCATGGTTGATCTGGAGTTGTTACTGTTAGGGTGAGATCGACGCCGACCTGAACAAAAGCGATAAACTGGTGGCACTAAGGTTCAAGTTCGACAACGACAAGCGAGATGGAATCCGAGGACGACATGATCTTCTTCATGGACACCAAGTTCTTCTTCCCAGATCCGAAGACCGATCCCGCGGAAGACCGAACCCTGGCGCGCCAAGTTCTTCGAACCCGAGGACCGTTCCATCGGAACGCCAAGACCTCCTTCCGTACCGGAGTTCTTCGTCACAGGCGTCAAGATCTCCTACACGGATTCGAAGACCCCGATACCTGACCAGGGCGAGTCCGATGAGCCGCCGACGCCACACCAAGACCTGCGACGACCTCCGAAGACCGATCCCGTCGAACCCTGAACCCTGAGTCCGAACCCTGAACCCTCGGAACCCAAGAACTTCCGAACCTAGATGTGTGCCCCTAAGCCCCTATTTTTATAATATGACATTATCAACTGTCGCATATTAAATTGTTCATGCATGCATAACTGTCTGTCGTTTGGGGGCATTATGCCGATTCACCGCATAATTAAATATGGAGTGTTTATGCGGGATACCTGTCTTATTCCGGACTCCATTTAAATTTGTGTAGCGAACCGATGCCATGTTTCGCCCTGTTAATACAACATTTAAATTGCGGGGTAGTTAAACAACTTGAACCATCTAATTAATTGTCGGGATCCCGGTTCCGCTTAATACTGCCTAATTGCACCGCATCCGTATCATATCATGATCATGCCGGATCTTCTGCCGTGGTATTAAATATTGCATCCGGTGTTTCTTCTAGTGTTTGCTTCTTCGCGGATTAGGCCGATGAGTGGATGCGAGTACCGACAAGTTCTCCGGATATGTATCTCTAGCAGTGTTTCCCAGGCGAGCATTCTCCCCCTTTCTACCTATTTTGCGTTTATAGTCTTTATTTCCTCCTGTTGATCTATTGCTATCTGTGTCGCGATGCTTTAGTTTCCGTGCACCATTTATACACCTTGCAGCCTCTATATTGCCTTGGACACATCCTATTGCCTGTTGTTTGATAGATAGTTGGCCTTGCGAGGCGTAGTGCTTGCTTCTATGTTACTTCGCGTCGTTGTCGTTCCACCGTTGACGGCAAGTTGGCACATGATAAATGGTGGAGATGTTTAATGGTGGAGATGATCACGACTTTAAACACAACTATTAAATTGCTAGATATAACTAATGCAGACGCATCGGTAGGCAATAGATGTTATTTGGCTCTTCCACGCTCACTTGTGTCCCGTACGACCCAGAGTACTTGATACCTGTTCCTTGATTTTTCGCACTATCCACATCCGGGAGGCCTTATGGACCCCCCTGAGCCAGAGCTTGATTCATTTCTATTTCTTGGGGCCACAAACTAGTTTGGGGTTTTATTACTATCCTGTACCTATGCCATGCTTTACTCCTTTATTTAAGATTGTACGTGGAGCACCTGTACTGTTTTGGATCGCGCCACGTTTTCGCGGTATCGACAAGCCCAGTCACACTTTCGGGTTCCCAGTCGTTTACAGCCGTCATTGCAAACCCTGGGTCCGTTCTGGAGCCGGCCAACTTCGTTGCGGGTAGCTTAGTAGGGTGGCCCCCTGAAATATTTATGAATCCTGTGATTGCTTTGTCGTGAAAGCCTCGTTGGGTTTTGAGTTGGTTTTTCCGAGGTTGATCGAGTGTGTGTTGCTATTTGTGCACCCCTGCAGGGTAAAATTTCTGAAAGCCGTGTCCGCGGTTATGGACGACTTGGAGCACCGTATCTCGATCATAGACAAGCATAACTAAAGTACTGCTATAAATTTGACTTAATATGTGACTAGTAATCAGATTCAAATACAACAGAATGTAAATTAAAAATGCCAACAACTGGTGGATCTGTCGTGATCTGTGTCATGCTGTACCTGCCTAGTAAGTATTGCAACTCCAATGGAATGTGATAAAAGTGCTAACAATTGCTGGGTTTCGGATTCCTCGGGACAATTATATCTAACTAGTAAATGTTCCAACTACAATGGAATGGTGAATAAAACTGCCCACTACTTATGCTTCAGCATGACTCGTGCTATCCATATCTGACTAGTAAGTGCTGCAACTATAATGGAATGAATAAAACTGCCAACTGTGTGAGTTCATTGGTCCGACTTCCTCGTTTGGTCTCGAGGGGGAAATACCAGGATGGGTATGTTTGGTGTTAGTATCAGGTTGGATCTGAATAGGTCTTTCTTATCCCTCTCTAATAGCCGCCAGTTTTACAGAGTCTCTATAGGTTGTTTATTGTCGCTGCGCTGCCGCTTCAGTCCACCATACCTGTGTAGGCGAGGAGCACCGAATTCTAGCCTCGCCGTGTACTGGCCTTAGTACTAACGCTCCTCTTTTTCCTTTTCCCTTTGTCGGCACCCCTTTTGTTTTAGCAGGTTTGAGATCGACGTCGTTAGCAGGGTTACCCTTCCGGCTTGGCCTAGGCAGGGTTATGGACGCCATTGGTTATTCTTCAGGGCTCTTAGCCCCATTTGTCTCTTGTCCTTAGTCAGACGCTCTATCGTTTTCAAGGTGATTTGAATCTTTGTATAGTATATCTGTATTCTTGACTCATGGAGTCGTTGTTGTATATATATGTTCTGTGGGTTCCATCGTGGACAAATGTGTAATGTTATCACTTTGTTTTCCACCCGCATGAAAGTGCCTGGTGGGCGTCCTTGAATCGTTTCTATGTGGGTTTGGCGGGAAGCGCTGAAACTTGCATAGGGCCGATTCGAGGGTGTTATAGAGTGGTATCAGAGCTCAACAGTTATGATACCCCACTGGTCCAGCCTGTAGGATAACCTAGCTAACGGCCGAGGTAGAGTGTCAAAACTATTTTTGCAAAATCGGTTGGATAGATCTAAGTAGCTCTGTTTTTACTCCTTGCCCCTATGCTATTCTCCTCTTACCTTTGCGGGTTTTGAATCTGTTCTCTTATCTTTTCCTCAAGTCCAGGAATTCTCGTGGTTGGGTATCCGTCGTACCTTCAGGGTTTCGCTTCCTGCTTTGGTAACGGTGCTTCTACATCTGGACTTCATGCTATCTGAGTGATCCTTTATCTGTGGTACCATTCTTTGTTCCTTGTTTGTGCCTTCCGGTGTTTTCCGACGCGATGACATCATCTACGCCAGATCCAGTGCAGAGCCTGCATCACCCCTTTGTTCCAAACCTTGCTTGTCGAGATCTTCAGCCTGATTCCGAGAATGGTTGCACGCTTTTCTACTGATGTGCGGAGTAATAGTTTGGGTGCGTGATGGATTGGCCCCCATGCCGACTACTCAATCTATTTGCTCTCGTACATTGAAGTGGATGAGAATGCGTCGTTTCTCTGTTTTTATCGAAGTTAGAGGTGGCTTTATTTGTTGATACCTCTACCTTCGCCCTTTGTTCCCGGAGTGTTCTCTCGACGATCACGGACAAAGACCTCTTGTTAGTGGTGTCGCGAGGATCTACACGAAGCGCGAAGATTTAGATCGCAAACCTTCTTCCCGGTACCATGAGGCGGATCTCAAGGGCAAGATCCATTGTTAGTGGTGTCGAATTGTGGCATCCCGCTAAAACCACTACTAGAAAATCGCTGTGTTTTTGTGCATTGCATCATCATGACCGCATGCTCATGTCATCATGCTACATTGCATTTGAGCATCGTCATGACACCACGCATTTGTTTCCCTAAAACTATTTCTCTAAAAGCCTATCTTTGTTTTCTAAATATCCCCTATCTTTATTCAAATCAAAACTCCGGTCTCTTCCGGATATTTTGTTTGTCTAAAAGATATTTACAAAAGGCTTTTTAAAAAATTAGTCTAATAAAAGAAAAATGTTTTTAGTAGGGGAGGCAGCCGGCGAGGCCCAAAGGGCCCAGCCAGCCGGCCTATTACCCCTAAAAACCTAACCCTAACCTTAACACTCACCCCCACCCCTCTCCCTACCCTGCCGCCGCTGCACCCAGCCAGCAGCAGCACACACGCACAACATGCACACACACGCCACACGAACCCCACGCGCCAATCTCCCCCAGCCACCTCACCCCGGCCACCTCGATCCCGCGCCACCTCACCATCTCCCGCTCCCTAGCCGCCACCACACCACACACTTCAACGCACCCGACCCACATCCCGCAAGCAGACACGGGCCAGGCCCCATCGCCACCTGCCACCTACCCCAGCCCCACACTCATGCGCACAGCGCACGCTCCCACCAACCCACGTCCCACGATTCCCCACCGGCGCGCCCCTCCCCAGGCCACCTACCCCGTGCCGACAACTCCCTCCTCGGGATCTCCGCCGGCCCCTGGCCACGACTCCAGTTCATCCCCCACGCCCGCCTGTGCTCTCCACCACCGCCTCGAGCCCAGCCTCGCCGCCGGCGGATGGCCACCTCCTTGAGCGGCCCTCCTCCGTGACCCGGTGCTGCCCCACACGCGGATGACCTCGCCCTGGATCTTCCTCGGCCCTTTCTCGGAGCCCGGCCCCACCTCCATGTGCCGTCGTGGCCCCCTTCTTTTCTCCCTCAACCGCCATGCTCTGCCTTTGGTCAGCGCCGATCGCCGCGCGACCTCCGCGTGCCCTCGCGGCCCCTGAGCACCACGGCCTGGACGCCCTGTCGTCCTCATGTCTTCGTTTAGCTGTTGTGCCGCGTCACCTCCCCGGCTCCCTGCTCTGCCTCCATGAGCTGGCGCTTGAAGCCCTGACCTCGACTGCCCCGCGCTGCAGGGAGCCTATGCTTCCTCGCCGGCAGCCGCCCTCCTCCGTGCGTCCTTGCTCCGTCGCCTCGCCGCCGTCGTGCTCTTCCCCGGCCGAGCCTCCACGCCTACAGCCGCGCGGGCCCCCAATGATTCATGTCGCCGCCATCTCGCGACCTCCTCTGTACGTTGGTTGCGTGTGGCTTCAGTTGATGTGGACGTTGGTGAACCACATTAGGTATGTGGGTGTAGTGGCATGGTTGATCTGGAGTTGTTACTGTTAGGGTGAGATCGACGCCGACCTGAACAAAAGCGATAAACTGGTGGCACTAAGGTTCAAGTTCGACAACGACAAGCGAGATGGAATCCGAGGACGACATGATCTTCTTCATGGACACCAAGTTCTTCTTCCCAGATCCGAAGACCGATCCCGCGGAAGACCGAACCCTGGCGCGCCAAGTTCTTCGAACCCGAGGACCGTTCCATCGGAACGCCAAGACCTCCTTCCGTACCGGAGTTCTTCGTCACAGGCGTCAAGATCTCCTACACGGATTCGAAGACCCCGATACCTGACCAGGGCGAGTCCGATGAGCCGCCGACGCCACACCAAGACCTGCGACGACCTCCGAAGACCGATCCCGTCGAACCCTGAACCCTGAGTCCGAACCCTGAACCCTCGGAACCCAAGAACTTCCGAACCTAGATGTGTGCCCCTAAGCCCCTATTTTTATAATATGACATTATCAACTGTCGCATATTAAATTGTTCATGCATGCATAACTGTCTGTCGTTTGGGGGCATTATGCCGATTCACCGCATAATTAAATATGGAGTGTTTATGCGGGATACCTGTCTTATTCCGGACTCCATTTAAATTTGTGTAGCGAACCGATGCCATGTTTCGCCCTGTTAATACAACATTTAAATTGCGGGGTAGTTAAACAACTTGAACCATCTAATTAATTGTCGGGACCCCGGTTCCGCTTAATACTGCCTAATTGCACCGCATCCGTATCATATCATGATCATGCCGGATCTTCTGCCGTGGTATTAAATATTGCATCCGGTGTTTCTTCTAGTGTTTGCTTCTTCGCGGATTAGGCCGATGAGTGGATGCGAGTACCGACAAGTTCTCCGGATATGTATCTCCAGCAGTGTTTCCCAGGCGAGCATTCTCCCCCTTTCTACCTATTTTGCGTTTATAGTCTTTATTTCCTCCTGTTGATCTATTGCTATCTGTGTCGCGATGCTTTAGTTTCCGTGCACCATTTATACACCTTCCAGCCTCTATATTGCCTTGGACACATCCTATTGCCTGTTGTTTGATAGATAGTCGGCCTTGTGAGGCGTAGTGCTTGCTTCTATGTTGCTTCGCGTCGTTGTCGTTCCACCGTTGACGGCAAGTTGGCACATGATAAATGGTGGAGATGTTTAATGGTGGAGATGATCACGACTTTAAACACAACTATTAAATTGCTAGAAATAACTAATGCAGAGGCATCGGTGGGTAATAGATGTTATTTGGTTCTTCCACGCTCACTTGTCTCCCGTAGGACCCCGAGTACTTGATACCTGTTCCATGATTTTTCGCACTATCCACATCTGGGAGGCCTTATGGACCCGCTGAGCCAGAGCTTGATTCATTTCTATTTCTTGGGGCCACAAACTAGTTTGGGGTTTTATTACTATCCTGTACCTATGCCATGCTTTACTGCTTTATTTAAGATTGTGCGTGGAGCACCTGTACTGTTTTGGATCGCGCCACATTTTCGCGGAATCGACAAGCCCAGTCACACTTTCGGGTTCCCAATCATTTACAGCCGTCGTCGCAAACCCTGGGTCCGCTCCGGAGCCGGCCAACTTCGTTGCGGGTAGCTTAGTGGGGTGGCCCCCTGAAATATTTATGAATCCTGTGATTGCTTTGTTGTGAAAGCCTCGTTGGGTTTTGAGTTGGTTTTTCCGAGGTTGATCGAGTGTGTGTTGCTATTTGTGCACCCCTGCAGGGTAAAACTTTCTGAAAGCCGTGTCCGCGGTTATGGACGACTTGGAGCACAGTATCTCGATCATAGACAAGCATAACTAAAGTAGTGCTATAAATTTGACTTAATATGTGACTAGTAATTAGATTCAAATACAACAGAATGTAAATTAAAAATTCCAACAACTGGTGGATCTGTGGTGATCTGTGTGATGCTGTACCTTCCTAGTAAGTATTGCAACTCCAATGGAATGTGATAAAAGTGCCAACAACTGCTGGGTTTTGGGATTCCTCAGGACAATTATATCTGACTAGTAAATGTTCCAACTACAACGGAATGGTGAATAAAACTGCCCACTACTTATGCTTCGGCATGACTCGTGCTATCCATATCTGACCAGTAAGTGCTGCAACTATAATGGAATGAATAAAATTGCAAACTGTGTGAGTTCCTTGGTCCGACTTCCTCGTTTGGTCTCGAGGGGGAAATACCAGGATGGGTATATTTGGTGTTAGTATCAGGTTGGATCCGAATAGGTCTTTCTTATCCCTCTCTAATAGCCGCCAGTTTTACAGAGTCTCTGTAGGTTGTTTAGTGCCCCTGCGCTGCCGCTTCAGTCCACCAGACCTGTGTAGGTGAGGAGCGCCGAATTCTAGCCTCGCCGTGTACTGGCCTCAGTACTGACCCTCCTCTTTTTCCTTTGCCCTTTGTCGGCACCCCTTTTGTTTTAGCAGGTTTGAGATCGACGTCGTTAGCAGGGTTACCCTTCCGGCTTGGCCTAGGCAGGGTTATGGCCTAGGCAGGGTTACCCTTCCGCTTCCGGCTCTTAGCCCCATTTTTCTCTTGTCCGTAGTCGGACGCTCTATCGTTTTCAAGGTGATTTGAATCTTTGTATCGTATATCTGTATTCTTGACTCATGGAGTTGTTGTTGTATATATATGTTCTGTGGGTTCCATCATGGACTAATCTGTAATGGTATCACTTCGTTTTCCACCCGCACGAAAGTGCCTGGTGGGTGTCCTTGAATCATTTCTATGCGGGTTTGGCGGGAAGCGCTGAAACTTGCATAGGGCCGATTCGAGGGTGTTACAAACCCCAGATAGAGCTACCTCGCCACAGCCATAATTGCATTTCCCTTGTTCATTTATCCCGGTGGTTTTGCGAGTACATTCAAAGTACTCACCGCTATGTCCCTGGCTATTTACTTGGCCAGACTTTCAGGAGATTCAGGTGACTTCCATGTGAGCTAGGGCGTCTTCCCAGTCAGTTGCCTGTAGGTTGAGGCACTATTGGGCTCTGCGCTTGGCGATGTTCCGCTGCTAATGTTGATGTACCCATTATGGCAATTATGTATGTCTTGTATTTCGTTATGTTCGGATCTTGTAATCGTACTTGTCGGTTATGTTCCACGGCTCACTGATCATGGGAACGTGGATGTATGCATAAGAGGGATTCCTCGGATGAATAATCCGGGGGTCCCACATGGGGTACTATTAGTACTAGGAGTAGTGGTATTCGAGATGCTTTGCTTGTGGAGTTCTTGCTTATTTCTCACCTCGGAATCACCTAAGCAGGATATTTTTCATCTTCTCTGATCGATTGGGTCATTTGGGTGGGGTGGTGGTGGGGGGATTGGGGGTGGGGGGAGGTGGTACTAATTTCGTATGGATTCAAGATCAGGGCATGGTCACCCCTATTCTGATTGGGGCATTTGGTCGGGTTTGATTTTGGTGTTCTTCACTTCTGTAACCTTTAGTTGCTACTCGTAATGTCTAATGGATTTTGCATCCGATTCTGTATGGAGAACTATGGGTTAGTGGCGCGCACGGCCACTATAGACAGGGATGGTCCCGTCAGTTCCCTTTAAAGTTGCCTAAAAAAGGGTAATGTAGCAGTATATTCGTTGCATTCTTCCATTCTTTCCAATGCTGAAAGTGGTTGGTTGCAACCTGGATGTATCCATGTGCTAAAAGTTGTCTCTGTCTGCATCATGTTTTTGTGGAAGCCTCGGTGACACCATCTCTTCCTCATTTACTGTAGCACGGTGGTACATACCTGCGAACATGTGGTGCTCCGGGTGCGGCAAACAAGATGGTACTCCCACATGCCGTAGGATCCGGCCAGTACCACTACTCACCAAACAAGCGGAAGGCCACCGACCACCTGGGATGGCCCAGCTTAAAGAAAAAGGTATTTGTTCTTAATATCCTTACCATGGTACTGTCAGATTTAAGTATTACCCACTTGGTGTCATGCATGCTTATCAGATGTTCAGAAACGTATGTGTGATTTTATTAATTCTGGCACTGTGTTTATGTGAATCCAGATCTGGATCTGTCAGACTGTTTCATACAGTCAGTATATAACTACTATGTACTGTACTCCCTCTGTCCCAAGGCTTAGGTATATATATTTTTTAAACGTCAAGCGACGGAAAGTTTGACCAAAGTTTTGAAAAAAGTCAAAAACTATCAAGAACTATGATATTATATACATACAACGTGAATATATGTTTCATGATGTATCCAAGGATATATAATTCATATTATATATTTTTTTCAACATGGTCAAACTTTACATAGTATTGAACTGTTGAGCTCTGTTGCTATTTATGCAGATTGAAGGTCTTGCTACGGAGGCGGAGGCTACTGTAGAGGCTAGTAGATTTCTGATGCCCGCACCAAAAGAGGACATCCTCTACACAATGAGGAAGCGCCAACACAGTACCCAGGTGGGTAGTGACCTCTCGAAGAAGTGGGTATAATTTGTAAATCCACAATTTCACATGTTATGGTTTTCCATGTTATTGTTATCAGCTAGTACTATATGTTTACGCTCATCAGAAGTTCACAAATATCAAATAAGTTTGCTTTATATGCAATGTTTTGTCTTATATTATTAGATTTACTTTCTCTTTATATAATTTAACTTTTCCACTTAATTTTAGTCAGTACCACACACCAGCTGCTCAGCCCTTTCTGCTACCCTCCTCTTGTCAAGCTTGTGGATTGAAAGGGGGGCCCTGTATGCCATTCCAAAGGAAGAGGAAAGAAAAATGGTGCATGGCCACCCTTCACAAAGGGTACCCATGGTATCAGGTATGGATTCCATGTGGTTTAGACTGACTTGATGTAAGATCTTGTATCTCACTTTTTTGTCGCCTTACTTCTCTATCACTTTTCTCATGAAGGTTGTCCCTTGTGTCGCTCGCCCCATTATAAACAAGATGTTCGGAAATGACAAGTTTCGAATTCTCTATAGCGAGGGCCCTAAAGGCATCCGGCAACTATATGATGTGGATATCTCCTAGACGATGGCCACCACCTATTTGGGTGGCCGAGGTTGGTCCAAGTATGTCCGTGAGAATGGTTTGAAGCAGGGGAACAAGGTAACATTCGATTTTAGCAAGCCTGGGCAGATACTTGCACGCCATCGTACACCTGTTGAATGAAAGACCATGAACAGATGTAGTACTAATTAATTTGCTTGTATACTCATCACAACCTCTAATGATTTTATTGTGACTAACTATTCTGCACCATTGTCTTTACTCATCGTATGACCCTGACCACTTCTATAGTCCACTTCCCCTTATGCACCACCCAGAAGGGTGCCAGCATCAAGTTGCTAGCACTGGCACCGGCACCGGCCCAGTTCCTGCAATGGCACCTATTGTCCTTAGTAGGAGAAAGAATAGAGGTAGTAACTTAATTCGCTTGTATACTCTCATCTCTATCTAGGAGTTACTATTTCATAAGAAACCATTTTTCTTGTACACATCTCATATGCCTCTCTAACCACTCCTACTGAGGCCTTACCTACCCATAGAAGGTAACCATCATCAAGCTGCTAGCACCCGCAATGGCACTGGCCCTAGTTCATGCTCCGGCACCTGTTGACCTAAGGAGAAAGAATGGAGATAGTAACTTAATTTTCTTGTATACTCATCATATCCTCTGACCACTGTCTTGTGAGTAACTGTTGTATACTAGACCATTTTGCTTGTACACTTATCATCTGCCTCTACCATCTCTACAGTCAGCTTAGTTACCCCTCAAAAGGAATCTAGCATCAAGTTGCTGGCGCCGGCACTGGTTCTGGGCCTTCTAGCTCCTGCACCAGCCCCTCTACAATTAGTGGCACCATCTCCTGCACTAGCATCAGCCCCAGCACAGGCACAAGCACAAGCTCCTTCATCACCCCGTGCAGCACCTTGTTAGACCATATCCTACACATGTGTCATCACAAGGTCGCACCGGATTATGTTTGTGAGTATATGGCGGTAGATAAACTGCTCCGAATGTCTTATCAAGTTTCACATGATTCAGTGCATTTCTCTTAGTAATTATGCATCTATCTCTTGCTTTGAATCAAAAATTGCCTATGAGTGCCACAAAGCAACTCTAGGCTAGACAAAAGGGCACAATAGTCTTCAGAATGCAAAGCGAAGGATTGCAAATCGAGGGACGCTATGCCATTAACTCGACTGATAGGCGCTTGGCAGCTACTTCTAGGTGGATCAAGTTCCAGAAAGCAGCCAAACTTACTATTGGAAGAACGGTCAATGTCGATGTATCTAGCTACCCTGAATGTCGCATGCTATTCATGAACTTCCTAGCTGTCAAGCTCTTTGGCCGCATGCTATTGTAATTAATTATGTGGTTGTCTTATCTCTACTGATCAAATATGGGTGGTAAAACTACCTTTTGTTGGATTGGAGATATGACTAGTACATACTAGTGTGGTATATCTGTATCAATATGACGGTTCCCTATATGACCAAATATTGTGATACTGATTATGTTCCAGTGATCAAGTGTGTTTGGAGAAAAGGGCAAACTGATCGCATGGCATGGTTTTTTGAGCTGAAACAAGAACTGTCTCTCTCTGTAGTGATATTGAATTTTAGTGTCTGTATTGCTGAATCAGTCACTTTGAAATGCTTCTGAATTGATCAAGTGCTGCTGAATATGAACTAGGAATTTGTCGATTCTTTTATGTCTTATTATTTTGTACTCCTTAAACTTTCAAATGGTATTGAATTTGTCAAAAGTTCTATCGTTGCTGCCAGATGCTTGCTCTAGAGCTTTTGCCTTTGTGTCATCAGAACCGCTGGATGCATTTTGGACAGAGATGAGAGGGTAAAGATATATAGTGTAATTTCACCAAGTGAAGTCATTGGATACCAACCCTGTTTTGGCGCATGTGGTGTGTGTTCATTAGATATTTTTACATGAATATTTGTCAAAGGAATTATCGCTTTTTTTCCTCCCTCAATGAGGTCTGTGTTTGAATCTGGCGAGCCACAACCCAGTGAAATTTGAGATAGGAGCCCATTGACCATAGCCCAAAAACTTTTTAATTTGGCCTTTTTGGCATTGTCCCCCACCTCTAAAAAAAGTCTGCCTACCCATGTTTTTAAGAAACTAATCCATTATGTGGCTTTTTATAAATCGAGGTTCCAGTAGCACTGCTCTTTTATTTTAAGAGAGATAACATGGACACACAAAATATTTTTTAGAAGACTAATACATAAGTTTTCATACTAATACATGTTTAATGATTCAATTTCTATCAGTATCTTTGGTGTAGTGGAAAAACTCTCAGTTTATGTCTATTTGATTTGATTTGAAGGTCTTTAGTTCAAATCCCTTATGTCTATTTGGGACCCACCCGCCAGAACATACAAGGCAGTATCTAGGACCCACAAGCCAGAACATACCAGAGAGGCCGACATGGGGGCCTCAGCAGCAAGACCATACACAGCTGCCACATCGAGCAACGTTGCCAAGGTCAAAATAGCGGATGCGGCTGAAAAACATCCATCATACGCAGGTTTGATTTATACAGAGACCGGCATGTGGGACCTAGTAGAGCGGCCTTATAAAGGTTCTGCCTCGAGCGACGTTGTCAAGTTCGAAATAGTGAGGAGCGAGCGAGAAAAATGTCCAGCATGCACACGTTTCTTCTAATGAGAGGCTCACATGAGGGACCCAACAGCCTGGAAAAATGGATGATGCATCGAGCACCACTATCAAGTTCGAAACACGGAGGCGTGACCGAAAGCAAAAATTCCATCATATGGAAGTTTCTTCTAATGAGTGGATGACATGTGGGGCCCTACATCATGATTAAACGGTAGATGCAGCGAGCAATGCTAGGCGCGACCGAGGGAAAAACTTCTATTATACACATGTTTCTTCTAATGAGAGGATGACATGTAGGGTCTAGGAGTTTGATTAAATGGTAGATGCATCGAGCATCGCTATCAAGTTCAGAACAGGGTAGCGCGAGCGAAGAAAAAAATTCCATCATACACACGATTCTTGTAATGTGAGGCTGACATAGAGGACCCAGCAGCGTGACTAGACGGCAGATAGATCGAGCAACGTTATCGAGTTGAAATCAAGCAGGCAATAGACAAGGGAAAAAATTCAATTATAAACATGTTTCTTCTAATGTGAGGATGACATGTCGGTCCCAAGAGGTTGATTAAACGGTAGATGCATCGAGCAGCGCTATCAACTTTGGAACAGGGTAGCACGAGTGAAGGAAAAAAATTCCATCATACACACGATCCTTCTAATGAGAGGCTGACATGTGGGACCTAGTAGCCTGACTAAATGGCAGAAGCATTGAGCAACGTTATCGAGTTCAAATCAGGGAGGCACGACCGAAAAGTATGGTCCACTAGAGACACTGATGTCCGGGACCCACACGCCTCAAAAGACTTTGGAGAGTCAACATCGCGAGAGGAAACAAAAATCTTGCTTTTGCCACGTGCTGGCCGAGCTTCCTCCATGTTTTTAGAGGATATGTCGTAGTAGAGGGCCGCGAAACTAGAAAAAAAAGTTTTCTATCGGCCACGGCCAAGCCGAGAATTTCGTCGCCGAAGCCGCACCTTCTATGATGACCGTCGGGTCAAGTCATTGCGGAAGAAAACTTTTATTCTAGTGAGAGTCATTGCATGTGTGTTCCTTCATAAACCACACTTATCCATGTCATTGCATCTGTGTTATTTTCCTAAACCACCCCTAGAGTCATTGCATGTGTCTTCCTTTCCTAAACCAGCAGTAGAGTCATTGCATGTGTGTTCCTTTCGTAAACCACAACCAGAGTCATTGCATGTGTGTTCTTTTCCTAAACCACCACTATAGCCATTGCATGTGTGTTCCTTTCCTAGACCACATTGAACCACCACCAAAACATTGCATGTGTCTTCCTTTCGTAAACCACCACTAGAGTCATTACATGTGTGTTCCTTTTCTAAACCACATTGATCCACCAGAGTCGTTGCATGTATGTTCTTTTCCTAAACCACCACCGGAGTCATTGCATGTGTGTTGTTTTCCTAAACCACCACCAGAGTCATTGCATATATCTTCTTTTCCTAAAACACCATTAGAGTTATTGCATGTGTGTTCCTTTCCTAAACCACATGGATCCACCAAAGTCATTGTGTTGGGGGGATACCCCTGGGTAGGGTCATGCCAGGTATAAAGGCCGAGTTACCCGAGGTATGACACAGTCCAAGCAAGTGTAGGCCGGGTCATCTCAAAGCAGGCCGACTTATGGAGTAACCCGGTCTGTGGGCCATTCGCCTAGCATTAATCCGGATGGCATAAAACATATGTCGGCCATGTTCATTTACTAAATTGTACAGGTACCCTCATAGCTGGGTTAGCCAAGCGCTAGCCGGAGTACCACATGGCTTCAAAGAGAAGGATGGAATCTCCCACTTCTAAAAAGGTGGTCTTTGCCCGTTGTAGCATGAGCGAAGCAAGTAGAGGAGAGGACCAGTGGGGCATGGCCGACAAAGGTGACGTGGGTGAAGCCGGCTGATGGAAGTCGTGTCTGGTGATGCCAAAAGACGGGGGGCATGCAGCGGGCTACTTCCAAAGTTCGGATGATCCATTTAAAGTAATAAAGAAGCATCTAGCATTAACCTAGGAGCATATTCGAGGAATATGCCTCCACGTAAGCCCTAAATTTTGTACCCTAGGCTCGCCTATATAAGGAGCACCAGGGCCTCTATAGAGGGGGATCGATCATTTTCTTTGTCTAAGGTATTCTAGAGCTTAGTTATGGGAGGTAAGAGACCAAGTCTCCTTCTCACGAACAGCTCGAGGAGCACTTGTAACCACCATTGGTAGAGAAAATACATCAACACCTGTGCGTGGAATCACCACACTATCCCTCCATGGATTCCCCTAGCGTACATTGGCCCCATCTTTAGCCTATCCATGGCATCTGCCGTGCCACCACCATGACAATTGGCGCCCACCGTGGGGCTAGTGGTGCTAGCAGGGGTGAAAATCCGGACGGGAAGCATCTCCAGCACCGGTGAGCGCGTTGTCTCTGTTCTGGTTCAGCGCTTTGGAGCGCTGGACTATGTCAGCGACAACGTAGGGAGCTTCGGCAGGTGTCGCCCTCCATGCAACAGCCTCTTCATCAAGCTTGGCATGCACAAGATCTATGTCAGCGTGGACGAGTCTTGCATTCATCCGCAGTACGTCAGCGAGGGAGGCAAACCGCCTCTCGGCGCAGCTCACGGTGTGTGTATCACTCGCCCCGCTAGCAGCGTTGAGGTCATGATGGCTGCGCCGGACGTAGGAGCAAGCAAGGACCCCGCGCCAGATTTCGTCTGCTAGAGAGGCCAGAGAATGTGCTTCAGCAAGCAATAGATAGCTTAGCGACACCAATAGCTCCTGTAGTAGATCTGGCTCAGGTGCAAGCTGAGTTGGAGGAAACTAGGCAGAAAATGCTAGCTGGCGCAAAGAAGGTAGCGGAGTTACAGCAGTCTTTGAACATCACTTTGAGGGAATATGCAAAGACAAACCACATTGATGGGGTGAAAATCCGAGGTAGAAACCTGATTCCTGAGATTGACAAGGAGTACGAACCTAGGCCAGGTCAGACCGCCACGATAGTAACAAGTGGGCTAGAGAGGTACAGTAGCCCGGTGAAGAACCTTAGGGCGGCAAATGCAGCAGCATCTTAGTTAGATGGTCTAACCGGAGAGGCCCGGGAAAGGCAACAGGAGAGGGTGAACCACTTGCTAAGGGTAGCTTGCCGGCAAAATGAAGAAATGAACAAGGAAAACCTGGCACCACCCGGAGCGTCGCACATGGTTCATTCGGCCAGAAATAACCCGGCCAAATCTTCCAGAGCCGCATCATCTCTAGGTCATAAACCAAGGAGAGAAGAAGTGGTAAACTCTGGAAGAAGAGACAGACATATGGTCCCCCATGATCCGGTGAGAGCGGGAAAAGGGAAAGCAGTGCAAATTGATGAGGACCGCCACAGTACTAGTCGAGGTAACCGCAACCGAGGCAATGTCGGCCAAAGGAACGTTGTCAACAACAATGCCAGACAGCGTGATCCAGCGGGAGCAGGGCAAAATGCACCTCGGCGGCAGCAGCAATGTGCACCTCGGCAGGAGAGAAGTGTTGGCCAAATGATACAACAGCAGAATGCACATCTAGATCAGGGAAGATACAATAATGGTTATTCGGCGATGGTCAATGACCGATACCCAAGACCGGAGCACCATGTAATTGGGTCAAGGCTGGGAAGCAGAAATTTGTAGCCAGATGATGCAAGGCTGAAGCTTGACTGGATTTATAGGTCGGAGATGATCGAGGTACAAGGACCTCCGGGTCTGGCATGCTTTGGACCTCGGATCATGAGGGAACTGCCAGTATCAAACTTTCAATTGGCCAGAGGAACAAAGACCTACGATGGTAGTACCAAACCATAAGATTGGCTCTTTGACTATGCAATAGCAGTCAAGATCACAACAGGAAATTTGAGATGGGCGGTGAGGTATGTGCCTCAAATGTTGGAAGGACCTGTGAGGGTTTGGCTGAACAACTTGCCACCAGAGAGTGTCAACTGTTGGTTGGATTTTGAGGAGTTGTTTGTTAGAAATTCCTCAAGCACCTACAAGAGGCCCAATAGGCCACAGACTTTGGCGTTATGCCGGCAGAGACCGAATGAGCCTGACCGAGATTTTCTGACTCGGTGGTGCAACGTGCGCAACTCGTGTGAGGGGAAATTGAATCACAAGCAATTGCATGGTTCGCCCAAGGCTGTAGATACGGAAGTATGTTATGGCAAAGATTGCAGCAGGATATGCCAACGACTTTGGCTGAGACGATCCAGATCGCAGATTCATATGCTCTAGGAGACCCAGCTCAACCCCGGCTAATGTCAAGCAAGGTGAATGAGGAGTATTAAAACCGAGATGGCTCCGGGCATCAAGGAGAAACGATTTCCGAGGAAAGAGAAGGGACGAGCATCCGGATTACATGTATAACTCGCACCAGGTGCCAGCAGTAGACCGAGATCAGCCCAATGCCGAAGCCATCCAACACCAGAAAACTGGAGGACAGAACTAACAGAAAAAGGGTGATGGCAAGAATCCCTGGACCCTGGAGCAAAAAAAGCAATGATAGGAGTGAAAATATCCTCCGAGGTATATGTTCAAGTCTATGTTGGACCAACCTTGCAAATTTCATACGCAAAGTCCGAATAGCCCGGCGAACCATACGACCCGGCAGTGTGAGTGGATGAGGAAGCTAGAATAGGGTAGTTCGAGGAATGCTCAGGCACCTCGGAACGAAGCACCTCGGAGTGAGGCACCTCGGTAGGCATTGATCACGGGGGCAAATGTACAGCAACTAATGTTGCCTCCACCTCCTCCGAGGTATGAAAATCAGGAAAGGAGGGATGATGTGCATCATGTGAATAACAGCCAACAGCAAGACCAAGGTTACCACGCAAATGAGGGATGAAATGAGTACATGGAGCATCACCAAAGTTACTGTATATTTACCATGGAAGAAACTGACCGAAAGAGCTTGCAGCGCCGACATATGGAACTAAATGCAGTAATGCCAGCTGTGGTGAGGTATATGCCTTGGTCGGATCAGAAGATTACGTGGAGTATCAAGGACCACCCAAAGCTCATGCCAAGTCCAGGGACCTACGCATTGGTCCTAGATCTGACGTTCATCAGGCCAAATCTCAATGTGAGGTTTTCCAAGGTGCTGATAGATAAAGGAAGTAGCATTAACATCATGTACAAGGATACCATGCACAAGTTGGGGATATCAAAAAATATCCTACAAGCTACAAGGACCACTTTTCATGGCATTGTGCCTGGTATCTCTTGTGAGCCAATTGGTAAGGTCTGGGTTGATGTGCTGTTTGGTACGAGGGATAACTGCCAGACTAAAAATTTGAAGTTCAAAGTGGTGCTTGGAGAGCGCATATCACACGTTGCTTGGCAGGCCCGCACTGAACAAGTTTATGGCAAGTACTCACATCAGTTACTTAAAGATGAAACTGCCCGGACCAAGGGAATGATAACCATATTAGGGGGCTTCAGGCGTTCGATCGAGTGCGCTTCTGCCAGATCTAACTTAGCCGAGTCACTCGTGATAGCTCAGGAAAAGAGGAGTATACTGGAAGTGGCGGCATTGGCTCAATCCGTGCAGCAACATATGCCGGGCCTAACCAACCCGCATGGAAGTGTGTCATTTCAAGCAACCAGGGATACTAAGAAAGTGCCAATCGATGATCAGTTCCTAGAGAGCACCGTTACCATTGGTGCCGGGTTAAGAAACAAATAGGAAAGTGAGCTCGTCAACTTCCTCCATGAGAATCGGGATATTTTTGCTTGGTCCACACATGATCTGCAAGGTGTGCCGAGGGAGTTGGCCGAGCACTCTTTGAATGTAAGACCCAGAGCTAAGCCGGTGAAGCAACCTCTCCGACGTTTCGCCGAGGACAAAACAAAAGTCATTGGGGATGAGATAGCTAGGCTCCTTGCAGCCGGATTTATCTTGGAAGTACTTTACCCGAATTGGTTCTCTAATCTGGTGTTCGTTGAAAAGAAAAAATATGACCCGAACGTGGTCGTGGTATGGCGCATGTGCATTGATTACACGAACCTGAATAAGGCGTGTTCGAAAGACCCATTTCCACTGCCAAGAATAGATCAGGTCATAGATTCAACTACGGGGTGTGAGTTAGTCATTCATAGATGCATATTCTGGTTTCCACCAAATATCCCTGAATCTGAATGATCAAATAAAAACTATGTTTATCACCTCGTACAGGGCTTATTTCTATCGCACTATGCCGTTCGGATTACATAATGTTGTAGCAACGTATCAGCGATGCATGCAAAAATGTTTACATGACCAAATAGGTCGGAACGTCCAAGTGTACATGGATGATGTGGTGATAAAGACTAAGGAAAGCAATATGTTCCTTGGTGACATCCAGCAAACGGTCCCAAACCTCAGACGGTTCGGGATGAAGCTTACCCAGAAAAATGCACTTTTGGCGTGCCCGCTCGGAAATTACTTGGTTTCCTAGTATCAAGCCGAGGTATCGAAGCTAACCCGACAAAGATCCAGGCTATAGAGAGAATGGAACTACCAACATCCCTTAACGATTTGCAGAAGTTCACTGGGTGCCTGACATCGTTAAGTCGGTTTGTATGTCGGCTGGGAGAGAAGGCACTACCCCTCTACCAGCTAATGAAAAAGGCAGAAAAAATTACATGGACACCGCAAGCAGATAGCACGTTTCGAGAGTTGAAAAAAGTTGTCCACTGCACCAATATTAGCCGCACCACTACCCAGGGAGCCAATGTTGCTCTATGTAGCCGCGACCAACAGAGTCGTAAGCGTAGTAATTGTAGTGGAGCGTGAAGAGAAAGGAAAGTCGGTGCAAAGGCCGGTGTATTACTTAAGCAAGGTGTTGTCGACCTCAAAACAGAACTACCCTCACTATCAAAAGATGGCGTATGGCGTATATATGTCAGCCAAGAAACTCAAACACTACTTTGTGGAACATCCCATCAAACTGATATGTGAGGCACCCATATCAGAGATTATGAGCAACAAAGATGCTAGCGACCGAATAGCGAAATGGGCAATTGAGCTGGCCCCATATGCACCACAGTTCGACAGAAGAGATGCAATCAAATCGTAGGTTGTGGCGGATTTGTTCGTGGATTGGGACGAGATGTAATATGAACCAACTTTGCCAGACTCCAACTATTGGCGAATGCACTTTGATGGATCAAAGCTGAAGGAAGGACTAGGCACCGGAGTAGTACTTACTTCGCCCAAGAAAAATCAATTGTAATAGGTCCTCCAAATCCACTGCAGCGCCTCGAACAATGTCACGGAATATGAGGCATTGGTGCATGGCCTCAAAGTGGCAAAAGAAGCAGAGATACGTCGGATACAGTGCTTTGGAGACTCGGATTTGGTGGTGCAGCAAATTTCTGGCAATTGGGATGCCTTGGATGCTAACATGGCCCTTTCCAGATTCCATGTTCAAAAGATAAGCAGGTTCTTCAAGGGATTTGAATTTCATCATATACCTCGGATTGAAAATGAGGCAGCCGACATACTGTCCAAGTTGGGCTCATCCCGGCAACCAATCCCGTGAAATGTTGCTTTGGAGCACTTACGAAAACCATCTATTACCCCATCACGGAATCCGAGTCAATCTATATCCCGGCTCTCTCCGGGTCAGAAGCTACACCTATGGAAATAGACTAGGGAAGCACTTCAGCAAACCCGGGGACTGCTTCAGCAAACCCGGGGACTGCTTCAGCAAACCTAGGGACTGTTCAGCTAAACCCGGCTGGAGTTATGTCGGTGGATGCGATGGAAATGGATGAAGAACTTTGTCCCATCCGAGCTATACCTGCTTGGGCCAAGCCAATATTTAATTTCCTGAAAGAGGGAATCTTGCCGGATGATGAGGTACTCTCAAGACAAATCCATAGAAGAGCAAAGGCCTATACCATCATCAATGCCGAACTATACAAAAGACGTGTAACCACAATGCTACAGCGATACGTTGACATGGAGGAAGGGCTTGACATACTCCGGGATATCCACCAAGGAGAATGTGGCCATCATGCATCTTCAAGAGCATTAGTGGCAAAGTCTTTCCGGCATGGATTTTATTCGCCAAATGCTTTGGAACAAGCAGAGGATCTGGTGAGGAAATGTAATGGTTGTCAGAGGTACGCCACCAAAACCCATGTGCCAATTTCGGAATTGAAGACCATCCCCCATTACTTGACCATTTGCAGTATGGTGCCTAGACCTTGTAGGACCATTCAAGCCGGCTAAGGGAGGAATGACCCATATCTTGGTTATGGTGAACAAGTTCACTAAATGGAGTGAAGTAAAGCCAATCAGGAAATGTGATGGGGCGACAGCAGTAAAATTCCTCAAAGATATAATCTTGAGATATGGCTATACCCACAGTATCATAACTGATAATGGCACGAATTTTGCTGAAGGAGCATTTGTGAGGTTCTGCCGAGAGAAGAAGATCCGGCTAGATGTTGCCTCTATGGCTCACCCCGCATTGAACGGACAAGTGGAAAGATCCAGCAGACTAGTCTTGTCCCGGATAAAATCCCGGCTCATAGAGCCGCTGCAAAGATCAGCGGGGTGCTAGATAGAAGAACTACCAACGGTACTGTGTGGTTTAAGAACAACTCTGAATCGATCAACAGGCTATACGCCATTTTTTCTGGTATATGGGGCAGAAGTTGTACTACCAGCCGACATAGAGCATGATTCACCAAGGGTCACCCAATACACAGAAGCCGAACTATGTGAGGCCTGGCAAAATGATGTTGATCTACTAGAAGAAGCGAGAGAACTGGCCTTGTCCAGATCCGCCATATATCAGCAAAATCTCCGACGCTACCATAGCCGGAAAGTAAACCCCCGAGTTTTCCGGGAAGGTGATCTGGTACTCTGGCTGGTTCAGCACACTGCTGGCATGCATAAGTTATCCCCTCCATGGGAAGGACCTTTCATTTTAAGCAAAGCTTTGCACAATGATTCATACTACCTTATTGATGCACAACCATAGGAAAAGAACAAGGCAGACAGGTCCGGAGAGGAATCTAAGCGACCATGGAATGTAGCACTACTTTGTCCTTTTTACACCTGACAAAGAGGTGAATGTATCTGAGCTACTCATATGTCGGTATGTATGTTGGTATTGAGCTTATTAATAAAACTTTGGCACCCCAAGAAGCAACTCGGGGACTGCCATAATAATTGTTTTTCTTGCTTTCGTGTTTTATATATGTCGGCTGGGTTAAGTTGCTTGCACCTTAGCCGGATTAGTAGTGTGTGAGCGCAAAAAACCCTACTCTTCGACTTTGCTGCTTTCCAACAAGAATTGGCTTCATGGCAAGCAAGAGAACAAGTTCGGAATTGCAAAGCACATTAAAAATGACTAAGGAAAAGAACGTAAGCGAGCCGACATTTATTATTTGGACTAACCCCTTGTTTTCATTATTCGTCTCTAGCCGGATTATTTTGAGCTAATCTCAAAGTTTCAAGTATTGTTAAGTCAATTTTTTGAACCTCGGACTCGTAAGTCAAAAAACTGAATCAAGGTAGACGCGAGCCGAGTCATAAAATTGGGGGAACAAGAAAAGGAAACTCGGGGACTTCGCCCATGCTAATCCGACATTAAATACTTAGTAGAAAACGACATTAATTGTAGAAAAATAAAACCATAGTGCATAAATACAACTTCACTCGGCATTCTGGGGATCTGACAAATATTGTTAAGTGTTTTTTACTCTCAAGGAGCAAGAGCAGAAGCGGAACCATCGGCTGGCGGAGGAGATACTTCGGTGTCTGTGGGCGGGGCATTGGCCTCGACTTCATCTTCGAGATTGGCCTCCTCATCTTCTGAATCTTTGCCAAGTTTGGAGGCCTCGTCCTCACCTTCCTCGTCGTCCCCGCCCTCAGAAGTGTCGGCATCATCGAATACGTCAAGATAGCTCGGACCCTCATTCCAGGCATGGCAGAAGGAATAATGGATGAGCTTGTTGGCGCAGGCTTGGCATTGAGCGACGCACTCCGGATCATTGGACCACCTTGATCCAGTGTGCATACGGTCAAGGAGCCCCAAGCCTATCTCTTCACACCAGGACATAATGAACTGCACTGCTGTATCAGCCCCGGCTCGTGCAGCAGATTCTTGCCAAAGGTGCGACTGAGTTTCGCACTCCATCAAATTTGCTATAAAAGCAGTGTTTCCCTTGGGAGTGGGCTCAGTGGGCTAGAGAGTGTTAAACATCCACATCGCTGCCGGCATAGTGTCTGCCCCATAATTCCTCACCAGTTCCATGTGAGCAACGAGGCTCACCAGCAGATCCTCCATCTTGTAAGGGGTTGACCCGGCGGCAGGACCTGTGGGAATACCACGTTGCTAGCGAGACCTGGTTACAGCGGCATCAGCAAGGGAGTCACCCTCTGGGAATTTGCCTGAGAACAGAACAACGGAGGCCAGTGACCAAGAGAACTATATCCGGAGGAATAAGAATTGAAAAAAAAGGAAGGAAACTCATGAAAAATCTGCAAAAGGAGATGATGGAGCTCGGCATGAACATTGGAGATGTTGGACTGGAGTCTTTCATATTCAGAGGTCACCGATGTAAGTTTTACATTGGCTTCCTGCAACAAGTCCTTGTCCTTGGAAATTTGTGTGGTCAGGCGCTCCTTCTCCTCAGTGAACTCCTGATCCGCCTTATCCAGCTCGGATTTATGGAGATCCTTGAGCCTTTGTATTTCGGTGTTCAGCTGAGTAATCTTCGAATCTTGGAGGCGTAGCTGAGCAATCTCGTCATCCTTTTTCTTTAATTCAGCTTGGTGCTTTCCTGCTTGTTCGAGAAAATGTGTCATCATATCAGGAATGGCACGCTGTCTTCAAGTGCAACTACAATAGTGGGTTAATGCGGTGGAGCCAAAGTATAAGTATCTACCGAGTCAAGGAAAGAGCGCACAATGGGCAAGATAACAAGACAACTGACCTTGGAAGTCAGCCAGATTTTTGCGCATGATAATGTTTTTAGCCTCAACCTCGGTTGCATAATTCAGATAACAAGTTAATACGAATAATGAATCACTCGAATAAATGTGAATGAAAAGGGCTTAGGTGAAAGGACGTACCCTTCTTCTGGTGATCCACCAACAACTTGCTATATCTAGCACGAAGGTCTTTGTATGAGTCCAGCAAGCGCTGGAACTCAGCAGTTCGGCGGTTGGTGGTGATCTGAGAAACAAGACAATGTTAGTTCACAGGCAAAGACAAAATAATTCGAAGTCTACAAGATCTGGGCTAAGTGGAACTTAACCCGGCTCTAGGTGTGTGGATATTCAAAGTCTACAAGATCCGGGCCAAGTGGAACTTAACTAGGTTCTAAGTGTGTGGATATTAGAAGTCTAGAAGATCCGGGCCAAGTGGAACTTAACACTGTTAGGCCACATAGAGATAAACAAAACTTTTTCCCTACGCGGTAATCCCAAGATCTAGCTCAGGTAGAAGGCCACGAGGATTACCACTAGACGCGCAGTTGTGGAATTGATGAAGCATGTCGCTTGATGTAGTGCAGTTCTCGCGATCCGTTCCGGTTCCACGATCCACGATCCGTTCTTCACGATCATCGAAGTGTTGAACGTACAGCACCTCCGCCGGTATCCACATGTACGAGGAGGAGCACGAGCGATGGACTGCTAGGTCTGGTACGGCGGCGACAAGATGGACTGGGGCTAGGGTTTCGAACACATGGAGAGACCTAACCTTTGTGCTCTAAGCACCTGAGCCCCAGCTTATATAGGGAGTGAAAGTAGGCCCCACTCACTTGTGGCCCATTCACTAAAAGGCCTATATTAGCCACTTCAAGTCTCACTTGCTGACTAAGTCCATGTCTCTATTTGGGTCCAACCCAAATAGGTTTCATGTTTGGGTCTAACCCAAACTTGCTCCCGCTCTTATGTGTGTGACTCGAAAGGCTCATGGTAACCCGGACATGATTCCGAGTCTCACTCGTGATCGATTAGTTGGTAGCGGCTCCTAGCAGAACGTGCCAACTCCCAAGTACCAATAAGTCATGACGACATACCTTCCAATGCGACTTTCATCTGAGTCCCTTTTGCCTCACGATATACCTTGTCAGACTATAGGCAAATGATCGTCATCCCTTAAATAGTCCCACTCTCTTTCTCGATTCGAGATAAGTGATTCATCCGACTAACTCTTAGTCGGTTGCCTCGGTTAACACTTAATCCGAGACGCGCATGGCCATGCTTTCCGAATCATATCTTCTGAGAGGGCCCATAGAATATCTCTCTAGATGGAGGGGCAAAATCCCGTCTTGGTTATTCACATCACGCAGCTTGATTCTCAGTCGACCCGAACTCCTCCTTTATAACTGCCCAGTGATAGAACAGCGTTTGACAGAACCTAAGTGGGAGATCCTCAACTCAGATTGTGCAATAACCTCAGGTCTAAGGATTACATTGATTGAGACATGCAAATGACGACTTGTTCGTTGCATCTCAATATGGGTCAGTCCGACTCGCTAAACTCTTTAGCCGAATCTGTGTAAGTCGGAATAGCATCTCCATGCCCATGACAAGTGGAACCTAGTCATCTGCTGACTTTCACATTGGTCTAAGTTGTGTGTCTGGCACAACCTCAATGACCAAGGACAATTAGTATGAACAACATGAATATGTAGTTCCAGAATCGAATCACATATTCAATGATACATATCAGTAGTTCATACATGGACCATAACCTTATGAATACATTAGGAAATATCATCAACCGTGATTGCCTCTAGGGCATATTCCCAACAAACACGGCTCTAGGTGTGTGGATATTCGAAGTCTACAAGATCCGGGCCAAGTGGAACTTAACCTGGCTCTAGGTGTGTGGATATTCAAAGTCTACAAGATCCGGGCCAAGTGGAACTTAACCTGGATCTAGGTGTGTGGATATTAGAAGTCTACAAGATCCGGGCCAAGTGGAACCCGTCTCTAGGTGTGTGTATATTCGACGTCTACAAGATCCCGGCCAAGTGGAACTTAACCCAGCTCTAGGAGTGTGGATATTCGAAGTCTACAAGATCTGGGCCAAGTGGAACTTAACCCGGCTCTAGGTGTGTGGATATTCGAAGTCTACAAGATCTGGCCCAAGGGGAACTTAATCCGGCTCTAGGAGTGTGGATATTCGAATTATTCAAGATCCGGGCCAAGTGGAACTTAACCCGGCTCCAAGTTTATCGCTATTTGAAAATGCTAAGGACTTACACTAAATTCTCTAGGAGCATCCGACTGAGTAATAAATTACTCCCTCGAAGGCTCGGGGACTAGTGGATATACCTATAAAGGTTCATGTACGTGAAGCAGTATAGCAGAAGAAAAGGGTTACCTACATCATTCGGCCAGCCAGAGAAATAGCCTTGGTAGCAGAGTTCATTTGAGCGCTAAACTCTGCCGGGCCAAACTTCTTTGGCAGATCGTCTTGCGGATCAATGAACTCGGCATTGTTCCAGTTGTCCACATATTCAATAACGGATGGGCTATAGCTCTCGCCACTAGGTGAATGCCTCGTCACCAAGCATTTGGTGTGGGCCTCCCCCCTCGCGGACTGAGCAGTAGTGGGACTAGTATGCAGGACCAGTTGCTTACTGCCCTCTAATCCGGTAGCAGGAGACCCAGAAGCGGAGTCCTTGGCTGGCTCGGCAGCTTTCTTGAGCTTGTTGAATGATGTCGGGCACTGAAGAAGAGCCGAAGCTGCAGAGCCGGATTGAGCGGCGGAGGCTGGCTGAAAGATGTCCTTAATGGATAATGTGGATCCAGAGGAACTGGATTGTGACTTCTTTAAGGGCTTGGTTTTTGCTGCTGCTGCTGGCTTTGCTGTTGGGGTTGGTGCTAGCGCTGCTGTTGTTGGTGCTGATGCTGCTGCTGGTGCTGCTGGTGTCACTGGTATTGTTGGTGGTGCTGCTGGCGCTAGTACTGCTGGTGCTGCTGGTACTGGTGTTGTTGATACTGAGGAAACAGGAGTTGAAGAAGAAATTGTTTGGGGCGGTGCCGATGAAGCTGGCACCTCAGAGCTAGATGGTTGCGGCAAAGCCGAGGTACTAGGGAGATTCGGCATTGCCGTATCCTCGGCCACTCTACTGCCCCCCACACCGACGTTGCCCTTCTCATGACAAGATGGGATCAGATCAGGCGCAGCCGCGGAGTACTCGGGAATAGGACTCAGCGGACAAATGTCGTCGTCGCGGGGGGGAGGGGGGAGAAGGACTTCTCCGGATCAGAGAAGAAATGCTGGGGCCGCTCTGGGGAATGACCCTGGGAGCGCTAGAGAAATGAGAAAACAATGAATCAAAAGGAGAGAGAATAACAGATAAAGGGCAAAGGCAAAAATAGAAGGACTCAAAAGCAAACGGAAAAGGGAAAACGACTTACTCGTCCAAATTTGGGGGCGCCCGAGGTTTAGGTGCCCTCCGGACCGTGCTCTTGGCCGCGGTCTTAGTTGTCCTTAACCCTGGACTTCTTCTGCCTTTTCTTGGGCGGTGGTGCCTCCGAAGCTGCGGTCGAGGTAGCCACGCGCTTCTGGGAAGGAGCAGGGACCGGACCACCCATGGCGAGAGGGGGAACCTCGAGGACCTGACCGGCAGGGTTAGCTGAAGATTCGTACATAACCGGGAAGGCGTATGAGATGGGCACCGGCTCATGTACCTCCAGAACCTCAACATCCGAGTCATCGTTATCTGGCCAATCCCTTAAAGAAGAGGCCTTACCAGAGGAACGCTTGGTGGTGTTTGAGGTAGGCAAGAACTTCTTCGGGTCAGGCTCCACCTTGTCTGGCTCAGCACGGTCCGCCACCCACTTGCTCGCTAGCTCCTTGCCATCCTCAAGTGGTTGCTGGAGGAATCGCTAAGAGCAAAAGTACCAATGGTTGAGTTAGAAAAATTGTCCAACATACCGAGAAAACCAGGAAAAAGGGGTAAGAGAGAAATTTACCTTCGAAGGCGGGTTGGCCTGAAAAAAGGGTGCAAGCCCCCATTCCCAAGCCTCAGAGAAATCCTTCTCCACGTTGAAGATGGCCTTGACCCGGCGGAACACCGCGGACTTGTTTGGCTCGAAGGAGGAGGTCCGGTGGGGGTCGAGGGGGTCGTTCAGGTAGCAGATCTTGTGGGCACGCTTCTGAAGGGGGGAGACCCAGGTGCTAACGAAGGTGATCATGATATCCTTGCCCCGCAACTTGTCCTTGAGAAGCTCCTTGATACGGTGGTCAACCTGAGTCGCCAGAGCTGTGGGCCGCTTCGGGATGTTCTCCCACAGAGAGGTGTCTAGGACACCAACCTTATAAGGGAGGAGTTGGATCAAGTCTACATTTGTAGTGTTCCGGACATAGAAGAAGGTTCGGGCCCAGCCTTTGTAAGACTCAAGGTCGGTGACCCGGGGAAAAGCGGAGTGCTTGCAGGGAGAAATTGAGGCCGCACCACATTGAGTTAAGTGTTTCTTGGCGGGGATGAGGTGCTTATCAGGGACAACATTCTTCCGCAGACCAAAGAATTTGATCCACATCTCCTTGGAGGGCTAGAGGCCAATATAACCCTCAATGCCGGAAGCAAATGAGGAAAGAGAGGTAATGGCATTGGTGGGGAGATGGTGCGGTTGCAGTTGATAGGTGGAAATAAAATCATGGAAGAAATCAGAAACGGGTAGGCCAAAGCTGTGTTGGAAGTGAGAAAGAAAAACAACGTACTCCCCTCAATGCCAGACGCAAATGAGGAAAGAGAGGTAATGGCATTGGCGGGGAGATGGTAATGGCATTGGCGGACAATATACCCCTCAATACCGGATGCAAATGAGGAAAGAGAGGTAATGGCATTGGCGGGGAGATGGTGCGGTTGCAGTTGATAGGTGGAAATAAAATCATGGAAGGAATCAGAAATGGGTAGGCTGAAGCTGTGTTGGAAGTGAGAAAGAAAAACAACGTACTCCCTAGATTAGGAGAGGGAGTGATCTCCTGAGCGACGAGGCAGCAGGCGACGCCTGCGAGGATGCGGCACGTCGCATACAACCAATCCAGGTCGTCTTGACAGACAAAGGCACCAGCCTAGCCATCCCGCTCAGGGGCTTCTTCTCCTTCTTCTTCCTAGGCGACGACGGTGGCCTCCTCTTCAGTCATGGTGAGGTTGAGGTCCTCAAGGACAAAATTAGAGAAGAGGTAGCCGGCCGTGGGGAATTGAGAAGTCCAGGGCCTCGTGGCGAAGAAATGGAACAGAAGCGGTGGCGCGGTCTCAAGGAATGGCTGGCCGTGGCAGCGGCGGCGCAGAACTGGCACGGAAGCAGTGGTGGCGGTGGCATCACATCGGAGAAGAAGAGAGGCAGGGGCACGCAGTGTCGGGAACTTCCCCAAGATTGCCCCTGCCCCCTATTTAACCGCGCGTTGTGGGCGCGTTGTGGGATCCATCGCTACGGCCCAACTACATGTTGTGGCCGTGTACGCAGTAAATCAACCAGTCAAGCGCGAGCCATAGAAAGGGGCACAGGGAGCAGAAGATCCCGTGACGTGATGCAATGATACAGTTAACGAGGCACTGCCGTGATAGGATGTGCAGAGCAATTATTCCTGACATTACTACAGTAACCGGAGCAGTAAATAGGCGCGGCCCTTAAAATGAGGCAAAGTTATGATTACCCTCCACGTAGGACATGGGGAAGCGTATGAGAGAAGGAAAGATAACCCGAATACGTGAGAAAAGACCCGGCCAATAAGAAATAACTCAGAACAAGCCAAGGGAGCATCAAAGTAAAGAGTCCAGATTACAGAATAACTCGGCTAAAAAAGCACAAATCCGGATAGGAGAACCTGATGTGGCCTTAACAGCTGAAGTTGCTAAGACCACACCAGCTTCGGGGACTAATGTTGGGGGGATACCCCCGGGTAGGGTAATGCCAGGGTACAAAGGACGAGTTAGCCGAGGTACGACACGGTCCAAGTAAGTGCAGGCCGGGTCATCTCAAAGCAGGCTGACTTACGGAGTAACCCGGCCCGTGGGCCATTCGCCTAGCATTAATCCGCCCGGCATAAAACATATGTCGGCCATGTCCATTTACTAAATTGTGCAGGTACCCTCGTAGCCGGGTTAGCCAAGCGCTAGCCAGACTACCACATGGCTTCCAAGAGAAGGAAGGAATCTCCCGCTGGTCAAAAGGTGGCATTTGCCTGTTGTAGCATGAGAGAAGCAAGTAGAGCAGAGGACCAGCAGGGTAGGGCCGACAAAGGTGACACGGGCGAAGCTAGCTGATGTAAGCCGTGGCTGGTGATGCCAAAAGACGGGGGGCTGATACATTGCTAATGTATCCATAATTTTTGATGTTCCATGCTTGGTTTTATCTACTTCCTTATGTTTTGTCCACATTTTGGAGTACTTTCTATACACTTTCTTGGATTAACCTATTAACAAGATGCCACAGTGCTAGCTGCCTGTTTTCTACTATTTTTGGTTCCAGGAAGTCAGAAAATGAATATTCTCGGAATCAGACGAGACAAAAGCCAAAGTCAGTTTTTCACCGAGGGACACAAGGAGCCAGAATACGAGACAGAGAGGGGCCAGGGGGCCGCCACACCACCTGACCGTGCGGCCCAGCCTGGCCCACGCCAAGGGGTGGTCTGGGCGCCTCCAGCACCCCCTCGGCCTCTGCTTTTGCCTATAAGATGCCTCCGATAAAGAAACCCTAAGTACCTGATCAAAATTCCACAAAAGAGTCTGTAGCCTCCATCATCTCCATCCCTAGACCGGTAGGGATCTGAAGCTCTTCCCGGCACCCTGCCGGAGAGGGGAATTCACCCTGGAGGCCTTCTTCATCATCATGCAAGCCTCTGGTGTATGTGTGAGTAGTTCATCCTTAGACTACGGGTCCATGTAGTAGCTAAATGGCTGGTTCTTCTCCTTTGTGCTATCATGTTTAGATCTTGTGAGCTGCGTTCATGATCAAGATCATCTATTTGTAATCCTACATGTTGTTTTTGCAAGGATCCGATGGATATTGAGATGCTATTTTAGATTGATTATTGATTCTATCATGTCTTTGTTATTTGTGATCTTGCATGCTTTCCGTTGTTAGTAGCTATCTTGGCCAAGTAGATGCTAGCAACTCCAAGAGTTAGTATTTATGCTCGATAGTGGGTTCATGCCTCTAGTAATCTAGGGAAGTGACAGAAATCTCTAAGGTACTAGATGTGATGTTGCTACTAAGGAGAAACAACAATTATTTATTCATAGAACAATTGTATTGTTTATTTTACACGCAATGCGTAATGCAATTATCTGTTGCTTGCAACTTAATACTAGAGGGGGTTCGGATGATAACTTGAAGGTGGATTATTAGTCATAGATGCAGTTGGATTACGGTCTATGTATAATGTTGTAATGCCCAATCAAATATCAGAGTCAAGATGAGTAGTATATGCATGTATGCTTTCTCGATGTTTGTCAGTTGCCCCGCTGTAATTTGTTCACCAACATGTCATATATCTTAAGGAGAGCCACCACTAGTGAACTATGGACCCCGGTCCTTTCTTTTACCATCAATCTACAATTGTTTATTGCTTTCTGTTTACTTTCCGCAAACTATTACTTTCGTCCACTCGATACGTTTAATCCTTTGTTTTCAGCAAAACTGGTGAGATTGATAACCTCATCGCAAGTTGGGGGCAAAGTTTTGTGGTTGTGTTGTGCAGGTCTCCATGTTGCTGCTGGCACCGATACTGCGCGCTGTCAAATTTCAGCTAGCCAAACCTTGGAGGTGTTTCCTTGATCCTACTGGATTGATAACCTTGGTTTCATAACTGAGGGAAAACTTGCTGCTGTGCTCATCATACCTTCCTCCTGGGGTTCCCGAACAAGCTCGATATATTTTGGGCCATCAGGGGCATGCAGTGGGCTATGTCCAAAGTCTGGACGAGCCGTTTCAAGCAATAAAGAAGCATCTAGCTTTAACCTAGGAGCATATTCGGGGAATATGCCTCCACGTAAGCCCTAAATTTTGCACAGTGGGCTCGCCTATATAATGAGCACCAGGGCCTCCATAGAGGGGGGGTCAATCATTTTCTCTGTCTAAGGTATAACTCTAGAGCTTAGTTGTGGGAGGTAAGAGACCAAGTCTCCTTCTCACGAACATCTCGAGGAGCACTTGTAACCACCATTGATAGAGAAAATACATCAACACCTGCGCGTGGAATCACCATGCCATCCCTCACTGGATTCCCCTAGCGTACATTCGCCCCATCTTTAGCCTATCCATGGCATCCACCGTGCCACCACCACAACACATTGCATGTGTGTTCTTCTCCTAATAACCACTAGAGTCATTGCATGTGTGTTCTTTTCTGAAACCACCACTAGAGTCATTGCATGTGTGTACTTTTCTTAAACCACATGGATCCACCAGAGTCAATGCATGTGTGTTCCTTTCATAAACCACATGGATACACCAGAGTCATTGCATGTGTGTTCCTTTCCTAAACCACCACCAGAGTCATGGCATGTGTGTTCCTTTCATAAACCACATTGATCCACTAGATGTCATTGCCTATGTGTTCTTTTCCTAAACCACCACTAGAGTCATTGCATGTGTCTTCCTTTCCTAAACCACCACTAGAGTCATTGCATGTGTCTTCCTTTCCTAAACCACCACTAGAGTCATTGCATGTGTCTTCCTTTCCTAAACCACCACCAGAGTCACTTCATGTGTGTTCTTTTCCTAAACCACCACCAGATTCATTGCATGTGTGTTCCTTTCCTAGACCACATTGATCCACCAGAGTCATTGCATGTGTATTCTTTTCCTAAACCATCACTAGAGTCATTTCATGTGTGTTATTTTACCAAACCACCACTATAGCCATCTCATGTGTGTTCCTTTCCAAGACCACATTGATCCACCAGAGTTATAGCATGTGTGTTATTTTCCTAAACCACCACCAGAGTCATTACATGTGTCTTTCTATCCTAAACCACCACTAGAGTCATTGCACGTGTGTTCCTTTACTAATACACATTGATCCACTAGAGTCATTGCATGTGTTTTCTTTTTCTAAACCACCACCAGAGTCATTGCATGTGTGTTCTTTTCTTAAACCACCACCAGAGTCACTGCAATTGTGTTCTTTTCCTAAACCACCACTAGAGTCATTGCATGTGTGTTACTTTCCTAACCCATATGGAGCCACTAGAGTCATTGCATGTGTGTTCTTTTGCAAAACATCCACCACAAGAGTCATTGCATGTGTGTTCTTTTCCTAAACCACCACCAGAGTCATTGCATGTTTGTTCTTTTAGTAAACCACATGGATCCACCAGAGTCATTGTGTGTGTGTTCCTTTCATATACCACATGGATCCAACAGAGTCATTGCATGTGTGCTCCTTTTCTAAACCACCACTAGAGTTATTACATGTGTGTTCCTTTCATAAACCACACTGATCCACTGGATGACATTGCATGTGTGTTCTTTTCCTAAACCAACACTAGAGTCTTGCATGTGTCTTCCTTTCCTAAACCACCATTAGATTCATTGCATGAGTTTTACTTTCCTAAGCCACCACTAGAGTCATTGCATCTGTGTTATTTTCCTAAACCACCACCTAAGTCATTGCATGTGTCTTCCTTTCCTAAACCACCACTAGAGTCATTGCATGTGTGTTCCTTTCCTAAATCACACTGATCGACCAGAGTCATTGCATGTGCGTTCTTTTCCTAAACCACCACTAGAGTATTTGCATGTGTGTTCTTTTCCTAAACCACCACAGAGTCATTTCATGTGTCTTATTTTCCTAAACCACCATTAGTGTCATTGCATGTTTGTTCCTTTCCTAAACCACATGGATCCACTAGAGTCATTCCATGTGTGTTCTTGTCCTAAACCACCACTCGAGTCATTGCATGTGTGTTATTTTCCTAGACCACTACTAGAGTCATTACATGTGTGTTCTTTTCCTAAACCACATGGATCCACCAGAGTCGTTGCATGTTTGTTCCTTTCATAAACTACATGGATCCACCAAGTCATTGCATGTGTGTTCCTTTCGTAAACCACCACCAGAGTCATTACATGTGTGTTCCTTTCGTAAACCACATTGATCCACTGGATGTCCTTGCGGGTGTATTCTTTTCCTAAACCACCAGTAGAGTCATTGCACATGTCTTCATTTCCTAAACCACCACTAGAGTCATTACATATGTGTTCCTTTCCTAAACCACCACCAGAGTCATTGCATGTGTCTTCCTTTTGTAACCCACTACAAGAGTCACTACATGTATGTTCTTTCCTAAACCACAAATAAAGTCATTGGATGTGTGTTCCTTTCCTAAACCACCACCAGAGTCATTAAATGTGTGTTCCTTTCATAAACCACAATGATCCACTGGATGTCATTCCATGTGTGTTCTTTCCCTAAACAACCACTAGAGTCATTGCATGTGTGTTCTTTTCCTAAACCACCACTATAGTCATTGCATGTGTGTTCGTTTCCTAGACCATATTGATCCACCAGACTTATTGCATGTGTGTTTTTTCCTAAACCACCACTAGAGTCATTACATGTGTCTTTCTTTCCTAAACCACCACTAGGGTTATTGCATGTCTGTTCCTTTCCTAAACCACATGGATCCACCAGAGTCATTGCATGTGTGTTCTTTTCCTAAACCACCACCAGAGTCATTGCAAGTGTGTTCTTTTCCTAAACCACCACTAGAGTCATTGCATGTGTGTTATTTTGCTAAACCACCACCAGAGTCATTGCATGTGTGTTCTTTTCCTAAACCACCACTAGAGTCATTGCATGTTTGTTCTTTTACTAAACCACATAGATCCACTAGAGTCATTGTGTGTGTGTTCCATTCATAAACCACATGGATCCAACAGAGTCATTGCATGTTTGTTCCTTTTCTAAACCACCACTAGAATCATTGCATATGTGTTCCTTTCCTGAACCACCACCAGAGTCATTGCATGTGTGCTATTTTCCTAAACCACCATAGATTCATTGCATCTGTCTTATTTTCCTAAACCACCACTAGAGTCATTGCATGTGTGTTCCTTTCCTCAACCACATGGATCCACTAGAGTCATTACATGTGTGGTCATTTCCTAAACCACCAGATTCATTGCATCTATGTTCTTTTCCTAAACCACCACTAGAGTCATTGCATGTGTGTTCTTTTCCTAAACCACATGGATCCACCAGAGTCATTGCATGTCTGTTCCTTTCATAAATCACGTGGATCCACTAGAGTCATTGCATGTGTGTTCCTTTCCTAAACCACCACCAGACTGATTGCATGTGTGTTCCTTTCATAAACCACACTGATCCACTTTATGTCAATGCATGTGTGTTCTTTTCCTAAGCCACCACTAGAGGCACAACATGTGTCTTCCTTTTCCTAAAGCACCATTAGAGTCATTACATGTGTCTTCCTTTCCTAAACCACCACTAGAGTCATTGCATGTGTGGTCCTTTCCTAAACCACATAGATCCACCAGAGTCATTGCATGTGTGTTGTTTTCCTAAACCACCACTAGAGTCATTGCATGTGTGTTCTTTTCCTAAACCACCACCAGAGTCATTGCATGTGTGTTCCTTTCCTAAACCACCACCAGAGTCATGGCATGTGTGTTCCTTTCATAAACCACATTGATCCACTAGATGTCATTGCCTGTGTGTTCTTTTCCTAAACCACCACTAGAGTCATTGCATGTGTCTTCCTTTCCTAAACCACCACTAGAGTCATTGCATGTGTCTTCCTTTCCTAAACCACCACTAGAGTGATTGCATGTGTCTTCCTTTCCTAAACCACCACGAGAGTCATTACATTTGTGTTCTTTTCCTAAACCACCACCAGATCATTGCATGTGTGTTCCTTTCCTAGACCACATTGATCCACCAGAGTCATTGCATGTGTATTCTTTTCCTAAACCATCACTAGAGTCATTGCATGTCTCTTCCTTTTGTAACCCACCACAAGAGTCACTTCATGTGTGTTCTTTTCCTAAACCACCAATAGAGTCATTGCATGGGTGTTCCTTTCATAAACCACAATGATCCACTGGATGTCATTGCATGTGTGTTCTTTTCCTAAACCACCACTAGAGTCATTTCATGTGTGTTATTTTACCAAACCACCACTATAGCCATCTCATGTGTGTTCCTTTCCAAGACCACATTGATCCACCAGAGTTATAGCATGTGTGTTCTTTTCCTAAACCACCACCAGAGTCATTACATGTGTCTTTCTATCCTAAACCACCACTAGAGTCATTGCATGTGTGTTCCTTTACTAAACCACATTGATCCACTAGAGTCATTGCATGTGTTTTCTTTTTCTAAACCACCACCAGAGTCATTGCATGTGTGTTCTTTTCTTAAACCACCACCAGAGTCATTGCAATTGTGTTCTTTTCCTAAACCACCACTAGAGTCATTGCATGTGTGTTACTTTCCTAAACCATATGGAGCCACTAGAGTCATTGCAGGTGTGTTCTTTTGCAAAACATCCACCACCAGAGTCATTGCATGTGTGTTCTTTTCCTAAACCACCTCCAGAGTCATTGCATGTTTGTTCTTTTACTAAACCACATGGATCCACCAGAGTCATTGTGTGTGTGTTCCTTTCATATACCACATGGATCCAACAGAGTCATTGCATGTGTGCTCCTTTTCTAAACCACCACTAGAGTTATTACATGTGTGTTCCTTTCATAAACAACACTGATCCACTGGATGACATTGCATGTGTGTTCTTTTCCTAAACCAACACTAGAGTCTTGCATGTGTCTTCCTTTCCTAAACCACCATTAGATTCATTGCATGAGTGTTACTTTCCTAAACCACCACTAGAGTCATTGCATCTGTGTTATTTTCCTAAACCACCACCAAAGTCATTGCATGTGTCTTCCTTTCCTAAACCACCACTAGAGTCATTGCATGTGTGTTCCTTTCCTAAATCACACTGATCGACCAGAGTCATTGCATGTGCGTTCTTTTCCTAAACCACCACCAGAGTATTTGCATGTGTGTTCTTTTCCTAAACCACCACAGAGTCATTTCATGTGTCTTATTTTCCTAAACCACCATTAGAGTCATTGCATGTTTGTTCCTTTCCTAAACCACATGGATCCACTAGAGTCATTGCATGTGTGTTCTTTTCCTAAACCACCACTCGAGTCATTGCATGTGTGTTCTTTTCCTAAACCACTACTAGAGTCATTACATGTGTGTTCTTTTCCTAAACCACATGGATCCACCAGAGTCATTGCATGTTTGTTCCTTTCATAAACTACATGGATCCACCAAGTCATTGCATGTGTGTTCCTTTCGTAAACCACCACCAGAGTCATTGCATGTGTGTTCCTTTCGTAAACCACATTGATCCACTGGATGTCCTTGCAGGTGTGTTCTTTTCCTAAACCACCACTAGAGTCATTGCACATGTCTTCCTTTCCTAAACCACCACTAGAGTCATTACATATGTGTTCCTTTCCTAAACCACCACCAGAGTCATTGCATGTGTCTTCCTTTTTTAACCCACTACAAGAGTCACTACATGTATGTTCTTTTCCTAAACCACAAATAAAGTCATTGGATGTGTGTTCCTTTCCTAAACCACCACCAGAGTCATTAAATGTGTGTTCCTTTCATAAACCACAATGATCCACTGGATGTCATTGCATGTGTGTTCTTTCCCTAAGCCACCACTAGAGTCATTGCATGTGTGTTCCTTTCCTAGACCATATTGATCCACCAGACTTATTGCATGTGTGTTTTTTCCTAAACCACCACTAGAGTCATTACATGTGTCTTTCTTTCCTAAACCACCACTAGGGTTATTGCATGTCTGTTCCTTTCCAAAACCACATGGATCCACCAGAGTCATTGCATGTGTGTTCTTTTCCTAAACCACCACCAGAGTCATTGCATGTGTGTTCCTTTCCTAAACCACCACTAGAGTCATTGCATGTGTGTTATTTTGCTAAACCACCACCAGAGTCATTGCATGTGTGTTGTTTCCTAAACCACCACTAGAGTCATTGCATGTTTGTTCTTTTACTAAACCACATAGATCCACTAGAGTCATTGTGTGTGTGTTCCATTCATAAACCACATGGATCCAACAGAGTCATTGCATGTGTGTTCCTTTCCTAAACCACCACTAGAGTCATTGCATATGTGTTCCTTTCCTGAACCACCACCAGGGTGATTGCACGTGTGCTATTTTCCTAAACCACCATAGAGTCATTGCGTGTGTCTTATTTTCCTAAACGACCACTAGAGTCATTGCATGTGTGTTCCTTTCCTCAACCACATGGATCCACTAGAGTCATTACATGTGTGGTCATTTCCTAAACCACCAGATTCATTGCATCTATGTTCTTTTCCTAAACCACCACTAGAGTCATTGCATGTGTGTTCTTTTCCTAAACCACATGGATCCACCAGAGTCATTGCATGTCTGTTCCTTTCATAAACCACGTGGATCCACTAGAGTCATTGCATGTGTGTTCCTTTCCTAAACCACCACCAGAGTGATTGCATGTGTGTTCCTTTCATAAACCACACTGATCCACTTTATGTCAATGCATGTGTGTTCTTTTCCTAAGCCACCACTAGAGGCACTACATGTGTCTTCCTTTCCTAAAGCACCACTAGAGTCATTGCATGTGTGTTCCTTTCCGAAACCACATTGCTCAACCAGAGTCATTGCATGTCTGTTCTTTTCCTAAACCACCACAAGAGTCATTGCATGTGTGTTCTTTTCTTAAAACACCACCAGAGTCATTGCATGTGTGTAGTTTTCCTAAACCATCACTAGAGTCATTGCATGTGTGTTCCTTTCCTAAAATACAAGGATCCACCAGATTCATTGCATATGTGTTATTTTCCTAAACCACCACGAGTGTCATTGCATGTGACTTCTTTTCATTAACCTCATGGATCCACCAGAGTCATTGCAGGTGTGCTATTTTCTTAAACCACCACCAATGACATTGCAAGTGTCTTGTTTTCTGTCAACACCCGAATTTTTAATCCCAGATGCCTGTTATACCATACCTCGCAATCCCAGGATTACCATTTTTGCGAGACATAACAGATTGGATATCAAAGTACATCATCCATTACAAACCATAATAATGTTTTACACGAATAAAGGATCTGATGATCCAGTCTTAATACAACAAGCAGCGGAATAATTAATAAGCATAGTGGTGGGGTCCATCTTTAGGGTGGCAAGCAATGCCGACGATGGAAGATGGTCCTAGTTATCATAGCCGTCCTGCTGTCCTTCATCTTGGTAGTCTCCTTCATAGTCTGGCCATAGTAATAGCCAGGGACAAAAGCCATGAGTACTCTTTAAGTACTCTCAAACTACCACTAACAAATAGGATAGTTCTAGTAGGAATGCTAACTCTAAGTTCATTTGTAAAGTTTAGTTTGAAACCTAAGCTGAGTTCAGAAACAAAGAAAGATAAAATGAAGTTCTAGAATCAATTAAGTTAGGAAGCTAGTGTCATAGCCACAACCCTGTTGTGGTCAAGTCAAGATTCATCATTCATTTCATAAGTCATTTTGAAAACATCTGATAACGGAACAGTATGGCCACTCCAACTGTCCATAACCGCGGACGCGGCTATTCGAATAGTTTGACACTCTGCAGAGGTGGTACACTTTCACCACAAGATTCGATACATCTGTCAGGGATAACCCTGAATCATCGTACTTAGTATGCAGATAATCAAACATAACCTTTCCTTTACACACCCTAGTATAAGCACCTCTCCTATGAGTATGGCCTCCCAACCATGACCATCTGTCATCTTGGGCACTGCATAGGTGGACAACATCGAGAGGTAGCCTCAGCTCAAACCTCTCCCGCGAGGGAACTAATACTAATGCATGTAAACTTCTGACTAAGCCTTACCCAAATAAGGTATTGTGGTTGTATGGTAAAATTGGAATGGTATCGCATCCGAACCCAACCATCAGTTTTGTAAAAGGGCTAAGGCTCATGCCTCAACATTTTCATCATCATAAACCAATTGTGTTTCTCAACACATGTCAAAACATCTCAATAGAATGACTCATCATTCTAAGGTTTTCACAAGTAATTTTCACCAAGTATTCCCATCTAAAGTGAATCAAGTTCTAGTTTAGCTCTAAACTACTAAGTTAAGAGTGTTCACTAATATGGGATGCTAATGTCAATCTCATGCCATAGAATGACACCTAAGTTTATCTAGATAGGTCAAGTTTTATACTTTTTATGCTACCTTCAAACAATTAAAGGATTTTTGTAAAGTAAATAAGTAAAGCTTGTAAATAACATTTGGAGTAGGTATAAGTCAAAGGGTATAACCAAAGCATGCCTAATGCATTTACTTAGGTTATCTAGCTTGCAAGGGTTAGCTTGCATTGTTAATGATGGTTTTCTAATAATAGCTTGCTCACTTGAAGTGCTAGGCTGGCAAGTACAACTTGCAGGGGTTAACTTGTATAGTGCTAGCTTGCCTTGGTTGGTGCAGTGGTTGAAGTTTTCTTCCTCCTCCTCTTGGTAGAACTCCTCCTCCTCGAAAGCTTGGACGGGACTATCGTCTATAAATACATACGGGATACACAATCACCAAACAATACTTAACTAGTCTACTTAGCACACTATGGCACACATTTGATGATCTACTATCATCACAAGCCTCACAAGGTTTTATTAACTAGCTTCTTTCTTTTTATTTGAGAAAAGTAATTTCTACTCATTGAAAATAACTAAGATTTAATATTCTCCAATTAAAATATGGGATCATGTGGACACATGTCATCACCACATATTCTAACATATGCGAATGTGATTTAAATGTTGGATCACATTTTAATAGGTTTAAGTTTAATATTTAATGATTTAAAGTGACTAGGAATGCCTATATAGCATTTTTTGGTACTAGTCCAAAGTCACTGCATGCAAACCTTAATATTATTACATATTCAGGTAGGTATGGTTAAGTGTGATTTTTTAGAGTTATAATCAACTCAAAAGCTATTATGGTTGATTTTATAAAAATGTTTGAATGTGCAAAAGCTTCTGTATTGTTATTTTTACTTGGAGAGATATCTAACTCTGAATGATTTAAATCCAATGGGCTTGGATAGAGATTTTCATTACCTTTCCAAAAAATTGGAATCACTCTATCTGGATTTGTAAAACTCTTTGAATTGATTTTTGAACTAAGGGACAAAACTAAGTCTAAGTTAAAAAAGAAAAAAACCTAATTTGAATCACAGGGCTAGCGCGGGAAACTAAATGGGCCGGACCAGTGGTACTCCGCGGTGCAAAGGGCTGCTGACAGGGGGTCCCACCTGTCAGTGACTCTTTAAACGCGAAGCAGTACGGGACGATCTGGGCGCTACAATTAAAACACAGATCGACGGTTCACAGTTGTCGGTGACGATGGACTCGTCGCTGGCAAGACCAAACCCTAAACGGCCGGTGGGGGTCTACTGGGGATGTACCAGGGCTCCAGCTAGTGCGGCGAGGCGGGCGATCGAACTAGACGGTGACAACGAGCTCAGGCGAAGTCGTGGCAGGGGCTGAGGTGGACGAAATCGATGGAGACTTCTCCTCTGCAGCGGCTACCTCCAGTGCAATTCCGACGAACAGCGGCTCGAGTGGCTCCGGCGAGAGAGGGGAAATGGTCAGTGAGGAGAGGGGAGTGGAATGGTGTGAAGAGATGCTGCTAGGATGGCCTCCTTATATAGGCTCGACGCGGTGGCAGAGAAGCATGGTGCAGCTCGTCGGTGACGGAGAAACAGGGGGGCTACCGGCATGGGCGAGGTAGGCGGACGGTAGGCGGTCTGCTGGCGGTCAGCTACGGTGCAATGGCGCGGCTAGGGGCGGTGGCATTTGGTCGGGGACTTCCCGTGCTCCAGGAGACGGAGGCGGTGCTCGACAGCGATTATGGCAACTGTGGGTCGCGTGGCGGTACACGGCCATGTCTGGCGGGGTGTGGGTGTCGAGGCAGAGCGGCGTGCGTGATATGGTGTCGAGGCACGGTCTGCTGCGTGCTGGCGGCGATCGCGCTCTAGCGTGCAGTACGCACGGCGCAGAGAGAAAGGGAGGCTCGGTGCTGAGGTGGTCCAGGGGTTAGCAGCGATCAGGGGGTGGACGGGGAGAGGCGGTAGGGTTAGCTGGTGCTAGCGGGCATGCTAGAATGGCGTGGCTTGGTCTCTGGCGCGTTGCCCGCGTCTGGTCGGCGACGACCATATTGTGGTGGTGCTCCACTACTGCAACGGCTAAGGGGGAGTGCTGGTCTGGGCTGGGTTAGATGCTAGGGGGACAGGGGAGTGTAGAGAGGGTCTAGAGGGGGACAAGGGCTTAACTAGCAAAAGTAATAGTTAGGCAGTTTGATTAGTGCTCTCTAAGTGTTCGACACAATGGCCGCATGAGAAAAAGTTTTGAATTTTGAGCTGATTTTTGGTGGAGTGATGTATCTTATTCTTGATCATCTAGGATTGCTTGGGATTTAAAAATGGAGTTCATTTGAGTGGTTTTTGAGAAAGTGTGATCTAGATACCTACACTAGATTCAATTTTCAATTGTCATTTAAATTTAGTGTTTGAAAGTTTTTGGGATGAAACAAAGTGGGCTTGGAACATCACTACTTGTACTAGCAAGGGGTGCAAATATCCACAATTGTTTCTGTCAAGATTTGAGTTCTAGGAATAGCCAAAGTAGGCTAGGTGATTAAAATGGCAAAAGTGACCATTTGCTTATTTTATTCATTTTTATTTCTTTTTCTTTCGGATTTTTTTGGGAATGATCTAGATGATATTTAATTCACCTTAGAATCATTTTACAACCAATGGATCACTTAAACATGGCAATTCAAATCAACTCCTGATTTAAATGCACACACTTATGAATGCTTAATTATTTTAAATGGAAAAGTTTTTGTTAACACTAAATTGGGTAGATTTTATCTTGATTAACTTTGGATTAAGTTTTAGGATGTTACAAACCTTCCCCCGTTAAACAAAATCTCATCCCGAGATTTACGAAAGAAAACTAGGAACTAAAGAGATCTGGAAACTCAGTCCTAATGTAATCTTCTCGCTCCCAAGTGGCTTCTTCTTCGGTATGGTTGCTCCATTGAATCTTGAGAAATTTGATACTCCGGGTCCTGGTAGTTCTGTAAGCTTATTCGAAGGTACGGATGGGCACTTTAGACTATAGCATTGTGTTCCCTTCAATGGCGAAACCTTGAGATACACAAAATCTCCGACATTGAAAGTCAGGTCTCTCCTTCACTTGTCAGCATAACTCTTCTGTCTGGATTGGGTGGTCTTGAGGTGCTCACGGACTTTGTGAACTTTCTCTTCAGCTTCTCGAAGAATGTCGGGTCCAAAGATCTGACTCTCTCCTACTTGCAACCAATTAAAAGGGGTACGACACTTTCTTCCGTATAGGAACTCAAACGGTGCCATTTGCAAACTGGCTTGGTAACTGTTGTTGTATGAGAATTCTGCGAAAGGCAGACAGTCTTCCCATTTTGACCCATACTCCAAAACACAAGCTCTCAACATATCTTCTAAGATCTGGTTGACTCTTTCAGTCTGTCCATCGGTCTGCGGGTGATAAGCGGTGCTGAAGATCAGTTTGGTTCCCAATCCTTCTTGGACTATCTACCAAAATTTCGAGGTAAATTGGGTTCCTCGATCTGATACTATGGTCTTGGGGGTTCCATGCAGACTAACAATTCTAGCAATGTACAACTCTGCTAGCTTCGAACTCTGGTAGGTGGTCTTGACAGGTATAAAGTGGGCTACCTTGGACAGTCTAGCAACGATGACCCGGATTGAGTCATTTCCCCTGCTAGAAGTAGGAAAGCCGGTGATAAAGTCCATTCCAATGGAACCCCATTTCCATTTCGGAATCTTCAATGGTTGCAACAGTCCTGCGGGTGTCTGATGCTCTACTTTGACTCTTTGACAGATGTCACACTTGGCGATGTAGCTTCCGATTTCTCTCTTCATCTTGTGCCACCAAAATTGCTCTTTCAAATCCTGATACATCTGTGTTCCTCCGGGGTGGATAGAATAAAGATTATCATGAGCTTCCTACATGATAACTTGCTTTAGTTCTGAATCTGGTGGCACACAGATACGGCCTTTGTACCACATAACTCTTTCTTCGTCTTCGGTGAATCCAGGTACCTTTCCTGTACCAATACGACGTTTGATTCCATCGATACTTTCATTTCCCTTCTGGGCTTCCTTGATTTGGCTAATCAAAGTGGGTTGGAGTTCAATCCTAGGGAGAAATCCTTTTCTAACAAGCTCAGTTCTAAACTGCTCCAACTCCTCATACAAACTTGGTTGCTTCTCCTTGATCATGGTGTTTAGCCTGCACGGCAATCTTCTAAGAGCATCCGCTACCACATTGGCTTTGTCGGGGTGATAGTGAATGTCAAGGTCATAATCCTTGATTAACTCTATCCATCTCCTTTGCCTGATATTCAGCTCCTTCTGAGTGAAGTATACCTCGGGCTCTTGTGATTTGAGTAAATCTCACAGCGATTACCCATAAGATAATGACGCCATGCCTTCAATGCCAAAACTACGGCTACTAACTCAAGATCATGGGTCGGATAGTTCTGCTCATGCTGCTTCAGTTGTCAAGGCATATAAGCGATGACTTTGCCTTCTTGCATCAATACACATCCGAGGCCAATCTTGGATGCATCACAATATACATCAAACGGCTTCTTGATATCTGGCATGATCAGTATTGGGTCTGAAATCAATCTCTTCTTGAGCTCTTGGAAACTGGCTTCACATTTGTCAGTCCATTCAAACTTCTTGTCCTTCTTCAACAATTGGGTCATGGGTCTAGCGATGCTCTAAAATCCTTCTACGAACTTGCGGTAGTATCCCGCTAATCCGAGAAATGCACGGACTTGGGTTTGAGTGGTTGGGGCTTCCCATTCTTCAACATCTTTAATTTTGGCGGGATCAACAGAGACTCCTCTGGCAGACACAATATGTCCTAGGAATCCTACTTCTTTCAGCCAAAACTCACATTTGCTGAACTTGGCATATAATTGATGCTCTCTCAGGGTTTCCAGGATGATTCTCAGATGTTGCTCATGCTCTTCTTTTGACTTGGAGTAGATAAGGATATGGTCGATAAACACAATGACAAACTTATCTAAGAAATTCATAAAGATCTTATTCATGAGATTCATGAAATAAGCAGGGGCATTGGTTAATCCAAACGACATGACCGTATACTCGTACAATCCGTAGCGAGTAGTAAAGGCGGTCTTCAGAATATCCGTTGCACGAATCTTAAGTTGGTGATAACCAGTCCTAAGGTCAATCTTTGAGAACACTTGGGCACCAGTCAACTGATCAAATAGATCCTCTATCTTTGACAAAGGGTACTTGTTTTTGATGGTGACGTCATTCAGCTTTCTGTAATCGGTGCACAAACGGTTGCCTCCATATTTCTTGTCGACGAATAACACTGGTGATCTCTAGGGCAATGCGCTTGGTTGAATCAAGCATGTTGCTAACATAGCATCCAACTGCTTCTTCAATTCCACTAACTCTGAGGGGTTCATGCTATAGGGTCTCTAGGCTATTGGTCCGGTTCTAGGGAATAGTTCGATAATGAACTCAATATCCCTATCCGAGGGCATACCGGCCAATTCATCTAGGAATACATCGGGGTATTCATGGACTACTCTGACTTTGGCTATGGTGGGCAGGGCTAGACTCTTGTTGCACTTGAATTGACGGGGTAAGGTTTCAGATATATGCTCTATTGTTACTCCAGAGCTACTGGTCATGGTGATGGCTTTCTTAGCACAGTCTATCAGTGCTTTATGCTTTGACATCCAATCCATTCCTAGTACTACTTCCAAGCCTCTGGTTCTAGGTACAATTACATTAGCATAAAAATCAATCCCATGTATCCTGATAGGAACAGCTTTGCAAATTTTTCTAGCTTTTGTAGTTGAACTAGGAATTTGAACTATCATGACATGCTTCAAGTTGGTTGGGTGAATCTTACTAGTGCATGCAAATTCTTCGGTGACAAATGAGTGCGATGCTCCAGAGTCAAAGAACACTCTTGCTAAAACTGAGTTCACAGAAAACATACCCATCACTACATCGGGCGCTTCTTGGGCTTCTTCGGCGTTCATGTGGAAGAGACGGCCGTTGCGGTTGTGAGGGTTCCATGGGGAAAATCTTCTTCCTGGTTGAACACGACGCTGCTGTTGAGCTGGGGCATTCACATTGGCAGTGGCGTTAGTCTTCTTGGGGAACTCATTGGAATAGTGACCCTTCACTCCACACTCGAAACAAGTGATCTGAGAGTTGTCTTTTGCTGCCACGGGCACAGCGTTGCTTCCAGTTCTGGGTGCAGTGTTGTTGTTGTTGTTGCTCTTGGAAGGTGCACGGTTGAAATTGCTGGTGTTGCCGGGGTTGTTGTTGTTTCCTCCGGACTTCACATTGCCTCCGCTACGGCTGGGGTAGCTTGGGCGAGATGTTGGGGGTCGGTTGTTCCTCGGTGCAAACCCTGCAGACAGGTTGGGATGGTACTTCTGCTGACTGTTGGATCCAGCTTGGTGCATCATACGATGTTTGCGGTTTTCGTTTGCCTGGTTAATCTTCCCTTCCATCTGAATGGCAGAGTCGACTAGCTCTTTGAGATCCTCGAAGCGGATGTTGACGAGGACAGTCTTCATCTCATCATGTAGTCCGTTCAGGAATCTCTCCTTCTTCTTAGCCTCCATGTTGATCTCATCAGGTGCATACCTGGCTAGGTACAAGAATCTGTCATGGTACTCCACTACAGTCATTCTGCTTTGCTTCAGCTCTCTAAATTCATCCCTCATTCGGGTGACTAGGCCCTGCGGCACATGGGTGCGGCTGAACTTGATTTTGAAGGCTTCCCGTGTCATCACTTGACCATGGTTCATCATGCGTATACTGTTCCACCAGGCTCTTGCATCTCCTGCCAAATATGTTTTCCTTTCCTAAACCACACTGATCCACTGGATGTCATTGCATGTGTGCTATTTTCCTAAACCACCATTAGAGTCATTACATGTGTCTTCCTTTCCTAAACCACCACTAGAGTCATTGCATGTGTGTTCCTTTCCTAAACCACATTGATCCACCAGAGTCATTGCATGTGTATTATTTTCCTAAACCTCTACCAGAGTTATTGCATGTGTGTTCTTTTCCTAAACAACCACCAGAGTCATTGCATGTGTCTTCTTTTCCTAAACCACGACTAGAGTCATTGCAATTGTGTTCCTTTCCTAAACCACCTAGATCCACCAGAGTCATTTCATGTGTCTTCTTTTCCTAAACCATTACTAGAGTCATTGCAAGTGTGTTAATTTCCTAATCCACCACTAGAGTCATTGCATGTGTGTTCCTTTCCTAAACCACATTGATCCACTGGATTTCATTGCATGTGTGTTCTTTTCCTAAACCACGAATAGAGTCATTGCATGTGTGTTCTTTTCATAAACCACACTAATCCACTGGATGTCATTGCATGCGTGTTCTTTTCCTAAACCACCACTAGAGTCATTTCATGTGTCTTCCTTTCCTAAACCACCACTAGAGTCATTGCATGTGTGTTCCTTTCATAAACCACCACCAGAGTCATTGCATGTGTGTTCTTTTCCTAAACCACCACTAGGGTCATTGCATGTGTGTTCCTTTCATAGACCACCACTAGAGTCATTGCATGTGTTTTCCTTTCCTAGACCACATTGATCCACCAGAGTCATTGCATGTGAGTTCTTTTCATAAACTACCACCAGAGTCATTGCATGTGTCTTCATTTCCTAAACCACCACTAGAGTCATTGCATGTGTGTTCCTTTCCTAAACCACATTGATCCACCAGAGTCATTGCACGTGTGTTCTTTTTCTAAACCACCACCAGAGGCATTGCATGTGTGTTATTTCCTAAACCACCACTAGAGTCATTGCATGTGTGCTCCTTTCATAAAGCACATGGATCCACCAGAGTCATTGCATCTGTGTTCCTTTCCTAAACCACCACCAGAGTCATTGCATGTGTGTTCCTTTCATAAACCACATTGATCCACCAGAGTAATTTCATGTGTGTTATTTTCCTAAACCACCATGAGAGTCATTGCATTTGTCTTCCTTTCCTAAACCACCACCAGAGTCATTGCATGTGTGTTCCTTTCCTAAACCACCACTAGAGTCATTGCATGTGTGTTCTTATTGTAAACCACCACTAGAGTCATTGCATGTGTGTTCTTTTCCTAAACCACCATTATAGTAATTACATGTGTATTCCTTTCCTCAACCACCATTAGAGTCATTGCATGTATCTTCCTTTCCTAAACCACATTGATCCACCAGAATCATTGCATGTGTGTTCTTTTCTTAATCCACCACCAGAGTCATTGCTTGTGTCTTCCTTTCCTAAACCACCACTAGAGTCATTTCAATTGTGTTCCTTTCCTAAACCACCTTGATCCACCAGAGTTGTTCCATGTGTCTTCTTTTCCTAAACCACTACTAGACTCATTGCATGTGTGTTCCTTTCATAAACCACACCGATCCACTGGATGTCATTGCATGTGTGTTCTTTTCCTAAAGCACCATTATAGTCATTACATGTGTCTTCCTTTCCTAAACCACCACTAGAGTCATTGCATGTGTGGTCCTTTACGAAACCACATTGATCCACTAGAGTCATTGCATGTGTGGTCTTTTCCTAAACCACCACTAGAGTCATTGCATGTCTGTTCTTTTCCTAAACCATCGCGGGAGTCATTGCACGTGTGTTCTTTTCCTAAACCACCATTAGAGTCATTGCATGTGTGTTCCTTTCCAAAACCACATGGATCCACCATAGCCATTGCATGTGTGTTCATTTCCTAAACCACCACAAGAGTCATTGCTTGTGTGTTCCTTTCCTAAAAAACCACTAGAGTCATTGCAAGTGTGTTCCTTTCCTACACCACATTGATCCACTAGAGTCATTGCATGTGTGTTCCTTTCCTAAACCACCTAGATCCACCAGATTCATTTCATGTGTCTTCTTTTCCTAAACCATTACTAGACTCATTGCAAGTGAGTTCCTTTCCTCATCCACCACTACAGTCGTTGCATATGTGTTCCTTTCCTAAACCACACTGATCCACTGATGTCATTGCATGTGTGTTATTTTCCTAAACCACCATTAGAGTCATTACATGTGTCTTCCTTTCCTAAACCACCACTAGAGTCATTGTATGTGTGTTCCTTTCCTAAACCACATTGATCCACCAGAGTCATTGCATGTGTATTATTTTCCTAAACCTCTACCAGAGTTATTGCATGTGTGTTGTTTTCCTAAACCACCACCAGGGTCATTGCATGTGTCTTCCTTTCCTAAACCACCACTAAAGTCATTGCAAGTGTGTTCCTTTCCTAAACCACCTAGATCCACCGGAGTCATTTCATGTGTCTTATTTTCCTAAATCATTACTAGAGTCATTCCAAGTGTGTTCCTTTCCTAATCCACCACTAGAGTCATTGCATGTGTGTTCCTTTCCTAATCCACACTGATCCACTAGATGTGATTGCATGTGTGTTCTTTTTCTAAACCACCACTAGAATCATTGCATGTGTGTTCTTTTCATAAACCACACTAATACACTGGATGTCATTGCATCTGTGTTCGTTTTCCTAAACCACCACTAGAGTCATTGCATGTGTCTTTCTTTCTAAACCACCACTAGAGTCATTGCACGTGTGTTCCTTTCCGAAACCACCACCAGAGTCATTGCATGTGTGTTCTTTTCCTAAACGACCACTAGGGTCATTGCATGTGTGTTCCTTTCCTAGACCACGTTGATCCACCAGGATCATTGCATGTGTGTTCTTTTCCTAATACACCACCAGAGTCATTGCTTGTGTCTTCGTTTCCAAAACCACCACTAGAGTCATTTGAAGTGTGTTCCTTTCCTAAACCACCTTGATCCACCAGAGTCGTTGAAAGTGTCTTCTTTTCCTAAACCACCATCAGAGTCATTGCATGTGTGTTCCTTTCATAAACCATACCGATCCACTAGATGTCATTGTATGTGTGAACTTTTCCTAAAGCACCATTAGAGTCATTACATGTGTCTTCCTTTCCTAAACCACCACTAGAGTCATTGCATGTGTGGTCCTTTCCTAAACCACATAGATCCACCAGAGTCATTGCATGTGTGTTGTTTTCCTAAACCACCACTAGAGTCATTGCATGTGTGTTCTTTTCCTAAACCACCACCGGAGTCATTGCATGTGTGTTCTTTTCCTAAACCACCACCAGAGTCATTGCATGTGTCTTATTTTCCTAAACCACATGGATCCACCATAGTCATTGCATGTGTATTCTTTTCCTAAACCACCACCAGAGTCATTGCATGTGTCTTCTTTTCCTAAACCACCACTAGAGTCATTGCATATGTGTTCCTTTGCTAAACCACATGGATCCACCAGAGTTACTGCATGTCTGTTGTTTTCCCAAACCACATGGATCCACTAGAGTTATTGCATGTGAAATCCTTTTCTAAACCACATTGATCCTCTAGAGTCATTGCATGTCTGTTCTTTTCCTAAACCACCACCAGAGTTATTGCATGTGTGTTCCTTTCCTAGACCACATGGATCCACCAGAGTTATTGCATGTGTGTTCCTTTCTTAAACCACCACCAGAGTCATTGCACATGTGTTATTTTCCTAAACCCATGTGTTTTCCTTTCCTAAACCACAACTAGAGTCATTGCATGTGTGTTCTTTTCCTAAACCACCACTAGAGTCATTGCATGTGTGTTCCTTTCCTAGACCACATTGATCCACCAAAGTCATTGCATGTGTGTTATTTTCCTAAACCACCACCAGAGTCATTGTATTTGTCTTCCTTTCCTAAACCACCGCTAGATTCATTGCATGTGTGTTCCTCTCCTAAACCTCATAGATCCACCAGGGTCATTGCATGGGTGTTCTTTTTTAAACCACCACAAGAGTCATTGCATGTGTGTTCTTTTCCGAAACCACCACTAGAGTCATTGCATGTGTCCTCCTTTACTAAACCACCACTAGATTCATTGCATGTGTGTTCCTTTCCTGAACCACATTGATCAACTAGAGTAATTGCATGTGTGCTCTTTTCGTAAACCACCACCAGAGTCATTGCATGTGTGTTCTTTTCCTAAACCACCACCAGAGTCATTGCATGTGTCTTCCTTTCCTAAACCACCACTAGAGTCATTGCAATTATTTTCCTTTCCTAAACCACCTAGATCCACCAGAGTCATTTCATGTGTCTTCTTTTCCTAAACCTTTACTAGAGTCATTGAAAGTGTGTTCCTTTCCTAATCCACCACTAGAGTCATTGCATATGTTTTCCTTTCCTAAACCACACTCATCCACTGGATGTCATTGCATGTGTGTTATTTTCCTAAACCACCATTAGAGTCATTACATGTGTCTTCCTTTCCTAAACCACCACTAGAGTCACTGCATTTGTGTTCCTTTCCTAAACCACATTCATCCACTAGAGTCATTGCATGTGTATTATTTTCCTAAACCTCTACCAGAGTTATTGCATGTGTGTTATTTTCCTAAACCACCACCAGTGTTATTGCATGTGTCTTCCTTTCCTAAACCACCACTAGAGTCATTGGAAGTGTGTTCCTTTCCTAAATCACCTAGATCCACCAGAGTCATTTCATGTGTCTTCTTTTCCTAAACCATTACTAGAGTCATTGCAAGTGTGTTCCTTTCCTAATCCACCACTTGAGTCATTGCATGGGTGTTCATTTCCTAAACCACACTGATCCACTTGATGTCATTGCAAGTGTGTTCTTTTCCTAAACCACCACTAGAGTCATTGCAGGTGTGTTCCTTTCATAAACCACACCGATCCATTAGATGTCATTGCATGTGTGTTATTTTCCTAAAGCACCATTGTAGTCATTACATGTGTCTTCCTTTAGTAAACCACCACAAGAGTCATTGCATGCGTGGTCCTTTCCTAAACCACATTGATCCACCATAGTCATGGCATGTGTGTTATTTTCCTAACCCACCACTAGAGTCATTCCATGCGTGTTCTTTTCCTAAAACACCACTAGAGTCATTGCATGTGTGTTCTTTTCCTAAACCACCACTAGAGTCATTGCATGTGTTATCCTTTCCTAAACCACATGGATCCACCAGAGCCATTGCATGTGTGTTATTTTCCTAAACCTCCACTAGAGTCATTGCATGTGTCTTATTTTATAGATCAACGAGAGTCATTGCATGTGTGTTATTTTCCTAAACCACCACCAAATTCATTGCATGTGTGTTCCTTTCCTGAACCACATTGATCAACTAGAGTAATTGCATGTGTGTTATTTTCCTAAACCACCACAAGAGTCATTGCATGTGTGTTCTTTTCCTAAACCACCACCATAGTCATTGCATGTGTCTTCCTTTGCTAAACCACCACTAGAGTCATTGCAAGTGTGTTCCTTTGCTAAACCACCTAAATCCACCAGAGTCATTTCATGTGTCTTCTTTTCCTAAACCATTCCTAGAGTCATTGCAAGTGTGTTCCTTTCCTAATCCACCACTAGAGTCATTGAATGTGTGCTCCTTTCCTAAACCACACTAATCCACTAGATGTCATTGCATGCGTGTTCTTTTCCTAAACCACCACTAGAGTCATTGCATGTGTGTTCCTTTCCTAAACAACCACAAGGGCCATTGCATGTGTGTTCCTTTCCTAGACCACATTGATCCACCAGAATCATTGCATGTGTGTTCTTTTCCTAATCCACCACCAGAGTCATTGATTGTGTCTTCCTTTCGTAAACCACCACTAGATTCATTTCAAGTGTGTATCTTTCCTAAACCACCACCTGAGTCATTGCATGTGTGTTCCTTTCATAAACCACACCGATCCACTAGATCTCATTGCATGTGTGTTCTTTTCCTAAAGCACCATTAGAGTTATTACATGTGTCTTCCTTTCCTAAACCACAACTAGAGTCATTTCATGTGTGGTCCTTTCCTAAACCACATTGATCCACCAGAGTCATTGAATGTTTGTTCTTTTACTAAACCACCACTCGAGTCATTGTATGTGTGTTCTTTTCCTAAACAACCACCGGAGTCATTGTATGTGTGTTCTTTTCCTAAACCACCACTAGAGTCATTGCATGTGTCTTATTTTCCTAAACCACATGGATCCACCAGAGTCATTGCATGTGTGTTCTTTTCCTAAACCACCACCAGAGTCATTGCATGTGTCTTCTTTTTCTAAACCACCACTAGAGTTATTGCATATGTGTTCATGTGCTAAACCACATGGATCCACCAGAGTCATTGCATGTGTGTTGCTTTCCCGAACCACATGGATCAATTAGAGTTATTGCATGTGAATTCCTTTCCTAGACCACATTGATCCTCTAGAGTCATTGCATGTCTCTTCTTTTCCTAAACCACCACCAGAGTTATTACATGTGTGTTCCTTTCCTAGACCACATGGATCCACTAGAGTTATTGCATGTGTGTTCCTTTCCTAAACCACCACCAGAGTCATTGCACATGTGTTCTTTTCCTAAACCCATGTGTTTTCCTTTCCTAAACCAGCACCAGAGTCATTGCATGTGTGTTCTTTTCCTAAACCACCACTAGAGTCATTGCATGTGTGTTCCTTTCCTAGACCACATTGATCCACCAGAGTCATTGCATGTGTGTTATTTTCCTAAACCACCACCAGAGTCATTGCATGTGTCTTCCTTTCTTAAACCACCACTAGGTTCATTGCATGCGTGTTCCTTTCCTACACCACATAGATCCACCAGGGTCATTGCATATGTGTTCTTTTTCTAAACTACCACCATAGTCATTGCATGTGTGTTCTTTTCCGAAACCACACCCAGAGTCATTGCATGTGTCCTCATTTACTAAACCACCACTAGTTTCATTGCATGTGTGTTCCTTTCCTAAACCACATTGATCAACTAGAGTCATTGCATGTGTGTTCTTTTCCTAAACCACCACTAGAGTCATTGCATGTGTCTTCTTTTCCTAAACCACCACTAGAGTCATTGCATATGTGTTCCTTTGCTAAACCACATGGATCCACCAAAGTCATTCCATGTGTGTTCTTTTCCTAAAACACGACCAGACTCATTGCATGTGTCTTCTTTTCCTAAACCAGCACAAGAGTCACTGCATGTGTGTTCCTTTCCTAAACCACATGGATCCACCAGAGTTATTGCATGTGTGTTGCTTTCCCAAACCACATGGATCCACTAGAGTCATTGCATGTGCGTTCCTTTCCTAGACCACATTGATCCTCCATAGTCATTGCATGTCTGTTCTTTTCCTAAACCACCAACAGAGTTATTGCATGTGTGTTCCTTTCCTAGACCACATGGATCCACCAGAATTATTCCATGTGTGTTCCTTCCCTAAACCACCACCAGAATCATTGCACATGTGTTCTTTTCCTAAACCCATGTGTGTTCCTTTCCTAAACCACCACCAGAGTCATTGCATGTGTGTTATTTTCCTAAACCACCACTAGAGTCATTGCATGTGTGTTCCTTTCCTAGACCACAGTGATCCACCAGAGTCATTGCATGTGTGTTGTTTTCCTAAACCACCACCAGAGTCATTGCATGTGTCTTCCTTTCCTAAACCACAACAAGATTCATTGCATGTGTGTTCCTTTCCTAAACCACATAGATCCACTAGAGTCATTACATGTGTATTCTTTTTCTAAACCACAACTAGAGTCATTGCATGTGTGTTCTTTTCCTAAACCACCACCAGAGTCATTGCATGTGTCTTCTTTTTGTAAACCACCAATAGAGTCATTGCATGTGTATTCCTTTCCTAAACCACATGGATCCACCCGAGTTATTGCATGTATGTTATTTTCCTAAACCACCACCAAAGTCATTGCATGTGTGTTCTTTTCCTGAACGACAACTAAAGTCATTGTATGTGTGTTCTTTTCCTAAACCACATGGAACCACCAGAGTCATTGCATGTGTGTTCATAAACCACATGGATCGACCAGAGTCATTGCATGTGTGTTCCTTTCATAAACCACATTGATCCACTTGATGTCATTGCATGTGTTTTATTTTACTAAACCACCACTAGAGTCATTGCCTGTGTCTTCCTTTCCTAAACTACCACTAGAGTCATTGCATGTATGTTCCTTTCCTAAACCACCACTAGAGTCATTGCATGTGTGTTCTTTTTATAAACCACCACTAGAGTCATTGCTTGTGTGTTCCTTTCCTAGACCACATTGATCCACAAGAGTGATTGCATGTGTGTTCTTTTCCAAAACCACCACCAGAGTCATTGCATGTGTCTTACTTTACTAAACCACCACTAGATTCATTGCATGTGTGTTCCTTTCGTAAACCACATTGATCAACTCGAGTAATTGCATGTGTGTTCTTTTCCTAAACCACCACCAGAGTCATTACATGGGTGTTCTTTTCCTAAACCACCACCTGAGGCATTGCATGTGTCTTCCTTTCCTAAACCACCACTAGAGTCATTGCAAGTGTGTTCCTTTCCTAAACCACCTAGATCCACCAGAGTCATTTCATGTGTCTTCTTTTCCTAAACCATTACAAGAGTTATTGCAAGTGTGTTGCTTTCCTAATCCACCACTAGAGTCATTGCATATGTGTTCCTTTCCTGAACCGCACTGATCCACTGGATGTCATTGCATGTGTGTTCTTTTCCTAAACCACCATTAGAGTCATTACATGTGTCTTCCTTTCCTAAACCACCACTATAGTCATCGCATGTGTGTTCCTTTCCTAAACCACATTGATCCCCCATAGTCATTGCATGTGTGTTCTTTTGCTAAACCTCTACCAGAGTTATTGCATGTGTGTTCTTTTCCTAAACAACCACTAGAGTCATTGCATGTGTGTTCTTTTCCTAAACCACCACTAGAGTCATTGCATGTGTGTTCCTTTCCTAAACCACATGGATCCACCAGAGTCATTGCATGTGTGTTATTTTCTTAAACTTCTACCAGAGTCATTGCATGTGTCTTCTTTTCCTAAACCACATGGATCCACTAGAGTCATTGCATGTGTGTTCTTTTCGTAAACCACCACTAGAGTCATTGCATGTGCCTACTTTTCCTAAACCAACACTAGAGTCATTATATATGTGTTCCTTTAATAAACCACATGGATCCACGAGAGTCATTTCATGTGTGTTCTTTTCCTAAACCACCACCAGACTTATTGGTGTGTCTTCTTTTCCTAAACCACCACTAGAGTCATTGCATGTGTGTTCCTTTCCTAAACCACATGGATCCACTAGAGTCATTGCATGTGTGTTGCTTTCCCAAATGACATGGATCCACTAGAGTCATTGCATGTGTGTTCCTTTTCTAGACCACATTGATCCACCAGAGTCATTGCATGTGTGTTCCTTTCCTAAACCACATGGATCTAACAAAGTCATTTCATATGTGTTCTTTTCCTAAACCACGACCAGACTCATTGCATGTGTCTTCTTTTCCGAAACCTCCACTAGAGTCATAGCATGTGTGTTCCTTTCCTAAACCACATGTATCCACTAGAGTCATTGCATGTGTGTTGGTTTCCCAAACCACATGGATCAACTAGTGTCATTGCATGTGCGTACCTTTCCTAGACCACATTGATCCTCTAGAGTCATTGCATGTGTGTTCTTTTCCTAAACCAACACCAGAGTTATTGCATGTGTGTTACTTTCCTAGACCACATGGATCCACCAGAGTTAGTGCATGTGTGTTCCTTTCCCAAACCACGACCAGAGTCATTGCACATGTGTTCTTTTCCTAAACCCATGTGTGTTCCTTTCCTAAACCACCACGAGAGTCATTGCATGTGTCTTCCTTTCCTAAACCACCACTAGAGTAATTGCATGTGTGTTCCTTTCCTAAACCACATTGATCCACCAGAGTCATTGAATGTGTCTTCTTTTTCTAAACCACAACCAGAGTCATTGCATGTGTGTTCTTTTCCTAAACCACCACCAGAGTCACTTCATGTGTCTTCTTTTCCTAAACCACCAATAGAGTCATTGCATGTGTATTCCTTTCCTAAACCACATGGATCCACCCGAGTTATTTGATATGCGGTGGCCCGATCTTCTCAGCAAGCTCTTGTCGATGGTGATGGTGGATGTTCGATAACTAGTGCGTAGCTATGATCTCTCCCGCTCGAACCCTGATGCCAGTGCAACAGATCTCGAACCTTGTTGGATATTCACAACACCACACTCTTGCGCACGCAGCCGTGACCACGAATGGTAGTATGGAATCTACTAATTCCCAATGGAACAATAGATCATACTCAATTATAGTTGTAGAATTCAAACACAGGGTAATTCCAGAGGTTCGATGAGAGAAACAACTCCAAAATATTTTAACGTGGTCTGAAACCCTAACTACGACGCCCCCATCTATTTATGAGTTCAGGGGTGCGGACTAAGGGGGAACCCGAGTTGGTTCCACCCAACCTGGATACAAACCGACCACAAAGTGGCTCGGCCACATGTTCTGCCGTGGCAGACTTTCACACGGTTTTCCTACCGTGGCAGAGAACTGATGCGTTTCTCTACCGTGGCAGAGAACTTGCCCTCTTGGTTGATCTTTGTTTTGAACAGCCTCTTACGCTTCCTCCCTCTCCTCCCTCGCGCATTCTTCATTGATCAACACACCATGTTCCTTCAGATCATCGCTCCGTGCTATGCCTTCTTCTCCTAAGTACCTGATCATACAATAATTCAAAGACTTAGGTAGTATAAAATTCTCATTAATTAAAACACCAGGTTCATTAAGAAACAAGTTAACATATTATTCTAGTAGCTTAGCACGAGCTCTTGTGATTGGTCCAATCCTTATCTCATTGGACTGATCCTTCTTTGCAATAGGAACATCTTCATTAGCAATTGGGGTAGGTGTAACTGTAGGGATGTCCTCATCATGTCCCCCTTCAAAAAGCGTCGACCTCGATGCTCCAAGGTCTTCTCCTGCATATGGTGACAAATCAGCAACGTTGAAGTTGTTGCTAGCACCACCAAACTCCTCAATAGGTATATCAACTGAGTAGGCATTATCATTAATTTTGGCTAGCACTTTGTAAGGACCAGCACCACGTGGCTTCAATTTGGACTTGCGAAGTAGTGGAAATCTGTCCTTGCATAGATGCACCCAAACCATATCTCCAGGCTCGAACAACACTTCTTTCCTTGCTTGATTCCTTACAGCAGCAATGTTCTTGTTGTTCTTCTCAATAGCCTCTCTAGTCTTCTCATGTATTTTCTTCACATAATCAGCACGTTTTGATGCCTCCATATCAACTCTCTCATGTAATGGCAGAGGAAACATATCAAGTGGCGTCAATTGCTTGAAACCATACACCACCTCAAAAGGACAAAGCTAAGTAGTTGAATGCACAACCCTGTTCTAAGCAAACTCAACATGTGGCAAACACTCTTCCCACTCCTGCAGATTCTTTTTAATCATGGTCCTTAGCAGCTGTGACAATGTTTGATTCACCACCTCCGTTTGACCATCTGTTGGGGGATGACATGTAGTACTGAAAAATAGCTTTCTTCCTAGCTTCCTCCATAAGGTCTTCCAAAAGTAGCTCATGAACTTCACATCACGGTTAGAAACAATCTTCTTAGGTACTCCATGTAATCTCACGATGTCCCTGAAAAACAGGTTAGCAACATGCGACGCATCGTCGCTTTTGTGGAAGGCAATAAAATGAGCCATCTTAGAGAACCTATCCACTACCACAAATATAGAATCATGACGTCTCTGAGTTTTAGGTAGACCTAGCACAAAGTCCATACTAATGTCTTTCCATGGAGTAGTAGGTGTAGAGAGAGGTGTATACAAACCGCGAGGCTGCAGATTGGATTTCGACTTGTGGCAAGTAATGCATCGGCTCACAAATCTATACACATCATGCCTCACCTTGGGCCAATAAAAATAATCCGCAAGCATGAGAAACATCTTCTCATGCCCAAAGTGACCCATCAAAACACCAGCATGTGATTCCTGCATTCAGAACAAACACAACGATGATTCTGGAATACATAGTTTGTTAGCTGGAAACAAATAGCCATCATGTATGTGATACTTATCCTAGGCGTTTCTAAGAGCACACAAACGATATGGTTCAGCAAAATCATGGTCAGTTGCATAAAGTGCAAAAATAGCTTCTAATCCAAGAATGTTAACATCAAGATTGGTTAATAGCATATTCTTCCTAGATAGAGCATCAGTAACAACATTCTCTTTTCCCTTCTTATAATTAATGATGTAAGGAAAAGACTCAATGAACTCAACCCATTTAGCAAATCTTTTATGCAAGTTTGATTGAGCTTTCAAGTATTTCAATGCTTCATGAGAATGTATGATGAATTCTTTTGGCCACAAATAATGTTGCCAAACCTCAAGTACTCTAACAAGTGCATACAATTCTTTATCATAGATAGAATAATTCAAATGAGCACCAGTCAATTTCTCAGAAAATTAAGCTATGGGCCGACCCTCTTGCATAAAAACGCCACCTATGCCTATACCACTAGCATCACATTCAACTTCAAATTGCTTCGAAAAATAAGGTAATGCAAGTAATGGTGCAGAAGTAAGCAAATGTTTCAATGTATCAAATGCAATGTCTTGGGCCGCGCCCCATACAAAAGGAACAGCTTTCTTTGTCAAATCATTCAAAGGTGCAGCAATGGTGCTAAAATCTTTCACAAAGCGCCTATAGAAACTAGCTAATTCGTGAAAACTACGCAATTGACTTACATTCGTGGGAGTAGGCCAATTCTGAATTGATTCAATTTTAGATTGGTCTACCTCTACTCCATGCTTAGATACAACAAATCCTAGGAATATGACCTTATCTTTTGCAAATGTGCACTTCTCAAGATTAGCATACAGTTTATTATCACGCAACACTTGCAAAACTTGTCGAATATGAGTGCAATGTTCAGATTCGGTGTGGTTGTATATAAGTATATCATCAAAGTAAACAACCACAAAACAACCAATAAACTCTCTCAAAACATGATTCATCAAACGCATGAAAGTACTAGGTGCATTAGTAAGACCAAAAGGTATGACTAACCACTCATACAAACCAAATTTAGTTTTGAAAGAAGTTTTCCACTCATCCCCTTCTTTCATCCTAATTTGATGATAACCACTACGCAAGTCAATTTTAGAGAAAACAGCAACACCACTCAGTTCATCTAGCATATCCTCTAATCATGGAATAGGATGACGATATCAAATAGTGATGTTATTAATCACTCTATAATCAACACACATGCGCCATGTACCATCTTTTTTAGGAACTAAAATAACAGGAACATCACAAGGGCTAAGAGAAACACGAATGTACCCTTTATCCAGCAACGCTTGTACTTGCTTATGAATTTCCTTAGTTTCTTCAGGATTAGTCCTTTAGGGTGCATGGTTGGGAAGTGTGGCGCTAGGAATCAGGTCCACTTGATGTTCTATACCATGCAATGGAGGTAAGCCTGTGAGTACATCTTCTGGAAACACATCCCCAAAGTCCTGCAAAACAGAAGAGACACCAAGAGAAATAGGGGTCATGTCGTTAGAAACCAATACCTCGACCTTATACATGAGCACAAGTGGCATGGCTGTAGGATCATCACGAAATTCTCTCATATCTTCCTTAGTGGCTAATATCAATAAACTAGGCACTCTCTCACTTTTCGTTATATCACTCAATTTAGGATCAATTACATCAGGAACAACTATCACACAATCTCGCCGAGCTCTAGGATCTTCCTTCAAATTCACATATATCTTCTGTCGAGAATCATTGACAATATCTTGTGGTGTCATTGGCTGCATAGTAATCTTCTTCCCTTTAAATTCCAAGTGATATGTATTAGCTCGGCCATTGTGTTGCACATGGCGATCATAAAGCCAAGGCCGACCCAATAGTAGGTGACAAACAGTCATAGGAACCACATCAAAATCAATAGAATCTTTGTATGGACCTATTTGAAAATTCACATGTACCATATGATTTACCTTCATCTCACCATTGTTGCTCAACCATTGTATGTAGTATGTCTTGGGATGAGGTAAGTATGTCAAATTCAGCTTGGCACATAGTTCCTTCCTTGCAAGATTTTTGCAGCTACCTCCATCAATAATGACCTTGCAAGCCTTGTTAGGTCCAACTAGAGCTTTTGTTTGGAACAAGTTGCAACGATGGGATTCCTCAACCGGTTGCACACTAAGTATACGTGAAGATACGACAATAGTTAGTGCACGCTCAGGATACGCATCAGCACCATACTCGCCATCATCAACATCATCATCAAAAGCTTCATCTCCACTATCTACGTCGCCTTGTTCGTTAACAAACATAACCTTGTTGTTTGGACAATCCTTCTTGTAGTGACCTCTACCTCCACAAGTATGGCACACCACATCGGGAGTACACGCAGTAGACATGTTGGAACCCGAGCTAGCAGCAGGATCAGCGGGCTTCCGAGCATTAGAACCAAACGAAGATGTACTTGTTGGCTTGGCCGATGGTGTAAAAGGAGTAGCGGCCGGTGGCGTGACCGTAGGAGGTGTACACCTGGCCGAAAATCTGCTGGAGGATGGAAAACGAGCACGTGACTTCGCCTCTTCTGCCAACTGGGATTCGGCCTCTCTAGCATGATGCAACAGCTCGTTCATTGTCTCATACTTGTGATAATGCACAATGCTCTTGATTTGAAGCTTCAAATTGTTGAGGAAACGCTGCATTGTCATCTCTCGTGATTCACGAATATTAGCATGCTGCTTAAGCGTCTCCATCTCCATGTAGTACTCATCAACTGTCATTGTGCCTTGCCTCAACTGTGTTAGCTTGTCAAACATGGAGCTCAAATAATTGGAGGGAACAAAATGATCCGCCATGATGGCCTTCATCTCACGCCAATCCCTCACAGGAAGTTCATTATCGTTCCTTCTATTCTACACAATAGCATCCCACCAACGCAAAGTGTAACCATCAAACTCTGATGCATCAAGCTTGACCTTCTTGTCTTCAGGGAAATCAAACAAACGCCAGAGCTTCTCAATCTTAAACTCTCAAGTAATATAATCCTCAGGATCAAGCGAGCCATTGAAAGAAGGAATTGAGAACTTGGGCTTTCCCAAACTATCATTAGCTAGATTGTAAACACGTTGAGCACGTCAAACAGGAGCATACCCATGGCCATACAGAGGGGCAGCCGTAGGTGCAGGGGGATTGGCACGTCCCCTGCCATGATGTGGGGCAGCATCAGCCGCACTACCCTCATCAAAGTCCTCAAACGCATCATCATGTTGTTGTGCAGGTCCTGGCTAGAGTGTCGCTTGAATAGCCTCAATAGAACGCTGCAAGGTGGCAAAGTTGACATTCATTACCGTCAGCTGAGTCTGAATATTATTGATGGCGCCAGTATTATTCTCCATAGCATCTTGTATGTTAGTGATATTTCTATCAACAGACTCACGCCAAGTAACAAGCTCCTCAAGATGCTTTTTCTGTGACACAACTTCATAATCACTCAAAGACATGATTAGTAGGTTAGTGCAAAAATCAAAATCAGTATGGTGGAAACTCTCACAACTCACTCACAACTGACAAGAAAGGAGATCTTACCATTCCAAAGCGAATAGATATGCTCTACCAAACGAAATCAAAGACCGATGCACTAATGTGATGAAGTGAATATCGAAGGTATAGTGAATGATCGCAGGGAACACAGGTTATTTATGGTGGAGCTCTAGGTATGGTATCCTATCTACATCGCAAACAAGTCCTAGTGTTGATCATACAAAAACCCAAGAAACACACGCGTGGAGAAAAACGTGGCAATGCAACTATGAAGGGTGTTGCACTACTCTCTAGAGACACTAGCAAAGCTCAAAGTAAACAGGCACAAGATTGGTCAATCTACCGGTGCACAAATATATCACTAGGCCTCTTGCTCAATTTCTCTTTTTCACTATTTTTTTCTTTTGTATAGCTCTTTTTTCTTTTGCTTTTGCTATACTTCTTTTTTTTTATTTTATAGATCACACATGGCCAATTACAAAGTATAGCACCAAAATGGTAAGAGCAGCCTGTAGGAGCGGAAACTAGTCTCAATGGACAAGTTCCTACACCTATGTAATAGAATGGCAGTGGCTAAGGTTGAAGGAAAAGTGCAAATTCGCACTTTGTAAAAATTCTTGTCGTGGTAGGAAAACAGACCAAAATCGTGTCGTGGCAGAAAATCCTGCCGAGGCAAAAAAACAGGTCAAAAACGTGTCGCGGCAGTGAATCCAAGTCGTGGCAGAACAGGACTCGCGGCAGAGAAACGGGTCGTTTCTGTGCCGCAGCAGAGTCGGCAGGAATTTTTTTTTTAATTCTGACTCGGCCAAGAGTAGATGAGTAGGACTCTTAGAGTAGATCGGATCTAACCTGATGGTGGAGGAAAGAATGGTGGAATTTGACTAGAAAATGACTAAAAAAAAACTATGAAGAACGGATCTAGATCTAGACTAATAGAGGAACACGACCAGCAACTATTACTCGAATACGATGTAATCTAGGCTATGGCAACTCTTTTTGTGGGGCTTTTTCTGTATAGGACGAAAAAACACTCTCTAATCTATGGATGGATTGTGGATTGCTTACCGAGGCAACGAGCAAATCTCATACCAAGGTGATATTGCTCACCGAGTAAACCCAGCGCTCTAATACCAAGATGATATGGGGTGGCCCGATCTTCTCAGCAAGCTCTTGTCGATGGTCATGGTGGATGATAGATAACTAGTGCGTAGCTATGATCTCTCCCGCTCAAACCCTGATGCCAGTGCAACAGATCTTGAACCTTGTAGGATATTCACAACACCACACTCTTGCGCACGCAACCGTGACCACTAACGGTAGTTTGCAATCTACTCCCAATGGAACAACAGATCACACTCAATTATAGTTGTAGAATTCGAACACAGGGTAATTCTAGAGGTTCTATGAAAGAAACAACTCCAAAATATTTTAACGTGGTCTGAAACCCTAACTACGGCGCCCCCATCTATTTATTAGTCAGGGGTGCGGACTAAGGGGGAACCCGAGTTGGTTCCACCCAACCTGGATACAAACCGGCCACAAAGTGGCTCGGCCACATGTTCTGCCGTGGCACACTTTCACACGGTTTTCCTGCCATGGCAAAGAACTGGTGCGTTTCTCTGCCGCTGCAGAGAACTTGCCCTCTAGGTTGATCTTTATCTTGAACAGCCTCTTGCGCTTCCTCCCTCTCCTTCCTCGGACATTCTTCATTTATCAACACACCATGTTCCCTGAGCTCCTCGCTCCGTGCTACGCCTTCTTCTCCTAAGTACCTGATCATACAATAATTCAAAGACTTAGGTAGTATAAAATTCTCATTAATTAAAACACCAGGTTCATTAAGAAACAACTTCACCTGTTGTTCTAGTAGCTTAGCACGAGCTCTTGTGATTGGTCCAATCCTTATCTCATTGGACTGATCCTTCTATGCAAAAGGAACATCTTCATTATCAATTGGGGTAGGTGTAACTATAGGGATGTCCTCATCAGTTATTGCATGTGTGTTATTTTCCTAAACCACCACCAGAGTCCTTGCATGTGTGTTCTTTTGCTGAACCACCACTAGATTCATTGTGCATAGTGCATGTGAGTGTATGCCATATGCTACTCCTCACCTCACCCTTAGCTGACAAAAGTTATTTACCAAAATCATCCTGGCTCATTTTACATTTTCTCAAATGTTCTGGCATTTCAAAACATGATCCAAAGAGGCTTGTGTAAGCAAAACTATTTTAGTAACTTCTATTGACAAAACTATGGATAGTTATAACCTCCTTATGTTTTCAAGACAGAACCTGCAACTATCCTTATCTCTAGGTTTCCCAAAACCTTTTTTTATTAAAGATTTTGAATTCCACTCTTGGTAGAGGTACCAAGGACTCTCATCTTATTCAAAACCCCAACCTTTTCAAAATTCCCCAACCTTACCTCAAGCTAAGCTTGATGGTAACCCTAGTAGTGGATTTGCTTAGTTTATAAGATGAGTTGCCTTGATCTGCTGTTTAACTTGTTTGCCTAGGAAGTAGTATGAGCCACTCTAGGAGCTCATCACTAGGACCAAGAGCTTTCCAAATCCCCACAACCCAAGCAAGGAAACAAAGCAAGACCAATCACTAGACACCAGGTGACCATCTAAAAACCTTAAACAGATCAATTCTACAGTGATCCCTTCTAGAAGCTTCCAAGTCCATGAAGACCAATAACAAGAATGGATCCCTTATACTCAATATACAATCCAACATCATCCACTTGATGATGCTTTGGGACCCTGCAACCCCTCCAAAAACATTCCCTCTCATACTCTAGTCTGGAAACTATTTCCAACATCACCTTTTTGAATGTCTCCCTTTCTCAACCCTTGTGCAATTTTGGTAATGCACTTGAACCATATTGTTAACCATCCTAAGGACTACCAAGGCCCACTTTTTCCCCTAGTAAGATCATCCTCCAACCCACTTGTTCTTGATGGTTTCGCAGGCACGAAAATAACTATTCCTAAAAATCTAGTCCACATGCCTACTTTGATAGAAGCTCCCACCATCATCCAACCTTCTATGGACCAAATCTTTGCATGGTTGTGTTCTCCTAATATAGGTATATCACCATCCACTTCACTTGTTCTAAGTGGATTTTTGTACTAATTAAACCCACATGGTTTATAAGGCATCATGGCTCATCTAGTATGGCAGCCTTATTTTCAACAAAGTTTGCCACCATTTCCAGACCACCTCAAATGTAACCACTCCAAACTCTTTCTGCCGTGGCCATCTATATGACTTGGTCTAACTCTAAATCTATCCCTTGCATCAAGGTGAGCTCTGAGCTCCAAGATACAACCATGTTTTGAGGGTATGAAATTAACATCACCCTAGATCCTTAATCTAGGGTATCTCACCAAAATCAACTTGGATTATCCAATAACAAGGTTTCAAATGCTTGCTAAACCTTGTCTACATCATATACTTTGATCATCAAGATTTATCAAATTTTATCCATAATTATTATGGACCAAAATTATTCAATTCCTTTAATAGACAAAACCTCAAGAACCCCCTCCACAATAGAAAGTTTGGTTTTTGCCAAAATACTTCTCCAACTTTTGAATCCTTTGAGACCCATCTATCATACTCTACCTTCCCATATCAAAAATATTTATTTTTGAGATTCTTTATTGTTTCTTTCTGCCCTTTTTCTAAATGGTAGAAATGGAATAATAATTATTTTAAATACTTTTAAGCCACATTAAATCTTGGGAAAATTCCCCTAAGTGTGCATCCACATTTGGGACCCTCCCACACCAAAAACCAACCTTGTCCAATGTAATAATATCAAATGATCTTCTAGAAACTACTTCTGCCCTTTTTGAATAAATAGTGTTAAGTGGACTAAAACTCCTTTGAAAAATCCCAAATAATTCCTAGAGGTCTTTTAACCTCATCTATCCACCAGTACCATCTTCCCCATCCTTTCCAATGCAAATCTCTGAACTCGTTCACAAGCTCCCTTGTGATCAAAATATTGCAAAACAATTAAACTTGAACAAAACTAGGACCAAACCACCACCAAAGCTTGTCACTCCACAGCACCCAGAACTCCCCTGGTCGTGAGCATTGTAGCTTCACACCAGCACTTGCCCCTTTTACCCTTGGATTAGTAGAGAGAGACACCCATATCTTACAAGGATTTGCCTCATTTAATTACCCTAGTTGTCACAGCCCTCTCTGCCCGAACCAATCCCCTTCATACCCCTCCCCACCGTCCTCTAGGCCAATCCCTGGCCAGCTCTATCCCCCCCCCCATGTCCAAAGTGGACATTTGCACCATCTATCCCTCCCCCTTGGTATAAAGGCCAGAGGCAACCCCAGCACCCCACTCTACCCCTCATTTCTTCCCCTCCCACTCCTCTCACCTCCCCTAGCTCCACTCCCCCTCCCCTGCTCTGTGTTGTCCAGAAGAAGAAGGAGGAGCCTCGGCCTTCCCTAAAAATCGAGCAAGGCTCCTTCCCCCCTCTTTCCCCTCCTGCATGTCACTCTCCCGTGATTCCCTCTTCATCCTCTACCTAACCGTATGCTCCTTTTCGCCCAGGATGGTCCCCTCGAGCCGCATCGGCAAGCTCTGACGAGCTCTCCTCGGCCGTCTTTGGGCGAGCCAGATCCCGACGAGGAGCTCCCCCCTTCTGCTCATCCCCGGAGTCACCGTCGACCACCGCGTCCTCCTGCACCCTCCCCAGCACCACCCGACCCCTCAGGTAAGCTTCCCCGCCGCCACCCGCGCCAGCTAGGGTTCCAGCTCACTGGCGCCGTCGTGAGGTGGACGAAAGATGTAGGCCGTCCATCGTGACTTGATCCAACGGCCTACCGCCGCCGATACCCCCTTCACCGCCCCACTGTCCCTGCCCGCTGGGCCCCGCCTGGCAGTTCAAGCCGCGGGCTCCCGCGCGCTGTGTCACCCGTCGGGGGCCGAAACCGCCTCCTCGGCCCATCTCCTCACTTAGATCCAGCCCAATAGCCCCTGTTTTTCCCATTTCTTTTTAATTAAATCGGTTCAGATATGTTCTGTTTATAGCTGTTCAAATTAAATCATTTCAAAAATAAAAACTAAGGTATTTCGTCCAGAGAAAATTTTCATCATGTTCCTGTGTGTTTCGTGCAACATGCAAAATAGGTTCTCTGCCAAAAAATAATTTCTCTATTTATTGGCACTATATCCACTAGAATTGTATCTTTTACACTAAATAAATCCCCTTGTGAGCTAGCCTTACCCAAATGAGATGGATTAAAGCTCCACTGGAAGGTATTTGAAATATTTGTCATCTAGCATAGGTCCTATGCCAAGGTGAATAGTAGTGTGCCCTTAGAAAAAATAGTAAAAACAACCAATATCTGCCTTGGGTAAATTCTCTAGGTCAAACCAAAAGAGGTATTGATCTAATTCCAACTCCCATGGATGTGTCTTTTCAAAATATACCCAATCCCAGCAGCTCGGATTTTATTGAGCTCTGGTTGAATTTTAGTGAATTAATCTATTCTGTGTATCCCTTGTTCACTAAATAAATCACTCCAGAAGTTTGACACCTCCAAAAAGAGTAAATCCAATTCCTACAGAAAGTTATCAAAAATGCCTACCACATGCCCTTGGAATCAACTCAAGCGCTACTGTAGAATTAATCTAGTGAAAAAGAGAAAAACCCATGTGGTTCAGTACATCAAACTCTACCTAACCACCCAAGGAAATAATTTTTGGGCCTCCAGATAAGTTCTGGTGAATTGTTTCCTCAAACTAGAGTTCATTCCACTATAAAAGCATAACTAAATCTAGGTAATTGATAATCTATTGAAACCAATTGTGTTGGCCGTGGTTTTTCAAGACCTATCTGAGTATATGATTGATGCACATTTATATTTTACAGACCTCAAGTCTCCACCACAAGACCTTGGTTTATACCCTAGACAACTATCTTCCAAGGGAAAAACACCTCAATGGCAATCTAGTAATTCCACTCCTAGTATCCCACTTCTCCAAAACCTAGTAAATTAAGTAGTATTCCTTATGTTTGTTTGCTATATGTTTTGATGCATGTATGCCTTGTATTGATTGTGGTATTGTCTGCTTGCATGTATACTCGATGGCGGCGATAGTGTGATTGTTTGACGACGAGAAGGAAGGGACTTCTTATTATTAATTGTTGGGTATTCTTGGTTATCTAAGGAAGTCCAGGGACTTATTGGTGATCAGGCAAGCCACCATTCCTGAATTCTGATAGTTGTCCTATTCTTTTAATACATGGCTTGTATCTCGTTTATAAATTGCATTATTTATCTACATGTCTTGTTTTATAAGTAATGTGCTAATAACTTGGCTCCTCCAAGTTATGACCTTGTGCCCCTCGTGGCACCACCCTGATGTACCTACCATGTTACCCCTTTAGACTGATAGTATGATGGTTAGCATCCTACCTCGTTGGAAACCCGACTTTGAGAAAATAACTTGTTTTGGGATTTACCCTACTACAAATGTTTCAAAACTGCTTTGTAAAACCTCTGGGGAAGAGGCATCGTTCCCAAGTGGAGGTTTTAACTAAAGAAGTGGTGTTGATGAGAAATGGGAAAATGGACAAGAGAAAGAGAAGTGATGTTCTACGCCTTTACCGGGACAATTTTATCAGTGCAACCACATTACCCCAGGTGCTGGGGCATAGCTCGTAGTTTGTATTCATTAGCCGGGGCAGCTTGTACCATGCTTATAGGGAGAGGTCCCTTGAATTCTAGGAAGGCGCTAACATATCTCGGATTTGTAGCCTGTAGCTTGATTCGGCAAGAGTTAGCCTGTCTTGGCAGGAGTGCCGGTGCAACAATTGGGTCTCCCGCGGACGGTATGACTTAGGCGGTACGGAAGGAAGTGGAGTCACCAAGTTAAGGTATACGCCAAGTTGCGTCTTGGGTATACGCGTGTACGGAAGGCAGGACTATGGCTGGGAGCCACATACACGTTGTTGGGGAGCACAAACCCAAAAGGAAATGCAGCCTTTGCTAGGGTTGACAAGCAAAAGGTTAGGTTTGATTATCCGGACCCCCATCTACCATGGGTAGTGGGCCGTGGTTTTATCCCGCGGATGTATTGATTCTAGTGGGGAAAGTGCGCGAACTCTGCAGAGTATAATCTATTTGAATAGCCATGTCCACGGTCAAGGACGGTTGTAAAGGTGTTGGCTAGGAGTGCCCAAACGGTGTTTGTATGGAAAGATAGGATGAAAGTATGGAGGTTCCAGGGGAACCTGATTTCAAAGGTGTGGTTTTGACCAGAGGTAGTCAAGGAGGTTTAAAAATGGTTTTTACTCCAAAACCGTTTTCAAAAAGGTTTTCAACAAAGATATGTGAATATCTTGATTTATAGAACAAAGGCATGTTTTAAAACTCTTTTTCGACAAAGATATGGAGATGCCATAACTACAAGAGATAGTCTAGGCTTTTCAAAAACAACCCTAGATAGAGCTATCTCGCCATAGCCAGAGTTGCATTTCCTTATTTTAATTATCTCGGTGGTTTGCGAGTACATTCAAAAGTACTCATGGCATTGTCCCTAGCTATTTACTTGGTCAGGCTTTCAAAGGTTCGACATCGTAAGATTAAGGTGACGTCCATCGAGCTAGGCAGTCTTCCTAGTCAGTCGCCTATAGGTTGAGGCACGATTGGGCTCTACGCGTGATGATGTTTTGCTGCTAAAGATGGTATAGCCATAATGGAACTTATGTAAGTCTTGTACATTCATTATATTTCGGATGTTGTAATTATACTTGTCGGTAATGTCCCACGGCTCACTGATCATGGGAACGTGGATATATGCATAACAGGGATTTCTCGGATAGTTAATCCGGGGGACCCCATAGACTTGGTATCAGAGCCATCCTGACTGTAGGAGACCTTAGTTAGCATGGACGTCAGACAGGAAACGACAAACCTATTTTCTAAAGGACAAAGGAGAAGATATGACTATTTGCAAAAGTGCTTATGTATTTTCCCCTCCATGGTGAAAACTACTTGCATTAATATGATTTCCTAATCTTAAAATCCTGCAGACTTGTCACTAACCCAACCCCATCTCAAAAATTGCTGTAGATGGCCTCTTTCCGCTCGGAGCGCATCATCATTGGAGTCAGTTTCTGGCCTTTTGAAGAGCAACTTCACAACCTGCTGATGATAGTCAAGAGGCCATTGCCGATGATTGAAGGAACCGAACTTCCTCGCAGTAACACCAATGTGATGCAATGGGTCATCAAGGCTGTGATTCCGTCCCCCGATGAGGACACCGCGCCCACAATCTTCACCTTCCTCGACAGCAACTGGGTACATGGCATGGTGCGAGCCATACAAGAGATCATGGCGCGCCTCTGCAAAATCCATGAGGATGAGTTGAAGGATACCCCTTACCACCTGTTTGGAAAGCGTGACCCTGGTGGACTTCCTACCGAGTCCTTCCTCACCTGCTACATTGGGAATCAGTTAGTGAACATGGAATACCTACTCCAACGTTCCCAGGAAGATCTTGACAAGGCCAGGCGAGAGAATATGCTTCTAAAGATGGATATCAACTTACTCCGTAAGCGCAAAAGAAGTCTTAGAGCCACCAATGCTCGCTTGGAGAAGAAGCTAACCATTGAAGTACCCCCAACCCGTGAAGACGAGGGTACCGGAACTGACAACGAACTCCCCTTCCTCAATCGGTACCACAATATCATACAGTCACCCACGCTGGCCGAGCCAACATCCAGCCCTGCATCTTGGGAAGGCACCACTCTCACCTTCACTAAAGACGAGCTGAATATCCTGTATACCCTAGCGGATCTGCAGTAGCGGAAACCTCCACTCGAATCAGCAACGAACCCCAGATGCACCCTCCAAGTAATCACTCGCTCTGCTGTACTCGCCCACCTAGCAATAGGGTAGAGTCATATATCGTCCCTGAACGCGTTTTGTAATGCTTAAGTGATATTGACACCTTCGGGTGCAGACTGATGGGTTATGTAATAACTTCCTTGGATTTCTATGCTTGCTTTGATGTTTTCCTTCTTGCGTGTTTTACCCAAGACGTTGCATCAGACCCAACCCGGAACAAAACTGCCCCAAATGCTCACCCCTCCTGGTTGTCAAGTATTGATCTCAACGCGGGATGATCGCAAGTACCCCATTATATACACCTCGTGAGATCTAGAACCTCGGTTAGATCTACTTGTTTAGACCAAAAGTCGCTATCCTACAGATCTACACCCCAAAAATCCCTCCGAGTTGAACTCTGAAAGCTAACTGTTTAACACAGCTTACTCCCATAACCCGAACGCTTACCACCAACAGGAACTCCCCCAAGATGGCCATGAACACCGGAAGCTCGAAGAAGACATGTAGCCATTGCGGAGATGAAAGACACCAAGCCAGCAGGTGTTCCGGCCACTGCCCAAACTGCGGGAAACCCCATTCGTCCAAAGTTTGTCCACTCGGTTTGTCACTTGTTTCCTCTGTGAAGGCCAAGACCATGTCCCTATCAATTGCCCAATATATCTCCTCTTTGGCAAGGCCTATCAACCTCCAGGTGTCAGCATAGGCAGGTCGTCAACTCAGCTACGCCGAAAGAAAGGTACCTGTTTCTCGTGTGATCAACCCGGCCACTTCAGCCGAGAATGCCCCCAGGGTAAACCCATCAAGACCTCCGCGAAAGTGAAGCCCGAAGGCACCCAGGGCCCTTACCTTCAGAAAAGACGGCCACCCTACCTCTCGCAGCCCTGCAACTCAAGACTGAAGATTCCCCTTGCATCTACAAGCGACTACACCCCATTGGGAGTAAAGATCGAGAGAAGCTCCTTAACTTACCCTAGGACTCCCTGAACGTCGGCAAGTGCAACCTGTAATAAACTAGTCCATGTTTCCCCCCTAGAGCGACACCTATGATGCTACCCTCCCTTCAGTCGATGACCGCTACCTTAAGAAGTATCTTTTGTCACCCTCATTAGAAAGTCCCCAACTGGTAACTCTCCGAGCTACCCTAGCTTCACCCTAAGGGGGGGAAAGACTGCGTCTTTCCCACAAAATAGAATAACCCCCCTTCTAGAAGCAATCCAACAGTTGGACGCGGAGACATATACTAGGATACGATAATCCCTCAGGAGAGCCATCGTACATCCTTACCGCAGGAAGATCACTCCTCGCAATCTTGGTTGAAGCCTGCTCGACCCTCGTGTTTCAAGATGTCTGAAGTTCAACCTCATTGTTGTAGTGACTCCGTTCAAAGACAAAGCCAACAAGTTAGTACACGTGAAGCACATAGCACTAACTCCAAAACAAAATCCCCTAACCGTACTCTCCCGAATCTCGGGACGAGATTCTTTTAAGGGGGAAAGGTTTGTACCATCCCAATTTCAGCAACCCTGATTAGTTGTCCAGAATGCAAAAATCAGGGGGAACAAAAGCTTTTTCTTGTGCATTGGTGCAGTGTTTGCTTGTTGTTTGTTTGTGCATGTGCATGTGAGTGTATGCCATATGCTAGTCCTCACCTCACCCGCAGTTGACAAAAGCTATTTACCAAAACCATCCTGGCTCGTTTTACATATTCTCAAATGTTATGGTATTTCAAAACATGAGCCAAAGAGGCTTGTGTAACCAAAACTATTTTAGTAACTTCTATTGACAAAACTATGGAGAGTTATAACCTCCTTATGTTTTCAAGACAGAACCTGCAACTATCCTTATCTCTAGGTTTCCCAAAACCTTTTTTTCTTAAAGCTTTTGAATTCCACTCTTGGTAGATGTACCAAGGACTCTCATCTTATTAAAAACCCCAACCTCTTCAAAATGCCCCAACCGTACCTCAAGCTAAGCTTAATGGTAACCCAAGTAGTTGATTTGCTTAGTTTATAAGATGAGTTGCCTTGATCTTCTGTTTGACTTGTTTGCCTAGGAAGTAGTATGAGCCACTCTAGGAGCTCATCACTAGGACCAAGAGGTTTCCAAATCCCCACAACCCAAGCAAGGAAACAAAGCAAGACCAATCACTAGACACCAGGTGACCATCTGAAAACCTTAAACATATCAATTCTATAGTGATACCTTCTAGAAGCTTCCAAGTCCATGAAGACCAATAACAAGCATGGATCCCTTCTACTCAATCTACACTCCAACATCATCCACTTGATGATGCTTTGGTACCCTGCAACCCCTCCAAAAACATTCCCTCTCATACTCTAGTCAAAAACCCTAAATGTGCCAAATTTGGAAACTATTTCCAACATCACCTTTTTGAATGTCTCCCTTTCTCAACCCTTGTGCAATTTTGGTAATGCACTTGAACTATCTTGTTAACCATCCTAAGAACTACCAAGGCCCACTCTTTCCCCTGGTTAGATCATCCTCCAACCCACTTTTTCTTGATGGTTTTGCAGGCACGAAAATAACTACTCTTACAAATCTAGTCCACATGCCTACTTTGATAGAAGCTCCCACCATCATCCAACCTTCTATGGACCAAATATTTTCAGGGTTGTGTTCTCCTCATATAGGTATATAACCATCCACTTCACTTGTTCCAAGTGGATTTTTGTACTTATTAAACCCACATGGTTTATAAGGCATCATGGCTCATCTAGTATGGCAGCCTTATTTTCAACAAAGTTTGCCACCATTTCTAGACCACCTCAAATGTAACCACTCCAAACTCTTTCTGCCATGGCCATCTATATGACTTGGTCTAACTCTCCATCTATCCCTTGCATCAACGTGAGCTCTGAGCTCCAAGATACAACCATGTGTTAAGGGTATGAAATTAACATCACCCTAGATCCTTAATCTAGGGTATCTCACCAAAATCAACTTGGATTCTCCAATAACAGGGTTTCAAATGCTTGATAAACCTTGTCTACATCATATACTTTGATTATCAAGATTTAACAAATTTTATTCATAATTATTATGGACCAAAACTATTCAATTCCTTTAATAGACAAAACCTCAAGTACCCCCTCCACAATAGAAAGTTTGGTTTTTGCCAAAATACTTCTCCAACTTTTGACTCCTTTGAGATCCATCTATCATCATCTACCTTCCCATCTCAAAAATATTTATTTTTGAGATTCTTTATTGTTTCTTTCTGCCCTTTTTCTAAATGGCAGAAATGGAATAATAATTATTTTAAATACTTTTAAGCCACATTAAATCTTGCGAAAATTCCCCTAAGTGTGCATCCACATTTGGGACCCTCCCACACCAAAAACCAACCTTGTCCAATGTAATAATATCAAATGATCTTCTAGAAACTACTTCTGTCCTTTTTGAATAAATAGTGTTAAGTTTACTAAAACGCCTTTGAAAAATCCCAAATAATTCCTAGAGAGGTCTTTTAACCTCATCTATCCACCAGTAACATCTTCCCCATCCTTTCCAATGCAAATCTCTGAACTCCTTCACAAGCTCTCTTGTGATCAAAATCTTGCAAAACAATTAAACTTGAACAAAAGTTGGACCAAACCACCACCAAAGCTTGTCAAGCACTCCTCCACAGCACCCAACACTCCCCTGGTTGTGAGCACTATAGCTTCACACCAGCACTTGCCCATTTTACTCTTGGATTAGTAGAGAGAGAGAGACATCCATATCTTACAAGGATTTGCCCCATTTAATTACTTCAGTTGTCATAGCCCTCTCTACCTGAACCAATCCCCTTAATACCCGTCCCCACCGTCCTCTAGGCCAATCCCTGGCCAGCTCGATCCCTCCCCCATGTCCAAAGTGGACATTTGCACCATCTATCCCTCCCCCTTGGTATAAAGGCTAGAGGCCACCCTAGCACCCCACTCTGCCCCTCATTTCTCAACCTCCCACTCCACTCAGCTCCCCTAGCTCCACTCCTCCTCCCTTGCTATGTGTTGTCCAGGACGGTCCCCTCGAGCCGCACCGGTGAGCTCCGACGAGCTATCCTCGGCCGTCTTCGTGCAAGCCAGATCCTGGCGAGGAGCTCCCCCTTCCACCCATCCACGGAGTCGCTGTCGACCACCGCGTCCTCCTGCACCCTCCCCAGCACCTCCTGACCCCTCTGGTAAGCTTCCCCGCTGCCACCCGCGCCAGCTCGGGTTCCAGCTCGCCGGCGCCGTCATGAGGTGGACGACGGACACAGGTTGTCCATCGCGACTTGATCCATCGCCGCCCCACTGTCCCTGCCCGCTGGGCCCCGTCTGGCAGTTCAAGCCGCAGGCTCCCGCGCGCCGCACCGCCCGCCGTGGGCTGAAACCGCCTCCTCGGCCCATCTCCTCACTCAGATCCAGCCTAGTAGCCCCTGTTTTCCCTTTTCTTTTTAATTAAATTGGTTCAGATCTATTAAGTTTATAGTTATTCAAATTAAATCGTTTCAAAAATAAAAACTGAGGTAATTTGTCCAGAGAAAAATTTCATCATGTTCCTATGTGTTTGGTTCAACATGCAGAACAGGTCCTCTGCCAAAACATAATTTCTCTATTTATTGGCACTATATCCACTACAATTGTATCTTTTACACTAAATAAATTCCCCTGTGAGCTAGCCTTACCCAAATGAGATGGATTAAATCTCCACTGGAAGGTATTTGAAATACCCGTCATCTAGCATAGGTCCTATGTCAAGGTGAATAGTAGTGTGCCCTTAGCAAAAATAATAAAAACAGCCAATATCTGCCTTGGGTAAATTCTCTAGGTCAAACCAAAAGAGGTATTGATCTAATTCCAAATCCCATGGATGTGCCTTACCAAAATCTACCCAACCCCTGCAGGTCAGATTTTATTGAGCTCTGGTTGAATTTTAGTGAATTAATCTATTATGTGTATCCCTTGTTCACTACATAAATCCCTCTAGAAGTTTGACAACTCCAAAAAGAGTAAATCCGATTCCTACATGAAGGTATCCAAAATTCCTATCACAGTCCCTTGGAATCAACTCAAGAGCTACTGTAGAATTAATCTGGTGAAAAAGAGAAAAACTAGATATAACTAACTTTGGGTATTTCCTGAGGGCATTCTGGTAATTTTTTAGAATTTATTCCAACTCCATGTGGTTCAGTACATCAAACTCTACCTAACCAGCCAAGTAAATATTTTTTGGGCCTCCAGATAAGTTCGGGTGAATTATTTCCTCAAACTAGAGTTTATTCCACTATAAAAAGCATAACTAAATCTAGGTAATTGATAATCTATTGAAACCACTTGTGTTGGCCATGTATTATCAAGACCTAACTGAGGATATCATTGATGCACATTGATATTTAACAGACCTCAAGTTTCAATCACAAGACCTTGGTTTATACCCTAGACAACTATCTTCCAAGGGAAAAACACCTCAATGGCAATCTAGTAATTCCACTCCTAGTATCCCACTTCTCCAAAACCTACTAAGTTAAGTATTATTCCTTATGTTTGTTTACTGTATGTTTTGATGCATGTATGCCTTGTATTGATTGTGGTATTGTCTGCTTGCATGTATACTCGATGGCAGCGATAGTGTGATTGTTTGACGACGAGAAGAAAGGGACTTCTTATTATTAATTCTTGGGTATTCTTGGTTATCTAAGCAAGTCCGAGGACTTATTGCTGATCAGGAAAACCACCAATCCCGAATTCTGATACTTGTCCTATTATTTTAATACATGCCTTGTATCTCCTTTATAAATTGTATTATTTATCTGCATGTCTTGTTTTATAAGTATTACGCTAATAACTTGGCTCCTCCAAGTTATGACCTTGTGCCCCTTGTGGCACCACCCTGTTGTACCTACCTTGTTACCCCTTTAGACCGAGAGTATGATGGTTGGCATCCTACCTCGATGGAAACCTGGCTTTGAGAAAATAACTTGTTTTGGGATTTTCCCTACTACAAATGTTTCAAAACTGCTTTGTAAAACCCTTCGGAAGAGGCATCGTTCCCAAGCAGACGTTTTAACTAAAGAAGTGGTGTTGATGAGAAATGGGAAAATGGACAAGAGAAAGAGAAGGGATATTCTACGCCTTTACCGGGACAATTTTATCAGTGCAACCACATTACCCCAGGTGCTGGGGCTTATCTTGTAGTTTGTCTTCATTAGCCGAGGCAGGTTGTACCATGCTTTTAGGGAGAGATCCCTTGAATTCCGGGCAGGCGCTAACAGATCTCGGATCTGTAGCCTGTAGCTTGCTTCGGCAAGAGTGAGCATGTCTTGGCAGGAGTGCCGGTGAAACAATTGGGTCTCCCGCGGACGGTATGACTTAGGCGGTACGGAAGGAAGTGGAGTCACCAAGTTAAGGTATACGCCAAGTTGCGGCTTGGGTATACGCGTGTATGAAAGGCAGGACTATGGCTGGGAGCCACATACTCATTGCTGGTGTCAGGGGGATGATCCCTAGGTACCCCAACCGAATAAGAACAAGACAGTCGGATACGGCAGCCGCACAAGGCAAGACAGGCCGGCTATCCCCGGTAGCCGGATCAGCAGAGACAGCCGGATACGGCAATGTAGCTGGACTCAATCAAGGGGACAGAGCGACGTGTGTATCAGTGCACGGTACGCCCTGTACGGTGACAAGACTGGCAACTACCCGGCCATACCGAAGACTTTGTGTGGGTGACGCAGGAATAGTGGCCGGTGCTGATGACAGGCTCGCACGGCGCCCACTGTGCCTACGACAGCCATACCGCTCGTGCTCCGACAGGACAAGCCATACTGGACACTGTAGATGACTAGTCGGCTGGGACCCGCCTATGGGGCCCACCAGTCGGACTGGCCAGTGAGACCTTTGCTTCTCTGCCTATATAAGGAGAGGCAAGGCCTCAGTAGAAAGGGTTGGTCTTACAGCATTTAAGGCAGTAGCTAGCGTATACTGCTCGAGGAGCACTTGTAGTTCGGGTATTCCACATAGTCAGATCCGGCAGGAGTAGGGGCTTTACCTCACCACGAGGGCCCCGAACCTGGGTACTTCTTGCGTCCCGCTACGCTCGCTTGTATTCAATCCCGCTTGCGGACGCCGTCGATAGCTTCCCTACTAGTCCCCACACCTCTATCTAACCTCCTCAGGTACTGCCGTTCCCAATACAACGACAGTTGGCGCCCACCATGGGGCAGATGGCTTCGACCAGAGTCACGTTTCGCACGGGACTCCGCACTTGAGCCGGTGAGCGCGTGGCCTCCGGCCTGGTGCTCACGCCCGGCAAGTTTGACTACATCATCGACAATGCTTCCTTCTTTGCCGGAACCTCCTTCCCGGCGAACGGCACCGTCCTGCTATTCGGCGACCTCCCCGTTTACGTCGCCACCGTCCCAGAGTGTTTACCTAGGGAAATCGTGTCTGTCGCAGAGCTGCCGTGCTCAGGCGGCAGCGCCTCCGCCGCACCTCGCGGCGTAGAGGTCATGATGGCCGGTTCCAGCCCCCATCCCCGCCAGCCGCGGGAGCAAGGCGCGGACGAGGTCGGGACTTCCGCTCCCCCGCAGCCCCGGAACCCGGTGGAGGATGCCATTGATCGGCTCCTGACGCCGGTTAACCTCGGGGATAATCCGGAGGAGGCGGAGGCCAACTTCAGCATGGAGAGACAAATCCTCCTCCATGAGGCCATGGAGCTGGTTGCATCCCGTAAGGAGCTCGAGATCACCCGGCGCGAGTACGACTGCGCGCACGGCCTCACTCCGGCTACCGTGGAGCCGAGCCGGCGTGGCCAGGTACAGCGTCGGGGCGGCGAGCTAGGCGGTAGGTTGGAAAAGGACGGGGAACCGGACCCCGCGCCCGCCCTCACACGGCCCACCTACAGCACGCCCATCAAGAACTTGCGCGCGGAGCGAGCCGTAGCAGAGGAATTACCCAGCCTGGAGGGCGAGGAGCGAGCCCGCCAGCACGCTCGCGTGCAGGAGCTCCTCCGCGTCGTAGATGAGCAGGATGGCGCCAACCGGCAGATGCAGGAAGACCTTAGCTACTCCCCGGGGAGCAGGCTACCTGCCAACAACAGGGGCGCGCCGCGCGACACCCAGCAGGCGTCCTCCCCTCAGCCGCTCAGGGCCCGCAGTAGGCGTCGTAGCTCTGGCAACAGGGGCCAGCCACGCCAGGAGCAGACGGTGAACAGCAGCTCGCCACCTCCCCCTCCGCCAGCCGGGGCGCCCAGACCAGCCGGTTCCCGTCTCTCGGGCCAGGTGGTAGCGCCCAACCCGGATTGTCCGGATGCCCGTGACTGCATTGAGCTCCTCGCTCAAGCGCACGTCACGGAGGAGGAAGATTCCACCGGTCCGGTCTGTTTCGGACCCCGCATCCGGAACGAGCCGTTTCCGGATAAATTCTCCCTGCCGAGGGACACCCCGAAGTACGACCGCAACATGAAACCAGAAGACTGGCTGGCCGACTACGCTACGGCAGTCGGCATCACCCACGGGAACAAGCGCACAGCCGTGCGCTACGTCCCCCTCATGCTAACCGGGTCGGCGAGGACATGGCTCAACAACCTCGCGCCCAACAGCATCAACGCCTGGCCCGACTTCGAGAAGGTGTTCGTCCGCAACTTCAACAGCACGTACAAGTGCCCAGGGCGCCCGCGCGACCTGGCCTTGTGCATCCAGGGCGACCACGAGACCGACCGCGAGTACCTCGCGAAGTGGACGGAGCTGCGCAACACCAGCGAGGGCATCCTGGAGAGCCAAGCCATCGGTTTCTTCATCGAGGGTTGCCGCGAGGGCACCATGCTTCGCCACCGGCTACTTTGTGACGAGCCGAAAACCATGGCGGAGCTCATGATGGTTGCAGACCAGTACGCCATGGCGGATGCCGCCATGAAGAAGCCCCTCCGAGTAAACGCGGACGGACGCCCGACTCCCACAGAGCCGGCTCGCGACCGACCCAGCAATCCGGCTGGAGAAGCCGGATCCTCCAGACGCCACGGCAACGACAACCGGTTCCAGGGGGACCGCGAGGCCGGACAGCAGAAGCCTCGCTACCATGCGCGGCAGGTGAATGCTGTGGAGGGCGCACCCGACGCACCGGCTAACGAAGCAAGGAGGCAGAAGCCACGGCTCACCTTCGACCAGATGTTCGACTGTCCGTGCAAGTGGAATAGCGGTCCCTTCAAGCCGGCTACGCACACCACCCGGAACTGCAGCTGGACCCGCCAGCTAAAGTACCAGGGCAACCAGCCTCGTCCCCCGCCTCCCCCACCGGGTGGACCTCCACCACCGGCTAGGGGAGCCGGCAATGATGGTAACGGCGGCAACAACAACAACGGCTACCCCCAGCCACACGCCACCTACCATATCTTCGAGACGGAGCAGGACGACAAGCACAGCCGCAGGCGACGCTCCAAGGAGGTCAACACCATCGCCTTTCCGGTCCCCCAGTACCTGAACTGGTCGGAAACCCCCATCACCTGGAGCCAGGCGGATCAGCCTAAGCATCTGCCGACTCCCGGGGGCTATGCCATGGTGCTCGACCCCCTCATCGTCTCCAACGGGCGCACTTGCCGATCCGCGTCCTCATCGACGGAGGCAGCAGCCTCAACCTCCTCTACCAGTCCTTGCTGGAGAAGCTGGGCATTCGCGAAAGCGACCTGCGCCCGACTACCACGACGTTCCACGGCGTTCTGCCGGGGCCAGCCTGCGCCCCGCTGGGAAAAATCCAGCTGGACGTCATCTTCGGGACCGAGGAGAACTTCCGCCGTGAACCAATCTGGTTTGAGGTGGTAAATCCGACGAGCTCCTACCACGCTCTCCTCGGGCGCCCCGCCCTCACCAAGTTCATGGCCATCCCCCACTATGCCTACCTCAAGACGAAGATGCCGGGACCCCACGGCGTGATCATCGTCGCTGGCTGCTTCAGGCGATCGATGGAGTGCGCCTCAGCCGGTTCCAAACTGGCAGAGGCCCTCATCATAGCCGAGGAGAAGCGCGTGATCATGCGCAATGTGGCCATGGCCCAGCAGGACATTCTGGCTAGCAGCAACCCGGCTAGAGAAGGAGCCTTCCAGCCGGCAAAGGAGACAAAGAGGATCCTGCTCGACCCCTCCGATCCGACCAAGTTCGTCACCATTGGCGCCGGCTTGGACAGCAAATAGGAAGGCACGCTTGTCGACTTCCTCTGTGAGAATCGGGACATCTTCGCATGGTCCCCCAAGTACATGTCGGGTGTGCCGTGGGAGTTCGCCGAGCACTCACTTCACGTGCGTCCGGATGCCAAGCTGGTCAAGCAACCTCTGCGCCGGTTCGTAGAGGAGAAGAGAAAGATAATCGGTGACGAGATCACCCGGCTCCTTGCAGTCGGGTTCATCATGGAAGTGTACCACCCGGACTGGCTGGCGAACCCAGTCCTGGTGCTGAAGAAGAACAAGACCTGGCGCATGTGTATCGACTACACCAGCCTGAACAAGGCATGCCCGAAGACCCTTTCGCCTTGCCCCGTATCGATCAAGTCATCGATTCCATGGCCGGCTGTGATTTATTGTCTTTTTTAGATTGTTATTCCGGGTACAATCAGATCCGGCTAAACCCGGCTGACCAGATTAAGACATCATTTATCACCCCCTATGGGGCTTTCTGCTATGTAACCATGCCTTTCGGCCTAAAGAACGCAGGCGCCACCTATCAGCGATGCATGCAGAAATGCTTGCACACGCAGATAGGATGAAACGTGCACGCTTACGTGGACGACGTGGTCATCGAGACCAAGGAGAAGCGCACCCTCCTCGAGGACCTGGGAGAAACATTTGGCAACCTCCGCCAGTGCCAGATGAAGCTGAACCCAGAGAAGTGCGTCTTCGGAGTACCGTCCGGCCAGCTACTGGGTTTCCTCGTTTCGCAGCGAGGTATTGAGGCGAATCCGGAGAAGATCGTGGCCATCGAGAGGATGCAGCCGCCCAGGAACCTGCTTGGAGTCCAGAAGTTCACCAGATGCCTGGCATCCCTCTGTCGCTTCGTCAGCCGGCTGGGGGAGAAGGCACTCCCATTGTACCAGCTAATGAAGAAGACGGACAAGTTCTCCTGGACCTCGCAGGCCGACGCCGCGTTTCACGACCTCAAGCGCATGTTATCCACAGCACCGGTTCTAGCCACGCCGGCTAGTAAGGAGCCGATGTTGCTCTATATAGCAGCCATCAGCCGGGTCGTCAGCATCGTCCTGGTGGTGGAGCGCCCCGAGGAAGCAAGGTTCAGCCGGTTCAGAGGCCCGTCTACTACCTCAGCGAGGTCCTCTCCCTCTCCAAGAAGAACTACCCCCACTACCAAAAGATGTGCTACGGCGTGTACCTGGCATGCAAGAAGCTCAAGCACTATTTCCAGGAACATCTGATTAAGGTCGTGTGCACTGCACCCCTTTCGGAAATCATCGGCAACAAGGAATCCACTGGCCGAGTCGCCAAGTGGGCCATCGAGCTTGCTGCCTACTCCATCCAGTACGAGCCTCGGCTCACGATCAAGTCGCAAGCGTTGGCGGACTTCCTCGTCGACTAGGCCGAGACCCAGTATCTCCCACCGGTTCCGGATTCGGACCATTGGCGGATGCACTTCGACGGATCGAAGATGCTCAGGGGCTTGGGAGCCGGCATCGTGCTCACTTCGCCCAAGGGAGACCGGCTGGAATACGTACTGCAGATCCACTTCAAGGCCTCCAACAATGTAGCTGAATACGAGGCACTGGCGCACGGGCTCCGGCTGGCCAAGGAGATCGGCTTCAACCAGATCCTGTGCTTCGGTGATTCGGACTTGGTAGTGCAACAGGTATCCGGAGAATGGGACGCCAGAGATGCAAACATGGCTCTCTACCGGTTCCACATCTAGAAGCTCAACGCCTCCTTCGACGGGTGCGAATTTCACCACATCCCCCGCGTCAACAACGAGGCTGCCGATGGGCTCTCCAAGATCGGCTCCACCAGGCAGGCCATCCCACCGGGGGTCTCCTTGGAGCACCTGTGCAAGCCATCCATCAACCTGTCGCCAGAATCGGACTCCATCGTCTGGGCAGGAGCCATTCCGGCTGATGGAACGGCGGGGGCGGAGCCGGCGGAGCCGCCAAAGAAGAAGACCCGCACCAATTCCGGCCAGGCAGCGCCTTCCGGCTCGCAAGACCCAGGGCCTGCCGGCTCGCCTAGCGGCTCGGGGGCTGCTATTCCGGGTACGCCACCCGGACGACCCCCCGACACCCGTCAACCAGAGGACATGAACGTCCTCATCATCCGGGAAGTGCCATTCTGGGCACAGCCCTTCATGAGCAACATCGCCGATGGAGAACTTCCGGACGACGAGGTGGAGGCCAGGCAAATCCGGCGCCGCGCGCACACGTACACCATCATAAACGGCGAGATGTACAAGCGCAGCGTATCCGGTATCTTCCAAAGATGCGTTGATGCAGATACGGGCTACCGGCTACTCAAGGATATCCACCAGGGCGAGTGCGGGCACCACGCTTCGTCAAGGGCGATAGTCGCCAAGGCATTCCCCATGGTTTCTACTGGCCCACCGCCCTCGAAGATGCCGAGCAGCTGGTTCGCGCATGCAATGGGTGCCAGCCCTTCGGGAAGCTCAGGCACATGCCAACTTTGGTACTCAAGACCATACCGATCACCTGGACGTTCGCGGTTTGGGGCCTCGACATGGTCGGTCCCTTCAAGCGAGCGCGCGCGGGCATGACCCACCTACTGGTGGCGGTGGACAAGTTCACGAAGTGGATCGAGGCCAAACCTATCCGGAAGCTGGACGGGGCGACGGTTGTCACCTTCTTCACCGACATCATCAACCGTTTTGGCTACCCCAACAGCATCATCACCAACAACGACACGAACTTCGCCAAGGGGGCCTTCGCCCGGTTTTGCAGCAACAAGGGCATCCAACTGGACCTCGCCTCCGTCGCGCACCTACAATCCAACAGGCAAGTCGAAAGAGCAAACGGCTTAGTGCTAGCCGGCATCAAGCCACGTCTCATCGAGCCGTTGGAGCGTTCACCCGGATGTTGGATCGAAGAACTTCCGGCTGTGCTGTGGAGCCTCCGCACCACGCCGAATAGGTCAACCGGCTACACGCCGTTCTTCCTGGTCTACGGATCGGAAGCCGTCCTCTCCGCCAACATCGAGTTCGACTCCCCTTGCAAGCTCCTCTACAACGAAAAAGCCAACCAGGAGGCGCGGGAGGATGGAGTGGACCTCCTGGAGGAGGCCCGTGAGCTGGCCTTGTCTAGATCAACCCTGTACCAGCAGCGACTATGTTGCTACCATTCAAGTCGGATCCGCCCAGTCGCATTCCGCGAAGGCGACCTAGTCCTCCGGCTGGTGCAAGACACGAAGGGCATGCACAAGCTATCGCCACCCTGGGAGGGCCCCTTCATCATCAACCGGATGCTGCCCAACGACTCCTACTACCTCATCGACGCGCAGCAGCCGTGCAAGAACAAGATGGACAAGTCAGACGAGGAGACCGAGCGTCCCTAGAACGTGGCCCTGTTGCGCCCGTTTTACACCTAGTCGCCAGGCAGTGTATGTACCCCAAAAACCCTGTGAATGAAAATGCGGACCCCACGAGAATCTCGGGGGCTCCATGCTAGAAATGTGTATGCGTCAGTTTTCCGGTTATTATTTTCCGGCTCCGGCAACCCCCACCCAGGGGCTCGCCGGCTGGCCCGGCCTGCTAAGCCAACAAACCGGCTGAGTACTGTGCGACGATGCCAGAGGCCCACTCTTCGTCTCAGCTATAGACCGCAACCCGGCTGTCTGGCTAGCAAGAGCAAAAGCCCGAGGCATCCCACACGAAAAACGGGGAGGAGATGCGACAGATCGGGTGTCCCGGCCCTGCAACTAGCTCGAACCAATCCAGCTGCTAAGCCATTAGTACCGTATGCAATGTATTGTCAACTCCCTTCGATTCCGGCTGCAGACAGCAGCCCGGCTGCCCGGCAAGGACGCAGCGAAAACAGCAGAGCACACGGGAAAGCGACTAAGTGTCTAGAAAGGGACAAGCAAGTTTTCGAAAAAGACAAGCCGTTTTCTGGCTACAATTTCGCAGACTAACCTACTAACCTATGTGGTCATGTGTGTATGCATATGTACGTTTTGTCCGACTACCTAGAGTCGGAATTCAGGAGAAGGAAAGAAGATTCGAAGTCCTTGCCTTCATCAAGCGCTCTGAATCTCGGGGGCTACACCCACTGTGCGCGCTCGCGCGCCCCCAGTGGAATCTTGTGGTTCCTGACCGGCTAAAGGAATTTAGCCGGCCGATCGGAGCCCAGGTGAGGGCAAGGGCAGGAGCAAGAGAAGACAAGGAAGATTCGAAGCACCTGGCTACGCCAGCTACTCCGAATCTCGGAGGCTACACCCAGTAGGTGCGCTTGCACGCCCCCACTGGAATGTTAGTTCCCCCGGCTGAAGTCGTTCAGCCGGCGAAAACAACCGACCAAGACGAGTCTAGTCGGATAAAAATAGAAGAATGAGGAAAGAAGAAGATTCGAAGCACCTGGCTACGCCAGCTACTGCGAATCTCGGGAGCGGTTCCCCCGGCTAAAAGTGTGTAGTCGGGCGAAGTTAACCGGCGAAGTATGGAAAGAAAATTTGAAACACACAAGTCAAGGGAAACTCAAGAATTCCAACAACGACAAACAAAAGAGAGACGAAGCTTCCATAAGTTACCCGGCGTCAAAGACAGCCGCACAAGCAGACAAGGTTCATAAACATGTAACACAAGACAAATACACCCGGCATCCCGGGGCGATATCTAGGCGACAGGACCCTTGCCGTGGGGGAGTCCTTGGCCGACAGGGGCTTCAGGCGGCGGAGGAGGCGCGGAGCTCGATCCGGTTCAGGCGCTGGCAGGCGGCGGCATCGGGGCCTCCACATCAGGAGTGCCGACGGACTCCGAGTCGGTGAGCACCTCGTCGGGGTCCACGTAGTCGGCGATCTTGATGGCGGACCCGCGGAGCTCCGGATGAGCTTGGGGGATAGCGGCAAGATCAGCTCCGGCGCGGAAGCCTCCGTCGATCTTCTCGACGCGGGCGTCCTTGTACCAGCAGAGCATCAGAGCCAAGGCCATCTCCGCTCCGGCTCGCACGGCTAGGTCCCGCAGCCGGTCCACCGCAGCCGGCACCTCTCCCACCTTCGCAGCCAGCTGCGCCATTGTCTCCGGAACCGGAGCCTCTGGCCAGACAAAGGAGAAGACGTCCCATGCCACCCGACGAAGCTTGGCAGCCTCCTTACCAAGAAGGACGACGAGCTCCTGGGCCGTCGGCTGCGCTCCCGGCCAGTTCTCCTGCAGCCGGTTGTAGGCCAGCAGGTCTATGTCAGGGGAAAAGGCTGTCAGAAAAGAGAAGTCAGATCCGGCTACCGAATCCGGAAAGAAAAGAAGACGGAAAGAAAACTCACCCTTGGCAGTGTGGCCGACCTGCATCAGCTCCTCCACCAGCGCCTTCTCCTTGAGCGCTAACCGTTTAATCTCCTTCTCTTGGTCCTTGTTCTGGGCCTCGAGAAGGGAGAAAGCTTCGGTCCGGGTGGCGAGCGAGGCGTCACGCTCCTTGATGGTGGCCGCCAGACCGTCCACCCGCGCGTGCCAATCCTTGTTCTGCAGCCGCAGAGTGGAGTTGGACTTGCTCAGCCGGTCATTCGCTTTCTTCAAGCGATCGATCTCGCGCTAGGCGCACACGAGTATGGCTGCAACAAGACCGGCTGTCAGTTCAAAAAAAAAGGCAAGCCGGATGAAGCGAACTTACTCTAGGAGGTCCTGTTGGCGGCAACAAGCTTCTGCTCCAACGTCCGGTTCCCACCGGCTGTGGCCTCTAGCAGCCGGATCTCCTTCACCGCCAGCTCAAGCGTGGCGGCGAGGTCCGACAGCGAGGCGGCGGAGGAAGCGTCATCGTCCACGGCATTGACGGCCAAGGACTCCTTCGCCGCGACCACCGCCGTCTTCCATTCCTCCCCGGGCTCCTCGTCGGAGTTGTCGTTGCCAACGATGACGAGCTCCTTGCCAGAAGCCCCCCGCGCGCCCGCGGAGGAGCCTTCCGACTGGGAGGACCCCGCCTCTGGCTGGTGGATTTCTGACTGCGCGGAGGCAGTCGGCTCAGCACGAGGGGGAGGCAAAGGCTGTGCCTCAGAAGGAGGGGCGCTGGTCGGCGCAGTCGGGGTGCGGGGCGGCGACCCGGCTGGCACGCGTGCCGGGCTCGCGACTCCGAAGGAAACCAAAGCGCTGAGAAGAAAAAGAAGAGGACAAGAGCAAAACGAGCCAAAATCAGAAAAGGAGGAAAAAGCAGGCAGACAGAAAACAGGCAGAAAGGGAGGGGGAGAAAGAACATACCCAGGCACAATAGCAGGCGGCCCTTTCTTCCGGCCGAGACGGCTTGGCGGCAGGGTGCCGGACCGGCTCCTCTTGGGCGCCAGCTCCTCCGTCGCAGGGCGGCGGGAGCCGGAACGGCTGGAGCCGCTCCCACCTGCTCCCCCGTCCATCGTGGAGCGCGTCGCTGGATCCGCGGTCGGCACGGCCTCCTCCTCATGCACCTCTGGGTGCGGGTCGGCGGCCGGCTCGTCGTTCCGGCTGGGGAAGGTGTCGCCATCCCCATCTGATTCCTCGCTGGACCGCCGAGCGCGCGGCTCGGGTAGGTCAGGCGTGAACTCCTCGAGGGCCGTCGCGCCCTCCTCGCGGATGATGCATGGGAACATCTGCCGAATACAAAAGTTAGCTAGACGAATACAGAGTACAAGCACAAGAAAACACCAAAAATGCATCCGGTTAGAGGAGTTTACCCGGGGCGCGCGGTTCTCCCGAGTATAAGGCGCCAGACTGAACTTCCAGTTCTCCGGCAGCCGCTCCTTGGTGATCGTCCACACCCACTCCTTCAGGTTGGGGTAGCGGGGATCGCGGCGCGACAGCCGGGTCGGGTCCAGCCGGCCGGAGTAGTAGCACATCTTGTGGGCTCGTTGCTGCAACGGCATCATCAGCCGGGACAGCCAGCTGAGAGTGACGTCCAGCCCAGTCAGCCGGCAATGGACGAGGGAGCGCATGCGCTTCAGCAGCTCGTCCGTCTCCGCCTTGTCACCGTGGAACTTCAAGTCCTAGTTCTGCCGGCTGGACTCGACGTCCTAGAAGGCCGGCAGATTGATCCAGTCGACATTGGTGAGGTTCTTCACGTAGAAGTACGACTGCTGCCACAGTCGTACCGTATCGTGAAGAAGGAATTTGGGGTAGCCGGTCTGCGTGCGAGAGTAGATGGAGGCGCGGCCGCAGGCGACTAATGGCCCCTGGGTGAACTGCACCTGTGGCCGGATTTGAAAGAGCCGGCAGAAGAGCCCGAGATCCGACTGGATCCCGAGGTAAGTCTCGCAGAAAGCAACAAAGTGCACCAACGTTCCAACTGTGTTGGCGCCGAGATGGTGGAGACGAAGGTCGAAGAGGAACCGGTTCGCCGGAAGGGCGAACCCGCGGGCCAAGTGCGAGAGGAAGATGACTCGCTCGCCGTCCTCCGAATGCGGCGACACCTCCCCGGCCGGCGACAGCCGCACCGCCACCTCCTCCGCCGGCGATTTGGTCCTCGGTGACGGCGGAGCCGCACCTGGCCCCGCGGTCGGCAGCCATTTCCAGTTGACGAGGTGGAGTGGCGACAGAAGATTGACGGTGGCCCATAGCGTCGACGACGGCGAACGGGTGGCGCAAAGAGCAAGGGCGCAGGAGCGGAGGCAGCGAAAGAGAAGGAACTGCAGCGGGGGAGCGAAGGAAAGAAATCGCCTCCCCCGCGGTATCCCTTTAAGGAGCCAGAAGGGCAACCGTCGACGGGGCACGTGGCGCGCATCCGGGCGGCCCACACCCCAACCGCCACCTAAGATCCCGTGTGCCAGAGCAGGATGCGCAGAAGATCCTAGAGCGAGAACCGAGGCGCCGGACAGCGGTTTCCCGAGGCGACGTGCGACGGGACGTTACGCTGCCCGCCGCAGAAGTAATGATGGCGCGTGCACGCGTGGCCGGCATCAGCACTGACGTCACGGGTAGCGCAACCGCCAAGCTTAGCCGGACACAAATTCAAAAACAAGAGGAAGCGTGCACACATTTCACCTAAGGGCGGAATCCACACGCGCTCGGGGGCTAGTGTCAGGGGGATGATCCCCAGGTACCCCAACCGAATAAGAACAAGACAGTCGAATACGGCAGCCGGACAAGGCAAGACAGGCCGGCTATCCCCGGTAGCCGGATCAGCAGAGACAGCCGGATACGGCAATGTAGCCAGACTCAATCAAGGGGACCGAGCGACGTGTGTATCAGTGCACGGTACGCCCTGTACGGTGACAAGACTGGCAACTACCTGGCCATACCGAAGACTTTGTGTGGGTGACACAGGAATAGTGGCCGGTGCTGACGACAGGCTCGCACGGCGCCCACTATGCCTACGACAGCCATACCGCTCGTGCTCCGACAGGACAAGCCATACTAGACACTATAGATGACAAGTGGGGCCCGCCAATCGGACTGGCCAGTGAGACCATTGCTTCTCTGCCTATATAAGGAGAGCCAAGGCCTCAGTAGAAAGGGTTGGTCTTACAGCATTTAAGGCAGTAGCTAGCATATACTGCTCGAGGAGCACTTGTAGTTCTGGTATTCCACATAGTCAGATCCGGCAGGAGTAGGGGCTTTACCTCACCACGAGGGCCCCGAACCAAGGTACTTCTTGCGTCCCGCTACGCTCGCTTGTATCCAATCCCGCTTGTGGATGCCTTCGATAGCTTCCCTGCTAGTCCCCACACCTCTATCTAACCTCCTCAGGTACTACCGTTCCCAATACAACGGCAGCCGGGGAGAACAAACCCAAAAGGAAAAGCACCCTTGCTAGGGTCGACAAGCGAAAGGTTAGGTTTGATTATCCAGACCCCCATCTACCGTGGGTAGTGGGTCGTGGTTTTATCCCGGTGGATGTATTGATTCTTGTGGGGAAAGTGCGCGAACTATGTAGAGTATAATCTATTCGAATAGCCGTGTCCACGGTCAAGGACGGTTGTAAAGGTGTTGGCTAGGAGTGCCCAAACGGTGTTTATTAGGAAAGAAAGGATGAAAGTATGGAGGTTCCGGGGGAACCTGATTTCAAAGGTGTGGTTTTGACCAGAGGTAGTCAAGGAGGTTTAAAAAGGGGTTTTACTCCAAAACTGTTTTCAAAAAGGTTTTCAACAAAGATATGTGAATATCTTGATTTATAGAACAAAGGCATGTTTCAAAACTCTTTTTCAACAAAGATATGGAGATGCCATAACTACAAGAGATAGTCTATGCTTTTCAAAAACAACCCTAGATAGAGCTATCTCACCACAGCCAGAGTTGCATTTCCTTATTTTATTTATCTCGGTGGTTTTGGAATACATTCAAAAGTACTCATGGCATTGTCCCTGGCTATTTACTTGGCCAGGCTTTCAGAGGTTCGACATCGGAAGATTAAGGTGACGTCCAGCGAGCTAGGCAGTCTTCCCAGTCAGTCACCTATAGGTTAAGGCACGATTGGGCTCTACGCATGATGATGTTCCGCTGCTAAAGATGGTATAACCATAATGGCACTTATGGAAGTCTTGTACATTCGTTATATTTTGCATGTTGTAATGATACTTGTCGGTTATGTCCCACGGCTGACTATTCATGGGAGCCTGGATATATGCATAACAGGGATTTCTCGGATAGTTAATCCGGGGGACCCTACATGTTCTTTTCCTAAACCACCACTAGAGTCATTGCATGTGTGTTCATTTCTTGAACCACATGGATCCACCAGAGTCATTGCATGTGTCTTCTTTTCCTAAACCACCACTAGAGTCATTGCATTTGTGTTTCTTTCCTTGACCACATGGATCCACCAGGGTCATTGCATGTGTGTTCTTTTCCTAAACCACTATCAGAGTCATTGCATGTGTCTTCCTGTCCTAAACCACCACTAGAGTCATTGCAAGTGTGTTCCTTTCTAAAACCACCTGAATCCACCAGAGTCATTTCATGTGTCTTCTTTTCCCAAACCATTATTAGAGTTATTGCATGTGTGTTCCTTTCCTAATCCACCACTAGAGTCATTGCATGTGTGTTCCTTTCCTAAGCCCCACTGATCCATTGGATGTCATTGCATGTGTATTCTTTTCCTAAACCACCATTAGAGTCATTACATGTGTCCTCCTTTCCTAAACCACCAGTAGAGTCATTGCATGTGTGTTCCTTTCCTAGACCACATAGATCCACCAGATTTATTGCATGTGTGTTCCTTTCCCAAACCACCACCAGAGTCATTACATGTGTGTTCTATTCCTAAACCCATGTGTGTTCCTTTCCTAAACCACCACCAGAGTCATTGCATGTGTGTTCTTTTCCTAAACCACCACTAGAGTCATTGCATGTGTGTTTCTTTCCTATACCACATTGATCCACCAGGGTCATTGCATGTGTGTTCTTTTCCTAAACCACCACCACAGTCATTGCATGTGTCTTCATTTCCTAAGCCACCACTAGAGTCATTGCATGTGTGTTCCTTTCCTAAACCACATTGATCCACCAGAGTCATTGCATGTGTGTTCTTTTTCTAAACCACCCCCACAGTCATTGCACGTGTGTTCCTTTCCTAATCCACCACTAGAGTCATTGCATGTGTCTTCTTTTCCTAAACCACCAATAGAGTCATTGCATGTGTATTCCTTTCCTAAACGACATGGATCCAACCGAGTTATTTCATGTGAGTTATTTTCCTAAACCACCACCACAGTAATTGCATGTGTGTTCTTTTCCTGAACCACCACTAGAGTCAGTGCATGTGTGTTCCTTTCATTAACCACATGGATCCACTAGAGTCATTGAATGCGTGTTCCTTTCCTAAACCACCACCAGAGTCATTGCATGTGTGTTCCTTTCATAAACCACATTGATCCACTTGATGTCATTGCATGTGTGTTATTTTCCTAAACCACCACTAAAGTCATTGCATGTGTGTTCCTTTCCTAAACCACCAGACTCATTGCATGTGTGTTCTTTTTCTAAACCACCACTAGAGTCATTGCATGTTTGTTCCTTTCCTCGAACACATTGATCCACTGGATGTCATTGCATGTGTGTTCTTTTCCTAAACCACCATTAGAGTCAATACATGTGTTTTCCTTACCTAAACCACCACTAGAGTATTTGCATGTGTGTTCCTTTCCTAAATCACATTGATCCACGAGAGTCATTGCATGTGTGTTCTTTTCCTAAACCACCACCAGATTTATTGCATGTGAATTCTTTTCCTAAACCACCACCAGAGTCATTGCATGTGTGTTATTTTCCTAAACCACCACTAGAGTCATTGCATGTGTGTTCTTTTCCTAAACTGCCACCAAAGTCATTGCATGTTCCTTCTTTTCCTAAACCACCACTGGAGTCATTGCATATGTGTTCCACCAGAGTCATTGAATGTGTCTTCCTTTACTATACCACCACTAGAGTCATTGCATGTGTGTTCTTTTCCTAACCACCACCAGAGTCATTGCATGTGTGTTCTTTTCCTAAACCACCACCAGAGTCATTGCATGTCTGTTCTTTTCCTAAACCACCACTAGAGTCATTGCATGTGTGTTCCTTTCCTAAACCACATGGATCCACCAGAGTCATTGCATGTGTGTTATTTTCCTAAACCTCCACCAGAATCATTGCATGTGTCTTATTTTCCTAAACCACATGGATCCACTAGAGTCATTGCATGTGTGTTATTTTCCTAAACCACCGCCAGATTCATTGCATGTGCCTTCTTTTCCTAAACCACCACTAGAGTCATTGCATATGTGTTCCTTTCCTAAACCACATGGATCCACATGAGTCATTTCATATGTGTTGTTTTCCTAAACCACCTCTAGATTCATTGCATGTGTGTTCCTTTGATAAACGACATGGATCCAACAAATTCATTGCATGTGCGTTTCTTTCCCAAACCACATGGATCCACTGGAGTCATCGCATGTGCGTTCCTTTCCTAGACCACATTGATCCACCAGTCATTGCATGTGTGTTCTTTTCCTAAACCCCCACCAGAGTCGTTGCATGTGTGTTCCTTTCCTAGACCACATGGATCCACCAGAGTTATTGCATGTGTGTTCCTTTCCTAAACCACCACCAGAGTCATTGCATGTGTGATCTTTTCCTAAACCCATGTGTGTTCCTTTCCTAAACCACCACCAGTGTCATTGCTTGTGTGTCCTTTTCCTAATCCACCACTAGAGTCATTGGTTGTGTGTCCTGTTCCTAAACAACCACAAGACTCACTACATGTGTGTTCTTGTCCTAAACCACCACTAGAGTCATTGCATGTGTGTTCCTCTCCTAGACCACATTGATCTGCCAGAGTCATTGCATGTGTGTTCTTTTCCTAAACCACTAGCAGAGTCATTGCATGTGTGTTCCTTTCTTAGACCACATGGATCCACTAGAGTTATTGCATGTGTGTTCCTTTCCTGAACCACCACCAGAGTCATTGCACGTGTGTTCTTTTCCTTAACCCATGTGGTATCCTTTCCTAAACGACCACCAGAGTCATTGCATGTGTGTTCTTTTCCTAAACCACCACCAGAGTCATTGCATGTGTATTCCTTTCCTAAACCACCACTAGAGTCATTTAATGTGTGTTCCTTTCCTAAACCATATTCATCCACCAGAGTCATTGCATGTGTGTTCCTTTTCTAAACCACCACCACAGTCATTGCATGTGTGTTCTTTTCCTAAACCACCACCAGAGTCATTGGATGTGGCTTCTTTTCCTAAACCACCAATAGAGTCATTGCATGTGTATTCCTTTCCTAAACCACATGGATCCACCCGAGTTATTGCATGTGTGTTATTTTCCTGAACCACCACCAGTGTCATTGCATGTGTGTTCTTTTCCTGACCCACCACTAGAGTCATTGTATGTGTGTTCTTTTCCTGAACCACATGGATCCACCAGAGTCATTGCATCTGTGTTCCTTTCATAAACCACATGGATCCACCCGAGTCATTGGATGTGTGTTCTCTTCCTAAACCACGGCCAGCGTCATTGCATGTGTGTTCTTTTCCTAAACCACCACCAGAGTCATTGCATGTGTGTTCTTTTCCGAAACCACCACTAGAGTCATTGCATGTGTGTTCCTTTCCTAAACCACATGGATCCACCATAGTCATTGCATGTGTGTTGCTTGCATAAACCACATTGATCCAGTAGAGTCATTGCATGTGTGTTCCTTTCCTAAACCACCACCAGAGTCATTGCATGTGTGTTCCTTTCATAAACCACATTGACCCACTTGATGTCATTGCATGTGTGTTATTTTCCTAAACCACCACTAAAGTCATTGCATGTGTGTTACTTTCCTAAAACACATGGATCCACTAGAGTCATTGCATGTGTCTTCTTTTGCTAGACCACATGGATCCACTAGAGTCATTGCATGTGTTATTTTCCTAAAACACCACCAGAGTCATTGCATGTTCCTTATTTTCCTAAACCACCACTAGAGTCATTGCATATGTGTTCCTTACCTAAACCACATGGATCCACCAGAGTCATTGCATGTGTCTTCCTTTACTAAACCACCACTAGAGTCATCGCATGTGTGTTCTTTTCCTAACCACCACTAGAGTCATTGCATGTGTTTTCTTTTCCTATACCACCACCAGAGTCATTGCATGTGTGTTCTTTTCCTAAACCACCACTAGAGTCATTGCATGTGTGTTCCTTTCCTAAACCACATGGATCCACCACAGTCATTGCATGTGTATTATTTTCCTAAACCTCCACCAGAGTCATTGCATGTGTCTTCTTTTCCTAAACCTGTGTGGTATCCTTTCCTAAACCACCACCAGAGTCATTGCATGTGTGTTCTTTTCCTAAACCACCACCAGAGTCATTGCTTGTGTGTTCCTTTCCTAAACCACCACTAAAGTCATTGCATGTGTGTTCCTTTCCTAAACCACATTCATCCACCAGAGTCATTGCATGTGTGTTCCTTTTCTAAACCACCACCACAGTCATTGCACGTGTGTTCTTTTCCTAAACCACCACCAGAGTCATTGCATGTGTCTTCCTTTCCTAAACCACCATTAGAGTCATTGCAAGTGTGTTCCTTTCCTAAACCACATGGATCCACCAGAGTCATTTCATGTGTGTTGTTTTCCTAAACCACCACCAGACTCATTGATGTGTCTTCTTTTCCTAAACCACCACTAGATTCATTGCATGTGTGTTCCTTTCCTAAACCACATGGATCCAACAAAGTCATTCCATGTGCGTTGCTTTCCCAAACCACATGGATACACTAGAGTCATTGCATGTGCATTCCTTTCCTAGACCACATTGATCCACCAGTCATTGCATGTGTGTTGTTTTCCTAAACCACCACCAGAGTCATTGCATGTGTGTTCCTTTCCTAGACCACATGGATCCACCAGAGTTATTGCATGTGTGTTCCTTTCCTAAACCACCACCAGAGTCATTGCACGTGTGTTCTTTTCCTAAACCCATGTGTGTTCCTTTCCTAAACCACCACCAGAGTCATTGCTTGTGTGTTCTTTTCCTAATCCACCACTAGAGTCATTGCTTGTGCGTTCCTTTGCTAAACCACCACAAGACTCATTGCATGTGTGTTCTTATCCTAAACCAACAGTAGAGTCATTGCATGTGTGTTCCTCTCTTACACCACACTGATCTGCCAGAGTCATTGCATGTGTGTTCTTTTCCTAAACCACCAGCAGAGTCATTGCATGTGTGTTCCTTTCGTAGACCACATGTGATCCACTAGAGTTATTGCATGTGTGTTCCTTTCCTAAACCACCACGAGAGTCATTCCACGTGTGTTCTTCTCGTAAACCCATGTGGTATCCTTTCCTAAACCACCACCAGAGTCATTGCATGTGTGTTCTTTTCCTAAACCACCACCAGAGTCATTGCATATGTTTTCCTTTCCTAAACCACCACTAGAGTGATTGCATGTGAGTTCCTTTCCTAAACCCATGTGTGTTCCTTTCCTAAACCACCACCAGAGTCATTGCTTGTGTGTTCGTTTCCTAATCCGCCACTAGAGTCATTGCTTGTGTGTTCCTTTCCTAAACCACCACAGGACTCATTGCATGTGTGTTCTTGTCCTAAACAACCACTAGAGTAATTGCATGTGTGTTCCGCTCCTACACCACATTGATCCACCAGAGTCATTGCATGTGTGTTCTTTTCCTAATCCACTAGCAGAGTCATTCCATGTGTGTTCCTTTCTTAGACCACATGGATCCACCAGAATTATTGCATGTGTGTTCCTTTCCTAAACCACCACCAGAGTCATTGCACATGTGTTCTTTTCCTAAACCCATGTGGTATCCTTTCCTAAACAACCACCAGAGTCATTGCATGTGTGTTATTTTCCTAAACCACATGGATCCACCCGAGTTATTGCATGTGTGTTATTTTCCTGAACCACCACCAGTGTCATTGCATGTGTGTTCTTTTCCTGACCCACCACTAGAGTCATTGTATGTGTGTTCTTTTCCTGAACCACATGGATCCACCAGAGTCATTGCATCTGTGTTCCTTTCATATACCACATGGATCCACCCGAGTCATTGGATGTGTGTTCTCTTCCTAAACCACGGCCAGCGTCATTGCATGTGTGTTCTTTTCCTAAACCACCACCAGAGTCATTGCATGTGTGTTCTTTTCCGAAACCACCACTAGAGTCATTGCATGTGTGTTCCTTTCCTAAACCACATGGATCCACCATAGTCATTGCATGTGTGTTGCTTGCATAAACCACATTGATCCAGTAGAGTCATTGCATGTGTGTTCCTTTCCTAAACCACCACCAGAGTCATTGCATGTGTGTTCCTTTCATAAACCACATTGACCCACTTGATGTCATTGCATGTGTGTTATTTTCCTAAACAACCACTAAAGTCATTGCATGTGTGTTACTTTCCTAAAACACATGGATCCACTAGAGTCATTGCATGTGTCTTCTTTTGCTAGACCACATGGATCCACTAGAGTCATTGCATCTGTTATTTTCCTAAAACACCACCAGAGTCATTGCATGTTCCTTATTTTCCTAAACCACCACTAGAGTCATTGCATATGTGTTCCTTACCTAAACCACATGGATCCACCAGAGTCATTGCATGTGTCTTCCTTTACTAAACCACCACTTGAGTCATTGCATGTGTGTTCTTTTCCTAACCACCACTAGAGTCATTGCATGTGTTTTCTTTTCCTATACCACCACCATAGTCATTGCATGTGTGTTCTTTTCCTAAACCACCACTAGAGTCATTGCATGTGTGTTCCTTTCCTAAACCACATGGATCCACCACAGTCATTGCATGTGTATTATTTTCCTAAACCTCCACCAGAGTCATTGCATGTGTCTTCTTTTCCTAAACCCATGTGGTATCCTTTCCTAAACCACCACCAGAGTCATTGCATGTGTGTTCTTTTCCTAAACCACCACACTGGTCATTGCTTGTGTGTTCCTTTCCTAAACCACCACTAAAGTCATTGCATGTGTGTTCCTTTCCTAAACCACATTCATCCACCAGAGTCATTGCATGTGTGTTCCTTTTCTAAACCACCACCACAGTCATTGCACGTGTGTTCTTTTCCTAAACCACCACCAGAGTCATTGCATGTGTCTTCCTTTCCTAAACCACCATTAGAGTCATTGCAAGTGTGTTCCTTTCCTAAACCACATGGATCCACCAGAGTCATTTCATGTGTGTTGTTTTCCTAAACCACCACCAGACTCATTGATGTGTCTTCTTTTCCTAAACCACCACTAGATTCATTGCATGTGTGTTCCTTTCCTAAACCACATGGATCCAACAAAGTCATTCCATGTGCGTTGCTTTCCCAAACCACATGGATACACTAGAGTCATTGCATGTGCATTCCTTTCCTAGACCACATTGATCCACCAGTCATTGCATGTGTGTTGTTTTCCTAAACCACCACCAGAGTCATTGCATGTGTGTTCCTTTCCTAGACCACATGGATCCACCAGAGTTATTGCATATGTGTTCCTTTCCTAAACCACCACCAGAGTCATTGCACGTGTGTTCTTTTCCTAAACCCATGTGTGTTCCTTTCCTAAACCACCAGCAGAGTCATTGCTTGTGTGTTCTTTTCCTAATCCACCACTAGAGTCATTGCTTGTGCGTTCCTTTGCTAAACCACCACAAGACTCATTGCATGTGTGTTCTTATCCTAAACCACCAGTAGAGTCATTGCATGTGTGTTCCTCTCTTACACCACACTGATCCACCAGAGTCATTGCATGTGTGTTCTTTTCCTAAACCACCAGCAGAGTCATTGCATGTGTGTTCCTTTCTTAGACCACATGGATCCACTAGAGTTATGCATGTGTGTTCCTTTCCTAAACCACCACCAGAGTCATTGCACGTGTGTTCTTCTCGTAAACCCATGTGGTATCCTTTCCTAAACCACCACCAGAGTCATTGCATGTGTGTTCTTTTCCTAAACCACCACCAGAGTCATTGCATATGTTTTCCTTTCCTAAACCACCACTAGAGTGATTGCATGTGAGTTCCTTTCCTAAACCCATGTGTGTTCCTTTCCTAAACCACCACCAGAGTCATTGCTTGTGTGTTCGTTTCCTAATCCGCCACTAGAGTCATTGCTTGTGTGTTCCTTTCCTAAACCACCACAGGACTCATTGCATGTGTGTTCTTGTCCTAAACAACCACTAGAGTAATTGCATGTGTGTTCCGCTCCTACACCACATTGATCCACCAGAGTCATTGCATGTGTGTTCTTTTCCTAATCCACTAGCAGAGTCATTCCATGTGTGTTCCTTTCTTAGACCACATGGATCCACCAGAATTATTGCATGTGTGTTCCTTTCCTAAACCACCACCAGAGTCATTGCACATGTGTTCTTTTCCTAAACCCATGTGGTATCCTTTCCTAAACAACCACCAGAGTCATTGCATGTGTGTTATTTTCCTAAACCACATGGATCCACCCGAGTTATTGCATGTGTGTTATTTTCCTGAACCACCACCAGTGTCATTGCATGTGTGTTCTTTTCCTGACCCACCACTAGAGTCATTGTATGTGTGTTCTTTTCCTGAACCACATGGATCCACCAGAGTCATTGCATCTGTGTTCCTTTCATATACCACATGGATCCACCCGAGTCATTGGATGTGTGTTCTCTTCCTAAACCACGGCCAGCGTCATTGCATGTGTGTTCTTTTCCTAAACCACCACCAGAGTCATTGCATGTGTGTTCTTTTCCGAAACCACCACTAGAGTCATTGCATGTGTGTTCCTTTCCTAAACCACATGGATCCACCATAGTCATTGCATGTGTGTTGCTTGCATAAACCACATTGATCCAGTAGAGTCATTGCATGTGTGTTCCTTTCCTAAACCACCACCAGAGTCATTGCATGTGTGTTCCTTTCATAAACCACATTGACCCACTTGATGTCATTGCATGTGTGTTATTTTCCTAAACAACCACTAAAGTCATTGCATGTGTGTTACTTTCCTAAAACACATGGATCCACTAGAGTCATTGCATGTGTCTTCTTTTGCTAGACCACATGGATCCACTAGAGTCATTGCATCTGTTATTTTCCTAAAACACCACCAGAGTCATTGCATGTTCCTTATTTTCCTAAACCACCACTAGAGTCATTGCATATGTGTTCCTTACCTAAACCACATGGATCCACCAGAGTCATTGCATGTGTCTTCCTTTACTAAACCACCACTTGAGTCATTGCATGTGTGTTCTTTTCCTAACCACCACTAGAGTCATTGCATGTGTTTTCTTTTCCTATACCACCACCATAGTCATTGCATGTGTGTTCTTTTCCTAAACCACCACTAGAGTCATTGCATGTGTGTTCCTTTCCTAAACCACATGGATCCACCACAGTCATTGCATGTGTATTATTTTCCTAAACCTCCACCAGAGTCATTGCATGTGTCTTCTTTTCCTAAACCCATGTGGTATCCTTTCCTAAACCACCACCAGAGTCATTGCATGTGTGTTCTTTTCCTAAACCACCACACTGGTCATTGCTTGTGTGTTCCTTTCCTAAACCACCACTAAAGTCATTGCATGTGTGTTCCTTTCCTAAACCACATTCATCCACCAGAGTCATTGCATGTGTGTTCCTTTTCTAAACCACCACCACAGTCATTGCACGTGTGTTCTTTTCCTAAACCACCACCAGAGTCATTGCATGTGTCTTCCTTTCCTAAACCACCATTAGAGTCATTGCAAGTGTGTTCCTTTCCTAAACCACATGGATCCACCAGAGTCATTTCATGTGTGTTGTTTTCCTAAACCACCACCAGACTCATTGATGTGTCTTCTTTTCCTAAACCACCACTAGATTCATTGCATGTGTGTTCCTTTCCTAAACCACATGGATCCAACAAAGTCATTCCATGTGCGTTGCTTTCCCAAACCACATGGATACACTAGAGTCATTGCATGTGCATTCCTTTCCTAGACCACATTGATCCACCAGTCATTGCATGTGTGTTGTTTTCCTAAACCACCACCAGAGTCATTGCATGTGTGTTCCTTTCCTAGACCACATGGATCCACCAGAGTTATTGCATATGTGTTCCTTTCCTAAACCACCACCAGAGTCATTGCACGTGTGTTCTTTTCCTAAACCCATGTGTGTTCCTTTCCTAAACCACCAGCAGAGTCATTGCTTGTGTGTTCTTTTCCTAATCCACCACTAGAGTCATTGCTTGTGCGTTCCTTTGCTAAACCACCACAAGACTCATTGCATGTGTGTTCTTATCCTAAACCACCAGTAGAGTCATTGCATGTGTGTTCCTCTCTTACACCACACTGATCCACCAGAGTCATTGCATGTGTGTTCTTTTCCTAAACCACCAGCAGAGTCATTGCATGTGTGTTCCTTTCGTAGACCACATGTGATCCACTAGAGTTATTGCATGTGTGTTCCTTTCCTAAACCACCACGAGAGTCATTCCACATGTGTTCTTTTCGTAAACCCATGTGGTATCCTTTCCTAAACCACCACCAGAGTCATTGCATGTGTGTTATTTTCCTAAACCACCACCAGAGTCATTGCATATGTTTTCCTTTCCTAAACCACCACTAGAGTGATTGCATGTGTGTTCCTTTCCTAAACCCATGTGTGTTCCTTTCCTAAACCACCACCAGAGTCATTGCTTGTGTGTTCTTTTCCTAATCCAGCCACTAGAGTCATTGCTTGTGTGTTCCTTTCCTAAACCACCACAGGACTCATTTCATGTGTGTTCTTGTCCTAAAAAACCACTAGAGTAATTGCATGTGTGTTCCGCTCCTACACCACATTGATCCACCAGAGTCATTGCATGTGTGTTCTTTTCCTAATCCACCAGCAGAGTCATTCCATGTGTGTTCCTTTCTTAGACCACATGGATCCACCAGAATTATTGCATGTGTGTTCCTTTCCTAAACCACCACCAGAGTCATTGCACATGTGTTCTTTTCCTAAACCCATGTGGTATCCTTTCCTAAACCACCACCAGAGTCATTGCATGTGTGTTATTTTCCTAAACCACATGGATCCACCCGAGTTATTGCATGTGTGTTATTTTCCTGAACCACCACCAGTGTCATTGCATGTGTGTTCTTTTCTTGACCCACCACTAGAGTCATTGTATGTGTGTTCTTTTCCTGAACCACATGGATCCACCAGAGTCATTGCATCTGTGTTCCTTTCATATACCACATGGATCCACCCGAGTCATTGGATGTGTGTTCTCTTCCTAAACCACGGCCAGCGTCATTGCATGTGTGTTCTTTTCCTAAACCACCACCAGAGTCATTGCATGTGTGTTCTTTTCCGAAACCACCACTAGAGTCATTGCATGTGTGTTCCTTTCCTAAACCACATGGATCCACCATAGTCATTGCATGTGTGTTGCTTGCATAAACCACATTGATCCAGTAGAGTCATTGCATGTGTGTTCCTTTCCTAAACCACCACC
>OU342742.1:460424865-460519131 GCA_910589775.1 Avena eriantha
ACAGACATGCAATGACTCTAGCTGTGGTTTGTGAAAAGAACACACATGCAATGAAATCTAGTGGATCCATATGTGGTTTGTGAGAAGAACACACATGCAATGATTTTAGATGTGGTATGTGAAAAGAACACACATGTAATGACACTGGTGGATCAAAATGTGGTTTGTGTAAAGAACATACATCCAATGAATCTAGATTCGTTTGTGAAAGGAACACACATGTAATGACACTGGTGGATCCATGTGTGGTTTGTGAGAAGAACAAACATGCAATGACTCTAGCTGTTCTTTGTGAAAAGAACAGACATGCAATGAACTCTGGTGGATCCAATGTGGTTTGTGAGAAGAACACACATGCAATGACTCTAGATGTGGTTTGTGAGAAGAACACACATGCAATGACTATAGTTGTGGTTAATGAAAAGAACAGAGATGCAATGACTCTAGTGGATCCTTGTGTGATTTATGAGAAGAACAGACATGCAATGACTCTAGTTGTGGTTTGTGAGAAGAACACACATGCAATGACTCTAGATGTGGTTTGTGAAAAGAATACACATGCAATGACTCTAGCTGTGGTTTATCAAAAGAACACACATGCAATGACTCTGGTGGATCCTTATGTGGTTTTTGAGAAGAACAAACATGCAATGACTCTAGCTGTGGTTTGTGAAAAGAACACACATGCAATGAACTCTGGTGGATCCATATGTGGTTTGTGAGAAGAACACACATGCAATGACTCTAGATGTTGTTTGTGAAAAGAACACACATGGAATGACACTAGTGGATCCATATGTGGTTTGTGAAAAGAACACACATCCAATGACACTGGTGTATCCTTATGTGGTTTGTGGAAAGTACAGGCATGTAATGACTCTAGCTATAGTTAATGAAAAGAACACACATGCAATCAAATGGTGGATCCATATGTTGTTTGTGAAAAGAACAGACATCCAATGACTCTAGATGTGGTTTATGAAAAGAACACACATGCAATGACACGGGTGGATCAATATGTGGTTTGCGAAAATAACACACATGCAATGACTCTAGATGTGGTTTGTGAAAAGAACACACATGCAATCACATTGGTGGATACATGTGTGGTTCGTGAGAAGAACAGACATCCAATGAGTCAAGTTGTGGTTTGTGAAAAGAGTAGACAGTTAATGAACTCTGGTGGATCCATATGTGGTTTGTGAGAATAACACACATGTAATGACTCTAGATGTGGTTTGTGAGAAAATAGACATGCAATGACTCAAGCTGTAGTTAATGAAAAGAATAGAGATGCAATGACTCTCGTGGATCCTTGTGTGGTTTGCGAGAAGAATAGACATGCAACGACTCTAGCTGTGGTTTGTGAGAAGAGCACACATGCAATGACTCTAGATGTGGTTTGTGAGAAGAACACACATGCAATGACTCTAGCTGTGGTTTGTGAAAAGAACACATATGCAATGACTCTAGTGGATACTTATGTGGTTTGTGAGAAGAACAGACATGCAATGACTCTAGCTGTGCTTTGTGAAAACAACACACATGCAATGAAATCTATGGTGGATCCATATGTGGTTTGTGAAAATAACACACATCCAATGACACTGGTGTATCGTTATGTGGTTTGTGGAAAGAACAGACATGCAATGACTCTAGTTGTGGTTAATGAAAAGAACACACATGCAATCACACTAGTGCATCCATATGTGGTTTGTGAGAAGAACACATGACTCTAGATGTGGTTTGTGAAAAGAACACACATGCAATGAACTCCGGTTGATCCATATGTGGTTTGAGAGAAGAACACAGATGCAATGACTCTGGTGCATCCTTATATGGTTTTTGAGAAGAATAGACATGCAATGACTCTAACTGTGGTTTGTGAAAAGAACACACATGCACTGAACTCTAGTGGATCCATATGTGGTTTCTGAGAAGAACACACATGCAATGACTCTAGATGTGGTTTGTGAAAAGAACACACATGCAATGACACTAGTGGATCCATATGTGGTTTGTGAAAAGAACACACATCCAATGACACTAGTGTATACTTATGTGGTTTGTGGAAAGAAGAGACATGCAATGACTCTAGCTGTGGTTAATGAAAAGAACACTCATGAAATCACACTAGTGGATCCATATGTGGTTTGTGAGAAGAACACACATGCAATGATTCTAGATGTGGTATGTGAAAAGAACACACATGCAATGACATTGGTGGATCAATATGTGGTTTGTGAAAAGAACATACATCCAATGCATCAGGATGTGGTTTGTGAAAAGAACACACATGCAATGACACTGGTGGATCCATGTGTGGTTTGTGAGAAGAACAAACATGCAATGACTCTAGCTGTTCTTTGTGAAAAGAACAGACATGCAATGAACTCTGGTGGATCCATATGTGGTTTGTGAGAAGAACACACATTCAATGACTCTAGATGTGGTTTGTGAAAAGAACACACATGCAACGACTATAGTTGCGGTTAATGAAAAGAAGAGAGATGCAATGACTCTGGTGGATCCTTGTTTGATTTGTGAGAAGAACGGACATGCAATGACTCTAGTTGTGGTTTGTGAGAAGATCACATATGCAATGACTCTTGATGTGGTTTGTGAAAAGAACACACATGCAATGACTCTAGCTGTGGTTTATCAAAAGAACACACATGCAATGACTCTGGTGGATCCTTTTGTGGTTTTTGAGAAGAACGGACATGCAATGACTCTAGCTGTGGTTTGTGAAAAGAACACACATGCAATGAACTCTGGTGGATCCATATGTGGTTTGTGAGAAGAACACACATCCAATGACTCTAGATGTTGTTTGTGAAAAGAACACACATGGAATGACACTGGTGGATCCATATGTGGTTTGTGAAAAGAACACACATCCAATGAAAGTTGTGTACCCTTATGTGCTTTGTGGAAAGTACAGGCATGTAATGACTCTAGCTATAGATAATGAAAAGAACACACCTGCAATCACAATGGTGGATCCATATGTGGTTTGTGAAAACAACACACATGCAATGACTCTAGATGTGGTTTATGAAAAGAACACACATGCAATGACACGGGTGGATCAATATGTGGTTTGTGAAAATAACACACATGCAATGACTCTAGATGTGGTTTGTGAAAAGAACACACATGCAATCACACTGGTGGATCCATGTGTGGTTCGTGAGAAGAACAGACATCCAATGAGTCAAGTTGTGATTTGTGAAAACAATAGACATGCAACGAACTCTGGAGGATCCATATGTGGTTTGTGAGAATAACACACATGCAATGACTCTAGATGTGGTTTGTGAGAAGAACACACATCCAATGACTCTAGCTGTGGTTAATGAAAAGAACAGAGATGCAATGACTCTCGTGGATCCTTGTGTGGTTTGCGAGAAGAACAGACATGCAATGACTCTAGCGGTGGTTTGTGAGAAGAGCACACATGCAATGACTCTAGATGTGGTTTTTGAGAAGAAAACACATGCAATGACTCTAGCTATGGTTTGTGAAAAGAACACATATGCAATGACTCTGGTGGATCCTTATGTGGTTTGTGAGAAGAACAGACATGCAATGACTCTAGCTGTGGTTTGTGAAAAGAACACACATGCAATTGACATTGGTGGATCCATATGTGGTTTGTGAAAAGAACACACATCCAATAACACTGGTGTATGGATGACCCACAAGTATAGGAGGTGTATCGCAGTATTTTCGATAAGTAAGAGTGTCGAACGCAACAAGGAGCAGAAGGTGCTGGCTAGTGGTATGGATCAGGAATTCTCTACAAATACTTAGCAAACGGATTTTTAGGGGTTTTCGATAAAGCAAGTAAACAAAGTATGAGTAAATAAAAGACAGTAAGAATGAATGCAGCATGTGGCCCAATCCTTTATGCAGCAAAGGACAAGCCGGTTGTATTTCTATAGATGACCAAACGTTCTCGAGGACACATGGGAAGACTGTCAAGTGCTTTCGCTTCATATAGTCGATTAATCTTCTCTAGCTTCCTAAGTGTTGTGTGGGTGAACCTGTGCTAATGTACCGCCCCATCCAAGACTAAATACATACTTGTGATTAAATCCCCTTGCAAACATCCGTAAGTGCAAGAAAGTAATTAAGGTAGAAACCTAACCACAGCTTTAAACTCTAAGACCCTTACGTCCCTTGTGCAATGGTTTCCTAACGGGGGTTCAGGTTTCTCTCACTCCGGCAACCCCTACGATTAGTATCCAAATACACAATGCATTCCCCTAGGCCCATATAGGTGAAGTGTCATGTAGTCGACATTCACATGACACCACTAGAAGAAGTACACCACAACTTAAATATCAAACTATTGAATCTTTCTCAACGCAACTCCACTACTAACAACAAGACTTCTCCCATGTCCTCAAGAACAAAACGAACTACTCACAAGACATCATATGGATCATGATCAGAGATGGAATAATGATGTATAACAATATGAACATAAACAATAATTCAATGGTTCACTCAATAGCATCAACTACAAAGAGTAATCAACACCGGGAAAGTTTCCCCTATGAACTATGCAAGATTCAACGCAATTGTTACAGCAATATGGAGATGGTGATGAGGGTGATGATGGTGATAATGATGGTGATGATGATGATGATGATGATGATCCCGATGAAGTCCAGCTTGATGGTGGTGTTGATGGCGACGATCTATCCTCTCCGGGAAGGAATTCCCCCGACAGAAATTGGTCTGCCGGAGAGATCTTTCTCTCTCGGTGTTTTCCGCCCCGCAGAGGCGGCGGAATCTTTCTGTGGTCGCTCCCCGAGTCTTAGGGTTTCGTGGGGATGATATACGCCAGAGGAGAGAAGCTGGAGTGGGCCAGCGCGGCCACACCACTCCCTGGCGTGGCCTAGGCTTGCCCGCGCCATGGGGTGGTGTGGGCCCCCTCTGGCCCACCTCCACTCCATCTTCTGGCATCCTGAGTCTTCTGGAAAAATAGAATTTTCCGTATATTTTCCCGGATTTTCTGATCTTCGCAAATTTTGCCTCCAAACAGCACCTTTTCCATCAGAATCCTGACTGCAGCGGTCCATGCTCCAAAAGTCATCAACCATGCAAAAATAGATGAAATAACCTAAGTATCACCTCTCAATACGAAATATATCAACGAATAATAGTGAATTAAGACATAGAATAGTGATGCAAAATGGACGTATCATGTATCGTTATGTGGTTTGTGGAAAGAACATACATGCAATGACTCTAGTTGTGGTTAATGAAAAGAACACACATGCAATCACATTGGTGCATCCATATGTGGTTTGTGAAAAGAACACATGACTCTAGCTGTGGTTTGTGAAAAGAACACACATCCAATGAACTCTGGTCGATCCATATGTGGTTTGAGAGAAGAACACACATGAAATGACTCTAGATGTGGTTTGTGAAAAGAACACACATGCAATGACACTGGTGGATCCATATGTGGTTTTGGAAAAGAAGACACTTGCAATGACACTGGTGTATCCTTATGTGGTTTGTGGAAAGAACATACATGCAATGACTCTAGTTGTGCTTAATGAAAAGAACACGCATGCAATCACACTAGTGGATCCATATGTGGTTTGTGAGAAAAACACACATGCAATGACTCTAGATGTGGTTTCTGAAAAGAACACACATGCAATGACACTAGTGGATCAATATGTGGTTTGTGAAAAGAACATACATCTAATGACTCTAGATGTGGTTTGTGAAAAGAACACACATGCAATCACACTGGTGGATCCATGTGTGGTTTGTGAGCAGAACAAACATGCCATGACTCTACCTATGGTTTGTGAAAAGAACACCCATGAAATTGACTCTAGATGTGGTTTGTGAGAAGAACACACATGCAATGACTCTAGTTGTGGTGAATGAAAAGAACAGAGATGCAATGACTCTAGTTGTGGTGAATGAAAAGAACAGAGATGCAATGACTCTGGTGGATCCTTGTGTGGTTTGTGAGAAGAACAGACATGCAATGACTCGAGCTGTGGTTAATGAAAAGAACAGAGATGCAATGACTCTGGTGGATCCTTGTGTGGTTTGTGAGAAGAACAGACATGCAATGACTCTAGTTGTGGTTTGTTAGAAGAACAAACATGCAATGACTCTAGCTGTGGTTTCTGAAAAGAACACACATGCAATGAACTCTGGTGGAATCATATGTGGTTTGTGAGAAGAACACACATGCAATGACTGTCGATGTGGTTTGTGAAAAGAACACACATGCAATGACACTGGTGGATCCATATGTGGTTTGTGAAAAGAACACACATCGAATGACTCTATATGTGGTTAATGAAAAGAACACACATGCAATGACTCTAGTTGTGGTTTGTGAAAAGAACACATATGCAATGAAACTGGTGGATCCATATGTGGTTTGTGAAAAGAACAGACATGCAATGACTCTAGCTGTGGTTAATGAAAAGAACACAAATGCAATGACACTGGTGGATCCATATGTGGTTTGTGAAAAGAACACACATGCAATGACTCTAGATGTGGTTTGTGAAAATAACACACATGCAATGACACTGGTGGATCAATATGTGGTTTGTGAAAAGAACATACATCCAATGACTCTAGATGTGGTTTGTGAAAAGAACACACATGCAATGACACTGGTGGATCCATGTGTGGTTTGTGAGAAGAACAGAGATGCAATGACTCTAACTGTGGTTTGTGAAAAGAACAGACATGCAATGACACTGGTGGATCAATATGTGGTTTGTGAAAAGAACATACATCCAATGGCTCTAGATGTGGTTTGTGAAAAGAACACACATGCAATGACTCTAGATGTGGTTTGTGAAAAGAACACACATGCAATGACACTGGTGGACAATTATGTGGTTTGTGAAAAGAACATACATCCAATGACTCTAGATGTGGTTTGTGAAAAGAATTCACATGCAAAAACACTGGTGGATCCATGTGTGGTTTGTGAGAAGAATAGACATGCAATGACTCTAGCTGTGGTTTGTGAAAAGAACAGATATGCAATGAACCCTTTATGAGCATTACAATGTTTCTTACATTTATGTTTCTTGCCACTTACTATTTTTGAGTTAGAAGCTCTTCATAGCTTGCAATGACTATTAAGTAAACTTAGTTGCATACTCTTTATTATGAATTGCCTGAGTAGTTGATCATATGATGAGAATATATACATCTTATGAAACAAATGTGTTCGTGAATGTCTCTTTTATCGCACTCATTTTTCAACTAAATTTCTTGAGGACAAGCAATAAGCTAAGCTTGGGGGAGTTGATACGTCCAAAACGTATCTACTTTCCCGAACACTTTTGCTATTGTTTTTCCTCTAAACTTGTGTAATTTGGATACAACTAACACGGACTGACGTTTTTTTAGCAGAATTACCTTGGTGTGTAGTTTTTGTGTAGAAAATCAACTATCAGGAAAAATCCCAGGGAATATGCCAAAAATCTTATTTCACCAGAACACTCACGGAGCCAGAAGACGAGACAGAGTAGGGCCACGAGGGGCCCACACCACCTGGCCACGTGGGCTAGGCCAGGCCGTGCCTGGGGGTGGTGTGGCCGCCTCGGATGCCCCCTCAGCCTCCCACTTCGCCTATAAGTTACCTCTTGACCTAAAAACCAAGGGGGTTCGACGTTTTTCAAGAAAGAGTTCCGCTTTGCCGCCACCACCAGATTCCGCGATTCAGACCCAGAAACTCCATTTTGGCACCCTGCCGGGATGGGGAATTGGAGGAGATCATCGCCATCATCATCACCATCGCTTCTCCATCGACCATCCATGTTTCCCCCATCTATGAGTGAGTAATCCCTCGTTGTAGGCTATGGGGATGGTAGGGATTGGATGAGATCGTTCATGTAATGGCATCAGATTGTTAGGGCATGGTGCCTAGTATCTATTATTAGTGCTTTTTGACTTTGTTGTAACTTGTTATGCTTAATGCTTGTCACTAGGGCCCGAGTGCCATGATTCTAGATCTGAACATGTTATTGATTCATTATGATAGTATTGTTTATGGTCTTACCTACAAGTTGTATACACACGTTGTTGTCCAAAACCAATGGCCCCGAAGAGACATCCATCGGGATAACCGGAGGGAATGGCTTTGATGTGAGGATCACATGTGTTCACGAAGTGTTGATGCTTTGCTCCGGTGCTCTATTAAAAGGAGCACCTTAATTGTCGGTAGTTCCCTTGAGGCCCCGCTACAAACGGGCTGGCAGGACAAAAGATGTTGTGAAGTTCTCATTGCGAGCACGTATGACTATATATGGAACACATGCCTATGATTATCTAGTACTTGGATGCTTTATCTTATTTATCTGCAAATGCCCTATGTCTTGATTGCTATATGAATTGTCTTGTCCATGCAACGCCCATCCATCCATCCGTATGCCTACCGCGCTTTAATCCTACTGTTTACTGCCATTGTTACTACTTTCTTTACATTTACTACTGCTGTTACTTTACTATTGCTACTACAAAACTGTTGCTACTGATAAACTGTTGTGAGCAAGATTGTTTCCAGTTGCAGCTGAATTGACAACTCAATTGTTAAGGCTTATAAATATTCTTTGGCTCCCCTTGTGTCGAATCAATAAATTGGGTTTCACTTCCCTTGAAAATACTGCGATACACCCCCTATACTTGTGGGTCATCAAGACTATTTTCTGGCACCATTGTCGGGGAGCATAGCTTTATTTATCGAGTCCACTTGGAATCACTATTGTTCGCTGCTAACCATCCATCATGGGTAAGTCTTGTGATGGCAAGGTTCCTTGTGATGGCAAGGAGAGGTACGGTTCTGAACACCTCTATTGCTCTTGATTCACCATCTGTTATGAGTAAGTTCCTTACACCACCACATACACATGCTACACACACTGCTACTACTGCTGAATCTGAAACTGCTGATACTTATGATGTTGCTTCTACTGTGCTTGATAAGAGTGGTTCATTAGGTCCTTTCCTAGATGCTACGATTGCTAGAACTATAGCTGGAAATACTGAAACTCCTAATGAAGACACTACTACACTTGTTAGTTCACCTGAGTCTAGAGAGAGATATGATATTGAAGAAGGTTATATTGAGATGACCGATGAATTTATTAAAGAAAGTCAAAACACCCATGATAGGAGTGCTATTAAGAGTCTCCTTGAGAGGCTTACTATAAAACCCAAATTGTCTCCTAATGCTAAGTTTGCCGCATCTCCCATAAACATTAAAGATAAATATTATGATTTTCTCTCTTGATCTATCTTATATAGCTATTGTTGAGAAAGAACCTTTTTGTGGGACTAAGAATGAAAGTGCGGTAGCACATATGACTGAGCTTTCTACCATGAGTGGCTTGTTTTCTGATGATATTAAGATTCACACTTACTTTGTCGCTAAGATTTTCCCTTTTTCGTTGAAAGGAGAAGCTAAAACTTGGTTTAATAATTTACCTCCTGGATCTATTGATAGCCCTGATTGCTTGATTAGTACTTTCCTGCAAAAATATTTTCCTCCTAGTGCTAGACATGCTATTTTGCATGAACTTTTTGATTTTAAAAAGGGAGTAAAAGAGATATTTCCTGAATCATGGGCAAGGTTTTGTGCTTTGATTCATGCACAGGTTGGATGTCCATTACCTAAGAATGAGCTTCTTGATATATTTTATAATGGACTAACTGAAGAATCTAGGACATACCTGGATAGTTGTGCTAATTGTGTTTTCAGGAATAGGACTCCCAAGGAAGCTGAGGAATTAATGGCTAAAATAAGAAAGAACTATGAAGATTGGACTCCTCCTGAACCAGCTATACCTGAAACAATTATACCTGAACCAATTATCCTTGCGCCTATACGAACATCAAAGAAGAGGGGAGTTATTGAACTAAACTAGATCATGATGGCGCGTGTTGCTGCGCCTGTCAATTTTGGCAATATTTTGATAGTTTATTTATAAATAAATCAATGTTGAATGTTCTGTTTCGTGTCTCCTAGAGAGGGACTCTATGCAATTAGTAATATGTATGGCCTTCATTCAATAATATAAGACATTCTAGCTTTTTTCTAAAACACACGTATGTAGACATGTTTTAGTGCGTAAGTTCACTCACTTGGGAGTGTATCTATTCCACCTAAAAGGTCGAATGGAGGGAGTAGGATAATTAGGAATCAAGTAGCAATGATGGAATAGAAAAAGATGGTTGTGCTATCTTGCAACATCATGCCAACTTTGGCATATTTCTAACAAAGTGGGTCAAATGAGAGAGTAGAGATCAATTATCTGCAGCCTCTGCAATTATTGAATTTCTAGCGGCCTTGTTCAAAAGAGTAACAGTACAAATGTAGAAACCAAAGCATGAATTCTAGTCTAGTGAAAGGTGTTAAGGGCGAATTGAATTAGCCAAACTATGTTGAGTTGTCCAAATGACTTACTTGAAAATTCTTGCAGAAATTTGGAAAGGACAGATCAAATAGTTTAATTAAAAATATTTATGAAGCAGCTCCTACGGCATTTGTTGTGAATACACGGATGGAAAAGGAAACATGAAGAAGTAGACTTAGAACATACATCATAGCAAGGACATTAATGGTGGCTAGTGAATCATGTAAAACTCTAGATAAAGTGTTGTTCAATTTCCTATAGCAAGAAGAGAAAATAAAATATGGACTTTTGCAAACAGCAAGAAGGTTCGTTGATCAAGAACCGGAGAATTAAATCTTACATATACTTGAGGTTCTTTAGATATCCATTAAGTTGGGATGCTCCTGGCTCTTCATAAGATTACTCTCTCTCTCTCTCACACACGAATGGAAAACATATGTATCATCCTCAACCTGCCTATGCTACCATGAATCAGATCAGAAATTGTGTCGTTCTCTTCAATATCATGTACAAGAACAACAAACATGAAACTTCGGGTCTTTCGGTTCTTCCATTTCAATAGACTTCAATTTCACCAATACTTTCAATTTAAATAAAATGGACCAATGAGCTTACACAGATTGCAGCACCGTCCTATGGAGTGTGAAGATGGGGCATCTATGTTGCATTAGAGAGGGTGGCTAGCAGATAGCGAGTGGGTCGTATCACCATGCCAGGCTTTTCAGCCCTCGACTTCATGACTGTGTCACAAAGAGAGCGAATGGAATAGACAGGAACACACCACTTGCGAAACTCGCTTCGACCTATTTCATATTAACAAAATCACCCCAAATTTAGCATAGTGTAATGTTAATATTTCCTTTTTCTTCTTAATTCACTCACCACTTTAGCAGTCACTATGAAAAGAAGATATTGTCATTTTCGTGTGTTGCATGTAACACATTTCTGTAACATTGGATCTACTAAACATATGTATCATCCTCAACCTGCCTATGCTACCATGAATCAGATCAGAAATTGTGTTGTTCTCTTCAATAGCATGTACAATGTAACTACCTCAGTGAATTATGCTCTCAGTTACATGCCTGGACGAACGAAAGTGGTTAAAATAGTACGGTGGGGCCCGGGGCCACTCACGGTAGACCTTTCGGCCGTCCTAACCACTTTCAGATCATCGGAACAAGAACGAGCGGCGTAATCGACAGGCGAAGGGATCAACTACATACACAAGTGAGTATGTATGCAAGGCACATACAACAGCCCTCAGAGCCATTCCATCTAAAAGAAATGGAAATTATTGCAACGCCATACGGCAAGATTCAAATATCCTAGATAGAGATAATATTTTAGGATAGCTCCTCATACAACAAACATCAGAGTACCAGGCGGAAGCGGAAAACAAGGTCCGAGTACGGATAAGAAGCAAATCGGCATAAGATGCCACATAATAAACACATCCTGCCCACAGATCTCACGGATCCCCGTTCCCGGAACCTCTACACCGAGTGATCATTGCCAACAACATCTGTCTCCTCCACCCAGTATCCTTCTTGCGAATATACCTGTTCATCTGAATCAAACAATTTATCGTGTGAGACCCTAGGGGTACTCAGCAAGTCTTTATGCCACTAAAGGGGACACAACCTGGGGTGACGCAATTGCAGCAAAAGATAATATCTAACAAGTCCATAGATACCCGCTAACCATCCGCCTAACCAATGATAGACGGATGTCTGTTAATTAAGAACAACAGTTATAATAGTATAATTAACAGATCCATCCTCCTCCTCGCTTACTGACATGGGTATACCCTGCAGGTACTCGAGCTTGGTATATACGGTATAAATACGTATAGGCCCACGGTGTCGCCAAGGCCCAGACGAAAGGATTCAAGTGATATGTGGACTCTCGATTGCTTGAGAGACAAGAAGAAGCTAAAGATAGAAAGTTTGAAGGGGAAAACCCTAACTTGTAACCGACTCGACCTGCTACCTGAGACCTAGCCTATCTATATAAAGGCTAGGAGGGGGCGGCGAGGAGGACAGACACAACCCTAGTTTTCACAACTCTCGCCAGATTGCATCTGCGCACCATTGTAACTTTCGACTCTCTCGATAATTCCACGAGCAGACAAGCAGGAGTAGGGACCTCTACGAGGCCTGAACCTGGGTAAATCCTGTGTCCCCTGTGTGCTTGTTTGCTAGCCGATAGATGTCTCCAGCACTCCCTCCTTCTCCAAAACCCAAGTCCATAACAATGGGCATTGATGAGTTAAACCCTCGTCAATTGGCGTCGTCTGTGGGAAGTGGGAGTGCTGATGTTGCGGCTTCTTCAGCCCCATCAACCGCGATCTACAACTCTGCAACAGCGGAGATTCGCCAGCTCTTCGGCGCCTTCGACTTCACCGTCCACACACCGGCCACCCGCCCGGCTTTCGAATCCGTGGGAGACGGAATCAGCTTGGCGATTGGGAGCTTCCGCTTCCAAGTTGGTCAGACGGGCACGCTTCGCATGCCTGATCAGCCGACAGCACCAGCGATTGCCCCGGCATCATGGTTCCCTCCATCAATCGGCACCCTCAGCAAGCTCAACGCTCCGGTGGCAGTCGAGAACACGATCAGCGACAGCAGTCGCGACTCCGATCTGAGCGATCTGGCCACAGAAGATGGAACCTGCGGTTCCGAATCTGAAAGTTGCGGAAGCAACAGCTTCCCCAATCACTTCATGTTCGCCATCATCAACGCCGGCGACACCTCCGCCAATCGCGGCATCGTCAACACCGGCAACGGCACCGATCCACCCAACATTGGCAATGGTGGCAATGGCGGTAACGGCGCCAACGGTGGAGCAGTCGAACCTCCCAGCATAATCAATGAGCAAACCGGCGAACGCGTCGTAATCAGGCTCAACGAGAAAGAGTGGGAGCGCTGCCGTGAAGCCCTGCGAGGTGCACCTCTGCCCTTTGGATCCCCACAGGAATTACTAATGGGCTACCACTGGCTCCTGAAAGAGGAATTCAAGCGCCAAAAAGAAGCAATCGCGCAGCTCGAGGCGCGTAAAAGGGCGGCGGACGAATCGAGCCTTCGTCGTGCTGGGCACTCCTCCTACGAAGGATCCTCCTCACGAGGAAACGAGTACGTTGCCAAGAAGAGGCAGTCGCGAATGGCTCACCTCACCGAACAAGAGCGCATAGACACCACGAAAGTCCTCGACTTCAGCTCTATGACAGTCGACACGAGAGGCAACGTGGTCCCCAGAACACCGCAGGCCGCGGTCACGGCAGCCACCATGTACCTCCTCAACAACCTGCCACCGGCTGGAGATCCCCGAACCGCCATGCACCGATCTACGATCGCGGGTTTGGGGCTAATCGAGGCCGCCCTCGACAAACAGCCAGTACCAGACCCCAAAAAGGGCAAAACGCTAGCAAAATGCTACTCCTCGCCCTCGTCTAGCGATGACAGTGACGACTTGTCCCGACGCCGTCGTTCGCAGCGACACGATCGTGACTATGACGCGCGCAACGACCTCACACAACGTAAGATCGACAAATCAAGAGCACGACACGCCCGGTCGACTGACTCAGAGGAGGAAGACGGGGAGCTCTGCGACGCCAGATGCTTCAGCAGATCCATTAGGCAGAAACGAATGCCTAAGGGGTTTAAACTTCCGTCGGAAAATCCGAAGTTCGACGGCCTACAAGACCCTAAAATATGGCTAGAGGACCACATTTCCTCCGTTAGACTCCACGGAGGCAGTCAAAGTACTACCATGCAATGTTTGCAGCTACAGCTGCAGGGTGCCGCCCGAGCATGGCTGAATAGCCTCCCACGCGGATCCATTCGCAACTGGGATGAGCTGGTCTATAGCTTCGTGCACAACTTTAAGGGCGCGTACAAACGGCCCGCATCAATTGAAGAACTGAGATGCTGCCAGCAAAAATCTGGTGAATCACTGCACTCATACATCCAAAGGTGGTCCATCATCAAGAATTCCGCGGAAAACATCTCAGAGGACCGCGCGATTGATGCATTCAACGGTGGCGTTCGCCGTTTAGAGCTCAGGGAGGAGCTGGGCCGCTCAAAGCCCCAGACTATCGACCACCTCATGGAGATCGCGAATCGATGGGCTGATGGAGAAGATTTAGTGAAGACCCGCGCTCACTCTGACGAGGAGGCAGAGCTCGAACGCAGACGTGACCGCCGAGGCCAACGCCGCATGCGCATCTACGACAACCGTGACGACGTTAATATGGTCGCAGCCGGCTACGCCGAGAGACACAACGACAACCGCAACAGCGGATACCGCAGCAGTGGATACCGCGACTCTGGGAAGACCATGCAAGTGTGGCAGCGCCGCACTCGCGACGAGGCAACCGCGATCTCCATCGAGGAGAAACTGTTCGGACCATGCACGGTACACTTCTATATTGACAAGCATGACGGCAAGAGAAGGTCCAGCCACCTCCTCAAAGACTGCCGCGAGTTCCTCAAGCTACACGAGGGATTGGTTCGGATGAACCGCAACGCAGTCGAAAGAGGCTACGGGGCCGCTCCACATGGCGCACCGCCACCACCACCAGGGCCACCCCCGAACGGAGCTGTACCGGACCAGCACCACGGAGGAGAACCGTACCCACGGGCCATGGGTACCATGATGATCCAAAAGGGGCGCCCCTCCAATAGGGTGCAGAAAGCTATCACTCGCCAAGTCAACTTGGCCACGCACTCACCACCATCCACCACTGAGTACCTCAGTGGCAGTGAGTCGTGCATCACCTTCGATAAACGCGACCACCCACCACAAGTACCTCGCCCAGGTCATTGCCCCCTCGTACTCGAGGCGCAAATTGGAGGTTTCGACATGAGTCGCGTCTTCATGGATGACAGAAGCGGCATCAACCTCATATTCGCGAGTAGCCTGCGAGCAATGAGGATTCCTCTAACTTGCTTGGAGGCATCGGACACAACGTTCCATGGCATCGTCCCAGGGAAAGGCGTATACCCCCTGGGAAAAATCAACCTCGACGTCATATTCGGCACGTCGAAGAACTTTAGGCGCGAGCGCATTGGCTTTGAGGTCGTCGACTGGCCCTCACAATACCACTGCATCCTCGGACGCGTCGCGTTCGCTAGGTTCATGGCGGTACCCCACTACGCCTACCTGCAGATGAAAATGCCAGGTCCCAACGGCGTCATCACGATCAACGGAAGCTTTGAGCGATCCGACAGTTGCGACAGGGAATTCAACAGAATCTCACAGTCCTTTGGCATGCAGGAGGAGCTCGTGCGATTGAAGGAAACGATAGACAATAGTATGTCTCCCCTGAGCAGGCCAAGCTCACCTGATCTCTCCTTCGACTCATCCGTGCACACAAAAAAGGTGCAGGTCCATCCGACAGATCCCGCCAAAACGGCCCTCATCGCCAACAACTTGATTCCCGCATAGGAACTCGCGCTCGTCGAATTCCTCCGTGAGCACTGGGAAATTTTCGCCTGGTGTCCTGCGGACATGCCAGGAGTTCCCATTGAATTCGCCGAGCACGCACTCAACGTCAACCCCGACGCAATGCCAGTCAAACAAACAATCAGGCGACTATCTGAGCCACGAGCGCAGGCAGTTGGCATGGAGATCAACAGACTCCTCGAGGCCAAATTCATACGCAAGATCAAGGAAAGCACTTGGCTCGCCAATACGGTGCTGGTGCCAAAAAAGGACACGGATATCCTACGGATGTGCGTGGACTTCACTTCTTTAAACAAGCACTGCCCAAAGGATCACTTCCCGCTACCACGGATCGATCAAATCATCGACTCCACTGCTGGATGCGAGCGCCTCTGCTTCCTCGATGCCTACTCAGGCTATAACCAAATTCAAATGAAGGAGGAAGACCAAGAGAAGACCGCGTTTACAACGCCCTTCGGTGTGTTCTGCTACAACACAATGCCCTTCGGGCTAAAAAACGCGGGAGCCACCTACCAGCGGTGCATGCAGGCTTGCCTCAAGGAGAAATTGGGTCGCAACATCCAAGTCTATGTCGACGACATAGTAATCAAAACCGAGGAGGAAGCCTCTCTAATCAACGACTTGCGCGAAACATTCGCCAACCTCGATCGTTACCGGAATAAGCTCAATCTGGACAAATGCGCCTTCGGCGTACCATCTGGGCAGCTGCTCGGGTATCTCATCCCGCGAGAGGGATTGAGGCAAACCCGAAAAAGATAAAGGACATACTGGCCATGGAGAAGCCAAAGAACATAAGAGGCGTCCAGCAACTAGCCGGACGAATCGCGGCCCTCAGCCGATTTATCAGTCGAATGGGGGAAAAGGCCCTGCCCTTCTATCAGCTCCTCCGCAAAGCTGACAAATTCGAGTGGACCAAGGAAGCGCAAGAAGCATTCGAAGATCTCAAGCGCCTGTTATCCACCTCGTCGGTACTGGTGACTCCACGAGAAAGGGAACCACTACTGTTGTACATCTCCGCCACTAACCAAGTAGTTAGTACAGTGCTCGTCGTCGAACGGGCCGAGGAAAACAAGGTCCATGGCGTACAACGCCTGGTATACTACCTCAGTGAGGTCCTCACGCCAACAAAACAGCGATACCCGCACTACCAGAAGCTGGCGTACGGTGTCTTCATGACCGCCCGGCGACTGCACCATTACTTCCAGGAACACCCAATCGTGGTAGTCAGCGACGCCCCATTGGGACATATCCTCAATAACCCCGACGCCACGGGACGAGTCGCGCTCTGGGGAATCGAACTGTCTCCACGAGACATCACATACGAAAAGCGCGACGCAATCAAGTCGCAAGTTCTCCCTGACTTTCTCGTGCATTGGATGGAAAACCAACTCCCGGACAAGCCAGATATGTCCTACCTTTGGACCATGCACTTCGATGGATCCAAGCGGAAAGACAGAGCAGGAGCAGGCGTCATTCTGACGTCACCTCAAGGAGACAAGCTGAAATACATCCTGCGAATGCAGTTCACAGCCTCAAACAACGAGGCTGAATACGAGGCCCTGTTGCACGGGATGAGGATGGCAAAAGCCTGCGGCGCAAAGAGGCTCATCATATATGGCGACTCCAAGCTGGTCGTCAACCAAACAATGCACGAGTGCGACGCACTCAATGACAACATGATCGCATACCGCGACCTCTACGATACACTCGAGGGAGACTTCGATGGTTGCGAGTTGCGACATGTAGGTCGCGAAAGCAACGAGGAGGCGGACGCACTCGCCAACATAGGCTCTACCTGCGCCTCCATACCACCTGGGGTATTTCTCGAGCGCATCTGCGAACGATCCATCAAGCCAAAGGCCACAGAGAAGAAAACAAGCGCAGCAATGGACTCAGGGGCCACGCCACCCAATGAGCCAATGACACTCGATGACTTGGAGCTAGACACAGGACTCGAAGGGCCAATGAGCGTCATGATGATAGAACAATCCCGGACGCAGCCGTACATTACATATCTCCTCAGCAAGCGCTTACCGGACGACCCGACTGATGCAAGGCACATCGCACGACGCTCCAAGGCATTCGCCGTTATCAACAGCGAACTGTATAAACGCAGTATCACAGGCGTGTTACAACGATGCGTCTCCCTGGCCGATGGAAAAGCAGTCCTCCTCGACATACATGAAGGAACCTGCGGACACCACGTCGGCAGTCGCGCCCTCGTTGCCAAAGCTCTACGAGCTGGATTTTACTGGCCCATGGCCATGCGTGACGCCAAGGACATAGTCCAAAAGTGCAACGCTTGTCAGCGATTCGCGGACAAACCACACGCACCAGGCGCAGAATTACGGCCTATTCCATTGGCCTGGCCCTTTGCACAATGGGGGCTTGACATGGTAGGCAAGCTTCCAAGGTCCTCGCATGGAGGCTGCGTCTATCTTTTGGTTGCAGTCGACAAATTCACCAAGTGGATCGAAGCCATGCCGGTGACCAGGCAATCGGGTCACAATGCGGTCAAGTTCTTCAAGTCCATCGTCTATCGCTTCGGCGTGCCGCATAGCATCATCACTGACAACGGGACGAACTTCACATCCAAGGAGTTCCAAGAATTCTGCGAAAACCTGGGGATCAACATCAGTTATGCCTCAGTCGCGCATCCACAGACCAACGGTCAGGTGGAAAAAGCAAACGGGCTCTTCTGCAGCGGCATCAAGAAGCGACTCCTTCGACCACTCAAACAAGCCGCGGGTTGCTGGCCAGATGAGCTCCAATCCATACTCTGGAGCCTACGTACAACTCCAAACAGCGCCACAGGCTACACGCCATTCTTTATGGTGCACGGGGCAGAAGCGGTACTACCCGCCGAAGTAAGGTACAAGGCGCCGCGCATAGTCGCTTACAGCGAACAAGAGTCATCTCTTGCACTCGAAGACTCCGTCGACCTCCTCGACGAGGCAAGAGAAATCGCCGCAGAAAGATCCATGATCTACTAGCAGAACCTGCGCAACTACCACAGTAGAAGGCTTCGTCCCAGATCCTTCGTCGAAGGTGACCTGGTCCTGCGACTGAAGCAGCAGGGGCATCTCAAACTCGAGTCCCCCTGGGAAGGACCATACTTGGTTACAGAAGTAATCCCAGGCGGCGCCTATCGCCTTCAAGTTCTAGAAACAGGAGTCGCATACTCCAACCCTTGGAACGTCGCACAACTGCGACGCTTCTACCCCTAGCTGTTTTTACTTTTTACATCGCAAATAAGGCTACCCAGCCAAGGCTACTTAGCCACACATTGTACCTCATACTATCCTCCAAATAATAAAAGCTAAGTACCCCAAAACTCTGTGATTTTCCTTTTCACTTCTGTTACTATCGTACTCAGGGGCCATGCCACCCTGCACACATTTGTTCTTCGAACTAATAAACGCGACACCCTGAGTAGTTGGCACATCAATTAAACCCCTTAAAATTCAACCCAGCTGCAACGCACCTAGCAGGCTGATAAAAGGGATGGCCAGGCTAATGAAAAGGACTCGCATAGTGCAACGCACCTTACGCTTACAAAAAGCTATTTGTACGCGTAATTACATACAAATATATAAATGAACTTTACAACACAAATACACTTATGTGCAGGATACAAATCCAATTATTGCTGCAATAGAAGAACATTGGTTTGCTCCTCGAAGAAGTCGACAATCTCCTCTGCTGGGCGGTTCACCGCTTGATAGTGTGGCACCATATTCCAAGAAGATCCGGCTGGTGGCGCCGGCAGACCAGAAGCTATGACGGCGACATCCATGTCAGGCCTATGCAATCGCACCATCGAGAGGGCAGCCTTGGCACCAGCCACCAACTGCTGCCTCACGCACTCGCAAACCGCGGACATATCTTGAAATTTGGCTAGGAGAGCCAACAGGCTTGACGGCGTGTCATCCAACGGGAACATCGCCTGGTAGATATTCTTCAAACATGACTGCGACTTCTTTAGGAAGAGCAGCACTCGCGAAGCGCGATCCTGTAGGGTCGCCAATGCAGTCGCACGATCATGATCCACCCAGAAGTATCCACTCTCTTGGAGTTGCTCCTGGGTGAGACCATGAAGGCGGATAGCAATCCTATCCCTCTCCTCCTGCAGACGGTGTGCGCTAACAACTACACGAAGCAGCACCAACCGCATGAGTACAACATACCACTGCGACTATCTACAAAGAAAAAGATGAGGACAAGCAAACTAACACTTAAACTGGTCGCCCAGCTGCGTCACCTCGCCAAGTAGATACTGCTCGCGAGCGGCGGCTTTTTCCGCCTTTGATTTCCACACATCTGCGTTACCACGGATCAGGGGCAACTCACGCTCCAGCTGCTTCACGCGGTCACGAAGTCGCGACAGCAAAGACAGCTCCTCTACCCTGGAGCGCGGCGCTGCCACTGTCTCATCAAGAGATGATGGATCCTGGTCTCCCCCTATGGGACCACTCGATGGGCCCTACCACAGATCAAGACAGAAGAAAATAAGGCGACCAAACTAACACAAAGGTAGGGATAGCAGATGCATTCAGGATAAAGCATAAAAAATATTCACAAGCACACTCGCCAGCAGGCATGTTCTTAGAGCAGAAGGACAATTCGTTATCTACTACACAAAGCTAACTACGGAGCAGCTGGATTCTTCGACTTCGACGCCTTCGGGGGCTTCATCAAATCCGTGGCAGTATCAGACGCCACTGATTCCACCTGCCCCTGAAGCCGAAGCTTTCGCCGCCTTCTTAGCGCGTTGGAGCTCCTCCAAATACTTGGCAACGGTATTAATCAAAGAACGACCGTATTTGGCACAGGAAGTCGCAAAGGGTGCGAAAACTACCTGCTGACCATCCGCGCCAATAGGCATTGTCTTCGACACCGCAGAGGGATCTATCTCGACTCCGTGGGCCTGCACCATGGCGAGTGACATCGTTGCACCAGCCGCCCGGAGGGAGTTCTTATAGGTAGAAGGCACACCCCCGGCGAGTGACTCCACCAGCTCGTCCATTTTATCGACCTTCTCTGCCTTTGGCATCAACTCCTCTCGGAGGCGACTAAGGGCGACCTTGGCCTTGGACAATGTATTCTGGACGACGGCGCTTCGGTCTTCGACCGCGGATACCGCGCTAGCCAGAGCGTCATCACGACGAAGGGCCTACGGGTCAAAACTCAAGTCGCCAGCATCTACACCAAAAAACATGGATCAGATTTCTGGTGCCAACGGCAAAACTCCAGAAGCAGCGAAAAGCATCAATCAAAAATCCACCAGTAAAGGTACCTGAGAGGGCCTTGGCAACTGAGAATAGTTGCTCCTCGAACAACTTCTCCCTGGCCGCAAAAGAGGCACGCAGATCCTCTTCTCACTTTCGGGCATCATCACGAGCCGTGATTGCCTCATCGCGCCCCTTGACAGCTGCGGCCAGTGTCTTCTCCAAGGATGCGACATTGCGCAGTAGGGCGTTATGCTCAGCTACATGGCAGTCAAAATAATTGGCTATCAGTCAAACACACCAGAAGAGGAAAAAGACAACAGAAACAAGCGTGGAAGCACTCACTTTCGACCATGTGGTGACGCGTCTCCAGCATCGCATGCTGACGACCTATCGCCATCACATGCTCCGCCACTCACGCGGCCTCTTTTATAAGGAGCTGTTGCACCAATCAAGGAATCAGATAAGGGCAACAGAAGGCGTTGACTGCCAAAATACAGATATACTCACATGCTCCTCTAGCGACTCCGAAGAAGTCTGTTGAGCTGTCATCCGAGCAACTATTTGATGCTCCCCTCCGTGAGGAGAACTCAAAGAATTGTGCCCGGAGTGGGCCACCGCCGGAGGAGAAGGAGCGCGCTCGACCTCTACCTTGGCCCTTGAGGTCGCGACTCCTGATTCCTTCAAAAATTCAACGTCACCAGAAGATGGCGACGCCTCTTGACTGCAAGACCAAATTCACATTGAGAAAGGGCAAAACTCTAGGGCAAAGCCAAAAAAAAGAAAACAGAGAAGAAAGAACGAACTCATAAACTTACCAGTCAAACTTGTCAAGATCAAACGTGGCCTCCGCCGACTCTGACGAAGACTCCTTGGGCAATCGCATCTTCTTGCGAGAAGCTGGTGCTACAGCCCTCACAGGAACGGCGGGAATTGGTGACTCCGCGCCAGCAACTGTGCCCTCTGGAGTTGAAGGAGTCGACGCATCAGAGTCCTCGCTGCGCGGACGTTTGCGAGTATCTGGGCTCTCCGACTCGAGGGCTTCCTCTTCCACGTCAGAAGGGACAGTCGACTCAGACTCGTCCTTTTCGAAAGCTTCGCGAGGAATAATGCCCTCAGGGAGAGGAGGCATGCAAGACGAGACCGCCCAATCCTGCATACAAAAAGCAAAAAGGAGCAGGTAAGCAACAGAAAAGCAATCGTGAATATAAGCTACTGCGTAGTACGACTGTACCTCAGGAGGAGGATTCGAAGCATCGAAGGGAGGAACGACTGGCTCATTCGGAAGCACATCCTTGAAGGTGTACTTCGTGAACAGTCGCACCCTCTTATCTACCTCACTCGCGGACATGCCATCGGCAGACACGCGAGTGGCATCATCAGCACCACCCCATTGAAACGTGGGATGGACTCTAGCTTGGAGAGGCTGGATGCGACGACGCAGCCAAGTCCTGATAAGGGCGCAACCTCCCTCTTCTGTGCCCATGCGACTCTCGAGGTCGCAGACGCGTTGATATAGCACGTCCGTCTCCGCGAGTTCGGACGGCATGATCACGTTCTTCCAAGAACGCATCTTCTTGCAGGGAGTCGCGGGATCAAACGGAGCGATTCCAAAGTGCTCGTCCTTGGCCTTCAGGTCGCGAACATAAAACCATCTGTCCCTCCATCCCTGGACGGACTTGGCGAGCTTGATGTCGAAGTAGGTGGCAGATGGGTCGACATGGATTCCACAACCACCTACGTCATAAACTAAAGAGCCAGATGCGGACTGACGCTTTAGCTTGAACAAACGCTTGAAAAGGCCAAAGTGCGGCTCGATTCCGAGCCAGCACTCGCAGAGAGTGATAAAGCAAGAGATGTGAAGAATCGAATTCGGGGACAGCTGATGGAGCTGGAGCCCGTAAAAACAGAGGAGACCCCTAAGAAAGGGGTGGATAGGCAAAGAAAGGCCGCGAATGATGAAAGCAAGAAACATCACTCGAAAACCAGCGGGAGGCACAGGAATGGTCTCACCACTAGGGACGCGCGCATCGGCGACTGCGGCGGAAATAACTCTGTCTTGGCGAAGAAGACGAAGATCGGACGCCTTGATGATTGAGGGGCGCCAGGCACCAATGGTCACGCGGGTGCCCGCGACCTTCTTCTTCCCGCCGGCGGCGGCACTGGTGCCCACAACAGCGGCGCCACCCTTCTTCGCCGCAGTAGCGGTGGCGGCAGATTCAGCGGCAGCACCTCCTTTCTTCTTTCCCATTGCGCGGCGGCGATGAGAACGCAGAAAGTAACTTGGGAACGAACGGAGATGATCCAGAATTGAGGAAAAGATGAGCGCAGGAGGAAAGCAGAGGAGCAGCGGCAATGGCGATGGCAGCGAGGAAGAAAAGGGCGCAGATGGAAATTTACCGCCGTGGCATCGCTACTTAACCCCTAAGGGATGCAATCCAACGGCTCACAAAAACCCTATTGGACGCGTGGCACATATCGCGCTCGACACGTGGAGAAGAGGAAGCGTGAACCATCCCTCCACTGCGCGGAAATCGAGGAGGCACAGTTAATAATAAGATTACACACGTCCAGTCAAGTCAAAGTCAGAAAGTGGGACCCACCTCTCATCACGTCCCGTCAAAGCCGCTCACGCGGGCAACTGAGGTCATGCAAGCGTCAGCACTGACGTCATCAACGGCTACTTCATGGAAAACTTCGACTACTTTAGTCCTTGCTGGAGTTTTTCGACTCCACCAAGCACTCGGGGGCTACTCCCATAGGGAGCGCTGGTCGCGCACCCTATGATTTTTCTTATTGCAGGAATACAAGCAATCGCAATCAAACCCAGCCACTCGAAGCACGGTTAAACTATGGACATGGGTTACTCCCATAGGGAGCGCTGGAAACAATTTCGACTGAAACAAACAAGCAAAAGATGACAGCAGTCGCAACCCAAGTTTTTGATTCAAACAAACAAAAATGACAGTAGTCGCAAATTTCTTTAAAGTCCCTGCCTGAGTCTTCGACTCAACCAGGCACTCGGGGGCTACTCCCATAGGGAGCGCTGGTCGCGCACCCTATGATTATTTGCACGAAAGCTGTGGTTGATTACATCAGCACCCGCAGATCATGGCGACACCGCCTCATAATTTTCCCTACAAAGAGACTACATCTCCTGGGTTGCCCGAATCATCTCCGCGATGATAAAATTCGGATGCCGCGCTTGCAGCGTGAAGGTAAGACCTGAATAAAGGCCTGGCAACGCATTTAACTACGCACTACCAGAAATATATCTGTGCCTACAGGCACGATGAACATGCCTTGATGGACGCATCAAGTGCTCACACCCACATAACTGGAATTCGACTCCTGTAAGACCTTCGCGGCCTGAGTCGAATTACGCCAGCACTTTTCCGGATTCGAGTCTGGGGACTTGAGTTCGAGTAGATTGCGTTGTTTCACCCTAAGGTGGTTAACTGATACCGATACTTCGGTTATATCAGGCACGTATATCGACAATCCCTATGACATAAGTGAAAGAAGTCGGAAAATGTACTCATTCAGGCACTCGAAGACTTCAAAAAGTACCCAGTCGAATCTACGATTCCACTGGATACTCGGGGGCTACTGACATGGGTATACCCTGCAGGTACTCGAGCTTGGTATATACGGTATAAATACGTATAGGCCCACGGTGTCGCCAAGGCCCAGACGAAAGGATTCGAGTGATCTGCGGACTCTCGATTGCTTGAGAGACAAGAAGAAGCTAAAGATAGAAAGTTTGAAGGGGAAAACCCTAACTTGTAACCGACTCGACCTGCTACCTGAGACCTAGCCTATCTATATAAAGGTTAGGAGGAGCGGCGAGGAGGACAGACACAACCCTAGTTTTCACAACTCTCGCCAGATTGCATTTGCGCACCATTGTAACTTTCGACTCTCCCGATAATTCCACGAGCAGACAAGCAGGAGTAGGGACCTCTATGAGGCCTGAACCTAGGTAAATCCTGTGTCCCCTGTGTGCTTGTTTGCTAGCCGATAGATGTCTCCAGCACTCCCTCCTTCTCCAAAACCCAAGTCCATAACAATGGGCATTGATGAGTTAAACCCTCGTCACTTACCAACGAGGAAGCAGACGAACAACCCCCATCATTCGTTGGCAGTTTTATTAACCATTCCATGAGTATTGCAGTATTTACTAGTCAAGTACTTAGTCGAATTAAAAGCGGTACTTTAGTTATGCTTGTCTATGATCGAGAAACTGTGCTCCAAGTCGTCCATAACCGCGGACACGGCTTTCAGAAAGATTTACCCTGCAGGGGTGCACGAATAGCAACACACACTCGATCAACCTCGGAAAAACCAAATCAAAACCCAACGAGGAATTCACGACAAAGCAATCACAGGATTCAGAAATATTTCAGGGGGCCACCCCATTAAGCTACCCGCGACGAAGTTGGCCGGCTCCGAGACGGACCCAAGGTTTGTGTCAATGGCTGTAAACGACTGGGAACCCGAAAGTGTGACTAGGCTTGTCGATACCGCGAAAACATTCCACGATCCAAAACAGTACAGGTGCTCCACGCACAATCTTAATAAAGCGGTAACATGGCATAAGTACATGATAGTAATAAAGCCCCCAAACTACTTTGTGGCCCCAAGGAATAAGAATGAATCAAGCTCTGGCTCAGGGGGGTCCATAAGGCCTCCCGGATGTGGAAAGTGTGAATAAACAAGGAACAGGAATCAAGTACTCGGGGTCCTATGGGACACAAGTGAGCATGAAAAACTAAATAGCAGATATTGCTCACCGGTGCCTCTTTCATTAGTCATCCCATTACTACTCAGGTTAAGTTGTTTAGGTACCTCGTTATTCATCAGACACTCACATACCCTGCACATGCTTTTCTATGACTCGCATGGCTCAAACAACTCCTGTAGTAATGGCTCATGGGATGGAGGAACAAGCTTCGGTGGGGTTTAAAAGTAAAGGCTATGCAGTACTTGGGATTCAATTTAATGCAATCGCGACTCAATGATGCAAGATTAAGATAGAGGCAATAGGTACTGTATGTATGCAAGCGTGGGGTAGTGCTTGCATGGCAGCTCAGTTGAAGCGAGAGATGGATCTGGGTAGTACTCCTGTGATTCCTGGTAATTCTCCTGCTGGGCGTCTATTCGAAGAAGAACCAACAAACAAGGGCCAACATAAATAAAGTGCGCAAGCATATGAAGTAAAATGCGACAAGCAAACAAGCATGCCATGATGAATGATGCACAATTTACATGGCATTAAAGTAGCATGGCATGGTGAGGTGTGGGGTACAAGATTCAAGCATTTTATTATTTGTTTAGTCAACTTTTACTGCCATAAACAGTTCAGATTTTTAATAATGACATGATGCATGCTTCAATTCAGAACAAGGGCTGCATAGATAGAACGGGCTCGTCGTGCTGATCGATTTAGACATATTATTTGTCAAATTTGGAGTTATAGAATTAAAGTTATTAATTAATTAAGGAAAAGGGCATTTTATTGTAATTTTAATCATCTCGAAATTTTAAAGTGCTCAAATCATATTTTGAATGATATATTTGAAATCCTCACATTTTTCTGATTCAAAAGCATATATTATTTGTATTATTTGGATTTGTATTTTAAAAGTTATTAAAATCTGATTTGAATTTGATTTTAAACAATTACTGAAAACATTTTTATTTTAACAGAAATGGCCAGGACTTTTTTCACCCAGGATATTCCAGCCCAAGCCGCTGACAGATGGGTCCGGCGCAAACTGGGGCCACGCGCGCGGAACAAGTCTTTTCTCACCTCGGCCTTAACTAGCCCAGGCGGCTGACATGCGGGCCCGACGGAGAAGTAGGTCCCACGTGACAGCGAGGGGCATGGGTGGACCACGTGGCGCAGCAAGGGGAGTGCGGGTTGAGGGACTGGAAAGCTAGGGGGGTTGCTTGCAAGATTGCTCCGTGGCTGGCTAGTGGGGTCGCTGGGGCTGCTAGGGACCTGGGCGTGATCGACAAAAGCGTGGGGGGGTCTTTTCGCGAAACGGCGCCCGAGCCCTGGACTGAACTAGCGACTTCTCTCTGAATCGCGACGACGATCTGACAACGGTGAGGTCTTCCGGCGAGGATGGCGATGGAACGGGGGCATATCTCGCGGTGCCTCAAAAACGAAACACGGAGAGGGATCTACCGGCTACCGATCTCGTTCAGGGGATTTCGTCGGCGGCGGGCTGTACTGGACGGGGCGCCTCGGGGAACAGAGAGGGAAACGCCGGGCTAGGTCTGTGCGGCGGCGGGGCAATTCACCGGCGGGGGCCAAATACGGGCGGTGCGGCCACGCGGAGGGGAGGGAACGAGAGAGAAACGAAAGGGGGCGCTCACCTCGTTTGATTCCCACTGAAATCGGAGGACAGGACGGCCAGAGCGGAGGGGGACGGCGAGGTCGCGGCGGTGGTGTACAGTTCGCTGACAAGGGGCAGCTCCGGGCGGGCTTGGCGTCTCCCAGCGGGCGGAAACGACTCCACGGACCGCGGTGGTGCTCCCCGGCGAGGCCTCGGTCACCGGCTAGACGGCAACATCGTGGTGATGTACTGTCTGGCGGCGGCACGGTACGGTGGAGAAGAGGGAGAGGGGAACGGGGCAGGGAGCTAGGGTTTGAAAGAAAAGCCCGGCTCGGCGCGAGGATAAGACGAAGGGGAGGTGGCATGCGGGCGGCGCGAGCTGACGCGGCAGACGACGGAGACGGCTACCTGCCCGCTTCCGTCAGAGCAGAGGAGAGAGGAGGGCGAGACGGCGTCAGACGGAGGGAAGAAGAGGAACAGAGGGTGGCGTCAGCGTTGTCCGGCTCAAACCGGTACGGGCTGGGGAGGTAGGTTGGGCCGCGGCTGGGGAGTGGGCCGGGAGAGGCTGCGTCGATGGGCTGCTGCTGCTAGGCTGCAGGTAAGGCTCTTCTCCTTTTATTTCTTTTTATTTTATTAACTGTTTTGATTTTTGTTTTGTTGCAGGTTCAAACAAGCTCAAAAATACCCCTTTTTGAAAGTTTTTGTAAATTTGAAATAGAAGAGAAAGAGCTGGCTATGGAGTGAGGTGGGGCTTAGTGGTTGAGCACAAGTTGATGGTGAGCAAAACACTACAAGAGAGAGGGAGAGAGGGTGTTAAAATCAAAGGGAAAATCCCACTTGTTCATACATGAAGGGAGAAAGGGTTTTTGTTGGGGAACATGGGGATGGTGGAAAAGATGGAGAGATTCCACAAATAATGAACCACTAAAACAAAAAGAAAACAAATGGGCTAAAGGTGGTGATGCTATTGCATGGCCCATGCATGATACTTAAATGCCATGTTCAATTCTTGTGAAAACAATAATAATAGTATGGCATTATACTTATGCATCTCCAAGAAGTGGAATAAGGCCAAGCAAAAGAATTTAAAGAATTAGATCCACCCCACCCACATGAGCTAGAATAAATATCAAAAAGAAATGCCAGCTCATGGAATGGAATGGTGGAATTATAAGGTGGTGAAAAGAAAGGTGATGGAGTTGAATAAAAGATATGCCCCCAACTCAACTTGGGCATCAAGCAGTATATCAATAACCAAATACAATATCAAGAGGCAAATACAAATAATAATGCATATGGGAGAAGAACCAAAGAAAGAGGGTTTGATGTGATGCTCAAATGCAAGGTGGCATGATGACATGAGCATGATATAATTATGATACAATAATTGTATATAGGAAGTAGCTATTATATTACTAGACCAAGTAGCATTACAATTGTTAGACAATTGGGATGTTACATACAAGAACAACAAACATGAAACTTCGGGTCTTTCAGTTCTTCCATTTCAATGGACTTCAATTTCACCAATACTTCCAATTTAAATAAAAGAGGCCAATGAGCTTACACAGATTGCAGCACTGTCCTGTGGAGTATGAACATGGGACATCTATGTTGCATTAGAGAGGGTGGCTAGCAGACAGAGAGTGGGTCGTATCGCCATGCCAGGCTTTTCCGACCTCGACTCCATGACTGTGTCACAAAGAGAGCGAATGGAATAGAAAGACACACACCACTTGCAAAACTCGCTTCGACCTATTTCATATTAACAAAATCATCCTAAATTTAGCATAATCTATCTACTAATTTAGGTAGTGCTACGTTCGTCGCGCGGCCAGGTTTTTGTCTGCCGGTTTTGGACTGTTTTATCCCTCGCTACTTGGAGAAATAACAACACTGTCACCGCAAAGTGAGGCAATGAAACGCACGACCTTGTCCCCTCCTCTTCCCTGCTGCGCGCGGCGCCCTTCGTTTCTCTTCTCTCTGTCCCTGACGCACGACCTTGGCCCCCTTCTTTTCAGCTTCTTGGGCAGCTTCTTCCAGAAGCTATCCTCGACCAGCTTCTCCCAGAATCTCATCTGCCAAAATCGTTTATACTTTAAATTATCGTTGAAACTACTAGTTAAGAAGTTTGAAATCTTCCCCGGCCAACCATCTCGGCTGTGTCGATTGGGGGTAGAAAGCAAGAGGAAAAGGAGCTCCGCGGAGGAGGCGGAGCTGCGTCGCTCCAGTCCAGTCGGCGCCGTTGGCTTGGAGGAGGTAGCCGGGGTGGTCCAGCTCTGTCTGTTGCTGGGATATGCAGGGACAGAGAGGAACAAGGGCAGCAGATGGAGAGTGTGGATAGAAGACGAGACGCCATCGCTGTGGATAAGCCAAGACGGTGCGCCTGGCGCGAGGGCGGCCGGTGCTCTAAGAATAAGACCAAGCAGCACGTGGACCAACTCAACAGCCAGGCTGTAGGCAAACGTATACTTCTGGTTTTGCATTCAGTCGAATCTGATTTTCCATCGATTATTAGTTGTTAGTTAGCTGTAATTACTTAATTAGGGTAGTAAGCATGTACTCATAGCTTATAGCTGCTTAAGGTCCAAAGCCTGAGTTCTGATTGGTGTGCAATGACCCTATCAAGTTATTTAGCAAAATTTTCGGGTCAAGGCTATTTTGCTCTGGGTGAATATGCTCCCGTTATTAGAGTTTAATTTTCAACAAATTTCGAAATATTAAAAGAATTCGAAAAAATACGTGTGCGTACATCTCCATATTTAGGTGTTTTTTCACGGAAAATAGATGTTTTGTGTGTCTTCCGAAAAAAGATAAATTTAGGTGTTAAAATAAGGCTCTCCACGAGACATGTTTTGTCATTTTTACACAACCCACAAAACACATCGGTCTGGTTTTTCCTGAAACCGCACGTGTGCCCGTAGAATGTATTTTTCTGATTTTTTTTAACAATTTGAAATATATGGTTTTAATAAAGGGAGCATATACACAAATGGGATCAAATGTTCATTTCCGAAATTTTCACTCCTTTTCTAGACGCCTGGTTTAGCTCTTTACTGCTAGGCTTGAGGTGCGGACTTTCTGTACGTGAGTTAGATACATTTGATTCACGTTTTACCCCCACAATTTTTATTATTACCGGTAGTTTGGTACATTCATTACAGAATGAAAATAAATGTACTCCAAATTGCAGGATGTTAGGCGCATCCATGATCCAACAAAAGCAGTAACTGTTGAATTACAGTTTAAAATATATACAACCAGTTTTAAATAATGTGGTGTTGTTGATTTAATTTTTGGATAGACTTATTCTTTAAAGCGGCTTAGGAGGAACCAAAAGAAAGTGTTGTGTGTTATGATGGAAATGGATGATTCTTGGTGCAACCTTGCACAAGATAGGACGATATATTCTATCAGGTCAGTTCTTTAGAGCATTCATTGTGGCTATTTTCTTTAAAATAGTACTTCTTTTTTCTTTAATTTCAAAAATAATATGTGATTTTGAAAATTTACGAAAATAATACAGCCTTGGCTTAGCCCAAACCCATGGGTACTAATCGGCCTGTCCGAATCTGACTGGTACTAATCGGCTTTGCCAAAGCCGACTGATACTAATCGGTGTGGCGCAGGCCGACCAAGCGCATGGCATACAGATGCCCTGGGGCTGACCTATGCAAGCCTGTTCGGTGCATGCATGCATGCGTTACTGACCATGCATGGCATACATACGTGCGTGCAGGTGACACAGCTGTCATGCGAAGCCTTCATTCTTGCTGTCTGGCTGATACACACGATGGCGGACGCGCCGGGGATAATCCGCAGTTCATGCTCGCCGTGACAGAGCTGGCACTGGGCGCCGCGGCGTCATCGGTGAGACCGGTGTGGGGGGCAGGAGCTGCTGGAGGCGCGGAAATAACCGTCGCGTCCTTGCTTCGCACATGGTCGTTCTTCCCGCGCAAGACGAGGCTGCTCGGGTTGTTCGTGATGAGCGCGGCGCCAGCCACCATTACCGCGGCCGGGACCGCCGTGAGGCCCAGCAACAGGCGCCAGTTCCAGCCTGGGATCCGCGTCGTGCCGTAGTTGATGAGCTTGGCAACGAGGTACCCGATGCTGATGAACAGAGGGAACGCGGAGATGAACCCGCCGCGCCACCGCAGCGGTGACATCTTGGCGAGGTAGACCGGAGTGGCCTGGCGGGAGAGGCCCATGCCGAGTAACGTCCGCCCGACGATGAGCATGGCAAGGTTAGCGGCCGCGGCGTTGATGAGCACGCCGACGAGGAACATGCTACCACCGATGAGCATGACGGCTTGGCGCCCGACTCACTGGGTGAGGCGGCTCGCCACCAGCGTGTCCACCGTGCCGAAGGCGTAGAGCGAGGAGGTGAACGAAGGCCGTGAGAGCCTGGTTGTTGTACATGGAGTACACGTCCTTGCTCCCGTGCGCCGTCCCCCGAGTAAGCCCGGGAAGAATAAAACGGATTTTGTACAACGGTTTGTGCGTGGAGATTGTTGTTTTGGCAGGAAGAACTTCTTCAGGAAAGACTCCATCTCCGACACGCCCCCGATCGACGAAGTTGTGCCACGAATAAGATTTGATTCAGGTGAAGGAAAATTATTCATCCATTGCAAAGTACTCCGAGTGTCATTGTGATTTCCCGCTGGTAAATTAGCTGCGGATAATTATTGTTGATCCTTGAAGCAGCAAGTTAATCAGATAGCTGGTTCTTGGTGTTCTTTTCAGAAAACGGTCAGTAATGCATGCATGCATGCACCGAACATGCTTGCGTAGGTCAGTCCCAGGGCATCCTGTATGACATGCACCGCTTGGCCACACCGATTAGTACCAGTCAGTTTTGGTAAAGCCGATGACTACCTGTCGGTTATTCTTGCAAATTTCTAAATTCGGGTATTATTTTTGAAATTAAAGAAAAGTAAAGTATTATGGCTTTGTACCATCATGAGATGGATATACACCATCAGTGATCGGTGAATAGGCTAAGCTGCTGAAGTGATATCTGGGGGCACGAACCAGTTACAAACACAAAATATAGGCATGTCACATCTTCATATAGCTGTTATCATGCTGATTATAAAAATATGTTTTCGCTGGCATTTGTCTACGTCATTGAGAATTTTACATGTGTATAAAGCTTGTAACCGTGGCAACGCACGGGCATTCAGCTAGTCTAATGTTAATATTTTCTTTTTCTTCTTAATTCACTCACCACTTCAGCAGTCACTACTAAAAGAAGATATTGTCATTTTCGTGTGTTGCATGTAACACTTTTCTGTAACATTGGATAACATGCTAAGGATATAACATTACATAATAAACATCTGAATGAAGAGTGCAATAAAGAAAAAACAAGAAGTATAAAGGGCAATATATATGGTGATACATGAAGGTAACTTGAAACCTGATCATACTCCATTCATGCTTCTAAGTTCTAACTAACTAGTAGACAATCGGGTTGCTGGCATGCCTTCAACTTATTTCAACCTTTTTATAATTCATGTTCTTCAAAAAGCATTTATTTAACAGTTTATGGCATAGCCATAAGCACCGACACCCATTGCAGTATGGGAACATTGAACAAGGGAAACTTCAAGAACTCAAATTTCAGAAAACTAAGCGAACACCCTAATTGGTACTAAAACTTAGCAAAGTGCCTAACAAAGAACATGGTAGAAATTATACAGTGTGCTTACCCTGAGCATTATGAGTATCCGAGCCCAAACCGCTGATGCCACTCATGATCTCCTCATCCTGCATGCAAACCGCAAAGTAAAACGTCATTTTAGTAAAAGCAACCTACTACAGCAGCGTTACTAATGAGATACTCTCCCATCATCTGACAACCCTTGACAGTTAAACTTGAAGATGAATTGAGTGACCCATCGTTATCTTCATATTCTGCGATGCCACATAACAAAGTTCAGTTGAACAAAAAATAAAGAAGCACTGGCCTGTGATTCTTGCAATGATGAGCCGATTCAAGAAAAATGAATTGGATTATTTCCTGAGCAGACGAGCATACTTCGGAACTTAGAATTGCATTAGCTGCAGAAAATCAGCACAACACAGATGCTTCTGGTCTCCATGACATTGAGATATGTAACTGCCGAAAATAGCACATTGCAGATCCTTGTGAGCTCCATGATATTGAGATACGATTCAGCTGTAGGGATGAAAGAATATTCAAGCACCTAGAAGATGTGCAGCTCGCATTAGACTTCAATCGACATTTCCAGATCGAGCGGTGGGGCGGCCAGCAGGAGGCCAGATGCGGGATCAAAACAACGGAAGGCTCCACCGCCACTAATGGATTGTAGTAACGATAGATTGCATCAGATCGCCATCGAGGGGGAGGAACGCTGCTGCAAAAGCATCCGGATCGATGCCTACTCGACGAACCGGCCTGTGCTCGATCTGAGCGAGGAGTCGCACCCGCATGGCGCTTCGCCTGCGTCTCCTACCTCTGAATTCGTTGGCCGGTTTTTTCCCTAGTTCCCTAACTAATAATTGATCGAATGGGCTTTGGTCGGGCCCAGTTAACCACAGGAAGTCAATTTGACCTCCAGAGAAGCGTCCCAGGAATATTCGGCCCAGTTCGAGTTTTGAGGTGCATCTGATGGCTAGAAACAGCTAGATGACACAATCGGACAGCCAGAAACGTCCAGATCATGAAAGGCTTTCGCTTTGGCTCAGTTTTAATATCCCTAATGATGAAATGATGAAGGAAGCTAAGAAATATCTTAAGGAGAAGGGAATTAAAGCTGCTGATGTCAAGAATTTACCTCCTATAGAAGAATTATGTAAGCCTATCCCCCACTCATCCACTATTGAGGTACGCTCTCTCCAACATTTTGATGAAGGTGATATCCCTTACACTAAACCTCCTGATCATTATTGTTAAGCAAGATAATTTTAATAAAAGGGTGCAAAATCATTTAATGGAAAACTCTAGAGCTACTGTTGAGTTAAAAGATATTGTGGAAAGAACTTCTAATGATGTTAAAATGCTTGTTAAACATTTTCAAATGGTTCAAACTCAAATAGATCAACTTATTAAAGTGCAAAAATACTTGCTAGTTAATGCTGCCAAAGAAAAACATGTTTATGAAATTAGAATTAGAAGTGGTGCTGCTACTCAGGATCCTCTATATTCTGAGGGGCATCCTAAAAGAATTGAGAAGGATTCTCAACAAGCTGAAAATAGGGGTACTACTCCTAAGAAAAGAAAAAAGAAACATAAACCTATTGTAGAACCCTCTGAACCTGCTAAAAGATCCTAATAGTATATATGTCTGTGATGCTGAAACTGAAAGTGGTGATGAAGAAAATGATGCTCTTGATGAAGAAAAAGTTGACGAAGAACCTGAAAGGCACACTAAGAATACTAAATACACTAAAGAAGATTTTATTGCGAAGAAACATGGTAGTGAAAGAGAGCCTTGGGTCCAAAAACCTATACCTTTCCCTGATAAGAAACACAAGTCAAAGGAAGATGAACACTATAATAAGTTTTGTGAGTGGATGAAACCTTTATTTTTGCAAATTCCTTTGACCGGTGCTATTAAATTGCCTCGGTATTCAAAGTATATGAAGGATATTGTCTCTAATAAAAGGAAGATCCCTAATGAAGAAATTTCTACTTTGCTTGCTAATTATTCCTTTAATGGTAAGGTCCCTAAGAAACTTGGAGACCCAGGGATTCCAACTATTCCATGCTCTATTAAAAATAGTTATGTTAGAACTTCTTTGTGTGATTTGGGAGCAGGAGTTAGTGTTATGCCTTTTTCCCTCTACAAGAGACTTCAACTAGAAAAACTAATACCAACTGATATATCTTTGCAAATGGCTGATAAATCTACTACTATTCCTGTTGGTATATGTGAAGATGTAACTGTCCAAGTGGCTCATAATTGCTTGATATTAACTGATTTTGTTGTGCTTGAAATGCCTGGAGATGATAATATGTCTATTATTCTTGCGAGACATTTTCTTAATACTGCAGGAGCTGTTATTAATTGTAATTAAGAAAAGGTGACTTTTAATGTTAATGAAAAGGAGCATACTATCTATTTCCCCAAGAAGATTGATAGGACTTATGGTTTAAATTCAATTGAATATCCTGAGGGCATCCAAGTTGGAGAAATATATTGTCCCATACCACGAGAAAAATATGAAACTATTATGATTGGGACCATTGCTATCAAGGTTCAGGTAACATAATCATTAGGGAAATACAAAGTTTTGCTTCATATAAAATTGTTTTGGTAACAAGACCTGATCAACCTTGTTAAGAAAAGGATTTAAATGAACAAAACAATGTTTTTAGCATGATTATCTTTGTTTACTTTCATTTTATCCATTTTAGTTTTTGTTTTCGCTTAGTTTACTTTTCTGTTGTTACTTGCTTGTTTGTTAGAGTGTCTTAAAAACTTCTGAAGTTTAGCTTTGTTTAGCTGTTGCATCATTCCAGAAACCTTTTTCTGTCAGAAAATCATTCATCTATACCTGAAAATTGCTCAAAAATAAAGTGTCTCGAAAAATTCCAAAAAATTCATATTAATTTTTTACGTGAAAAAGGGGCAGAGAAGTGCCTGGAGAGTACCAGGGGGGCCCACCAGGCAAGCACACCACCTAGTGGTGCGGCCAGCCCAGGGGCGCGCCTGGCCATGGTGTGGGCCACCCGTGGCCTTCCACTCACTCTCTGACTTGCCACTGCTTCCTCTCTCCTGAGAAAACACCAGTTCATTGCTCGAAATCGCGTTCTTGCTGTTCTTGCCCATGATATTTCGATCTCCTTGCTCAGCCCACCTTTGCTACTGAAATTTGGAGCATCTGTTCTCCGGTATGTGACTCCCCTGCTTGTCCAAGTAGATTTGTGTTTAGTGGTTTATATCTTGAGTATTTTGATGCTGTAGGTGACAGGTTATGAGAGCTTGTAAGCTTGTTCAATGATTAGAGATATTGATTTGATGCATGATTAGGCCTCTTGCAAGTCCCTATGAGTAGTTCTCTTCATTATGTATTCACTTTGCAATCACTTGTGTAATGGATGTTTAAATTTCAGAATAGAAGATGAATGAGCATCAACTCAGCCAACATGAACTGAGGGTGCCTGAGGTTATGAAGGTTCACCGAGAGGAGGAAGTTTTTCCTACCATCTATCCATGCTCCGAATTCATGGGGGCTGCAGGAATTTCCTAGGACTTCCATACTTTAGTTGCTAATGCAGGATTGGAGCACTTTGTGGAAGATGAGCCTTGTCAATTTGCGAAACTAACAATGTCCGTAGTGCAGGACTTTCAATTTAGTTGCTCTTTTCCTAACCCGATGGTTCACTACAAAATTTACAATATAGCTATCGACTTCCCTCTTTATGATTTTTGTGCAGCTATTAGAGTACCTTAGTGGGGATCATGTGGAAGGATTAAAGAGTGACCTAAACCACTCATGGACTTGTACGCGGAGATTTGCCAAGGGAGCAGCTTCTCAAAGGAGAATGGGAAAATCCGTAACATTCATCTCCCATCTATTCGCTACTTTGCTTACTTTATTGCCAAGTGTGTCCTTGCTAGGAAAACTGCTAATAAGTTATCCTCATATGATCCAGCATTCATCTCAGCTACTCTAAACCAAGATAGGACTTATAACTTGGGTGCCTTGATAGCTTTCATTTGGCCGCTAACCGCGAGAAAGGTGGAATTTGTGGAGGCCTCATTGCCTCCCGTTTATTAGGTTTTCATGGTTTAGTGCCTCATCATCTAGACCTACAGTTTCCCATAGAAAGGCTTGATATTAATTCCATGATACATCATAAATTTGTTTCTTCTTGGGCTAATTTGAGCGAGTTGTCTTATGAAATAACCTTTCTCAAGGCTGGTTCACCTGTTTTGTTTAATCTTAATACCAGGGTAGGATGGTCACTCACGGAGGAGGAGCTTGATACGTACGTGGGAGAGCTCTCCCAATAGGAGTAGGATACTAGAAGGGAGGTTACAGATGACTCGGTCCAGCCCTCGAATGAGGGGGGGGGTCTTCTTATCAGCATCCTACCTATGATTGGGGAGCTTCTTCATCTTCACAAGGGCCTTACCAAGATCATTCTTACGATGACCCGCCTGCTTGGAACCCTTACTCGCATTTGGATTGATATCCACTTAGGCCAAAAGCCTAAGCTTGGGGGAGGTACACCGACATCACACTCATCTCCATATCATGTTTCGTCGGTACTTTGTATATTCATGTTTTGTTCTCTTTTTAGTTTTCGTTCTTTCTCTACTTTTCCTTTCTAAAACACAAAAAGACCAAAAATATTTCTATTGTTTCTCTTTGTTTGCTTCTTCTTCTTTTTGCCTTGGTTTGTTTTTCCCTTTTTTCTTTGTTTGAACTATTCGAAAAACCCAAAAAGACTTTTCTTTGCTTGTCCTTCCTTTTTGGTTCTTGCTTTTAAAAATCGAAAACACCAAAAATATTGGTTGTTCTTTTTTGGTTTTGTGAGTTTGTTGCAGGGTTCAGCAGGCCTTAGTGGAATTTGGTTTCATGTTATTATTCAAGCCACACAAGTGTAGGGAAATAATGAGGACTAATGACAACTTGAGGTGTGGTAAGAGGCTGGTAACAAACTCTATTTGTTTTCATTTTTGTACATATACTCATCATTGTGGGCATGCTTAGTCTATTCATGTAGGGTGTATGTTATTATGGATGCTTAGTAGTTCTTGCCTTCTTATGATTAACTCCAGCTTGCTAATAGGTTGTGGCATGTCTTATGAATGTTTGCTTGCATTGCTCTATTCATAACTTGGTATGACACTATGGTATCCTCCTCTAAATGTTTCACTTGAACTGACTTGGCACGTGCTCATGCATGCATATGACTGAAATAATCAGTTAAGCCTCAATGAATTATTTTGCCTCAGGGGTCTTGAATCACGTTCATACCATGATTAGTCATGTTTTGTTGCAAGCGTGATTATGACAGTTATTACTCTCTCGTTTGTCGCTCCCTTACTATTGCTAGCCCTCACTTGTACTGAGTATAAGCTTTACTCGTGTTTCCAACTCCCTAAAACCAATATTGCCAAAGTGTCCACCATACCTATCTATTAGCATCATTTTCTATTTCCGTGCATATTCAATATGCCTTGTTTTCTTCCGAATAAAATGTTTGCTTGTTATGAGAAAGTTAGTTAGTAAAGCTCTCACGAACTTGATGACACACTTTACTTTCTTGCACTTAATAATCTTGAACCATTGCATCCATCTTTGTTGTGTATATGCCTGCGCTTTATAATTTGAAGTTAGAAGAACCATGTACCAGGGGGAACGCTTTCAACATTGCACGGGTACTTTGTACCTCGTTGATATCATGATTCTTTTGATTATGGATCCCGGCAGTGTGAAATAAAAGGGAACTTGTAAGATCATGGAGTTTGTATATGTGTTAGAGAAACACCTGGGCCGCTAGCCTAAGCCATGCATAATCATGCAGAAACACTAGAAAAAGCGCGCGTGTTCCAGAGCTCGTCCCACAATCGCTGCTATCCCTGCACGTGTCGTCTTGGGAGTTCTTCGCACGCTGTCCCAGGCCTTTCTTGCGTGACACGTGGTGCTTGGAGAGAGGGGTCGCCGTCCTTTTTCCCTTTCTCTTTAGATTCAAATACGAAAAATCCGATATCTTTTAAACGAATTGGCCAAACCAAGATCCGTTTTCACGGTTGTACTAGTCGTGTCGAGATCTACAAAACTAGATCCCATTTTGATAGGTTTTGATGAAGTTTGATTTTGCACTGCCTTTTGACCCTACGTTGCACTGTCTTCGGTTGTGGTGCACGACACGATGTTCTGGCGGTGTACGGTCGATGCACTGCCTTTTTCTTCTGTATTGCACTACCTTCGGTCGTGGTGTACGGAACGATGTCCTAGCAGTGCACTGTCGGCGCACTGCCTTTTTGTATTACATTGCACTGCCTTTGGGCGCAGTGCACGGTGAGGTATTCTAGCAGTGTACTCATGCACTGCCTTTTTGTGTTGCGTTGTACTGCCTACGGCCATAGTGCACAGACGATATCCTAGCAGTGCACAGGCTGTGCACTGCCTATTTGTACTGTGTTGCACTGCCTTCAGGCGCAGTGCACGGTGAGATATCCTGGCAGTGTACTACGCACGGTCCAGGTAGTGTACCATCCATGCACTGCCTTGTTGTTCTGTGTTGCAGTGCGTTCGTTCGCAGTGCACTGCGCGGTGTCCAGGCAGTGTACTATGCACTATCCAAGCAGTGCACCGTCCATGCACTGCCTTGTTGTTCTGTGTTGCACTGCCTTAGTTCGCAGTGCACTGCGCGGTGTCCTGGTAGTGTACTACGCACTGTCCAGGCAGTGCACCATCCATGCACTGCCTTGTTGTTCTGTGTTGCACTGCCTTAGTTCGCAGTGCATTGCGCGGTGTCCTAGCAGTGTACTGCCTCGCTGTACTGCCTTCGGTCATAGTGCACTGCGCGGTTCCAGGCAGTGCACCGTCCATGCACTGCCTTGTTGTAGTGTGTTGCACTACCTAAGGTCGCAGTGCACTGGGCGATATTCTTGCAGCGCACGGTGTACTGCGTTGCCCTACTTTCGGTCGACAGTAAACGAGTTGCACCGCTCATGCACTGCCTTATTGCACTATGAGGAACTGCCTATCATCGCGTGCACTGCATGAGCAACTAGCCACATGTCAGGTTGCCGTGTGGCCCACGCGCTGCCAAGCGGCCGGAAATACGCACGGGTGAACTTCCACACGCCACGTGTCGAGCTGTCGTGCGGCCAAAACGCGTGCTTCCTGAAGAGCGCGCTCCCGCTAGTTGTTCCCCTAATCATGGTGGAAACTTGCAGCATAACCATAATGAGCATTCTATGAAGCATCCTCAATAAAAACCTACGCAAATAGCAAATAAAAAGATCGCTGAGATGCTCATTGTCTGCTTGCCTTGTCATTTTGATCATGGGATAACTCTTGTATCATGTGCAAGGGGTACCCCGTTGGCGGTTCTCTATGATACATATGTACTTACAATGACAAGAGCTTACTTGTGACTGAAGTTGAGTAGCATGAGGTTCGGTACTCGTAAGTAAGGGGCATGAGATTTTAACTTATAACTTGTCAAGCATATCCTCTTAGTTGTGTCACTTTAACCTTAACCATTTAAAGATGCTTATGATAGGGGCAATGAGAGCTCAAAGCTAACAAGTACCATACTTCCAGCATTTGGAAGCCTTTCAAACTTTTCAAAACCTTTTTCATTTCCTTGTTGAGTCACCACCCATTCTATGAGTGCTTTCTTGAGAGCATAGTTGTCATTCTTAGTATAATATGCTTGTCTCAAAACTTGATTAACTGTGTTATGACTTTGATGCTTGTATCTTTGATATCTTTACTTCTACTCTTCACTTGAACTTCAAAGGTGCCTTGGCATTTATGTTTGCTTTACAATCAAAGGCAAGCGAGATACCACTCTATCATACCTTTTTATGAGCATTGCAATGTTGCTTATGTTTATGCTTCTTGCCACTTACTATTTTTGAGTTAGAAGCTCTTCATAGCTTGCAATGACTATGAAGTAAACTTAGTTGCATACTCTTTATTATGAATTACCTGAGTAGTTGATCATATGCTGAGAATATATACATCTTATGAAGCAAATGTGTTCGTGAAAGTATCTTTTATCGCACTCAGTTTTCAACTGAATTGCTTGAGGACAAGCAATAAGCTAAGCTTGGGGGGAGTTGATACGTCCAAAACGTATCTACTTTCCCGAACACTTTTGCTATTGTTTTTCCTCTAAACTTGTGTGATTTGGATACAACTAACACAGACTGACGCTGTTTTCAGCAGAATTACCTTGGTGTCTAGTTTTTGTGCAGAAAATCAACTATCAGGAAAAATCCCAGAAAATATGCCAAAAATCCTATTTCACCAGAAGACTCACTGAGCCAGAAGACGAGACAGAGTAGGGCCACGAGGGGCTCACACCACCTGGCCGCGCGGGCCAGGCAAGGCCGCGCCTGGGGGTGGTGTGGCCGCCTCGGCGTCCCTCTTCACCTATAAGTTGCCTCTTAAACTAAAAACCAAGGGGGGTTTGATGTTTTTCCAGAAAGAGCTCCGCTTCGCCGCCACCACCAGATTCCGTGATTCGGACCCAGAAACTCCGTTCTGGCACGCTGCCGGGACGAGGAATTGGAGGAGATCATCGCCATCGTCATCATCATCGCTTCTCCATTGACCATCCATGTGTCCCCCATCTATGAGTGAGTAATCCCCCGCTGTAGGCTATGGGGATGGTAGGGATTGGATGAGATCGTTCATGTAATGGCATCAGATTGTTAGGGCATGGTGCCTAGTATCTATTATTAGTGCTTTTTGACTTTGTTGCAACTTGTTATGATTAATGCTTATCACTAGGGCCCGAGTGCCATGATTCCAGATCTGAACATGTTATTGATTCATTATGATAGTATTGTTTATGGTCTTACCTGCAAGTTGAATACACATGTTGTTGTCTGGACCCAATGGCCCCGAAGTGACAACAATCAGGATAACCGAAGGGAATGGCTTTGATGTGAGGATCACATGTGTTCACAGAGTGTTAATGCTTTGCTCTGGTGCTCTATTAAAAGGAGCACCTTAATTGCCGGTAGTTCCCTTGAGGCCTCGCTGCAAACGGGCTAGCAGGACAAAAGATGTTGTGCAAGTTCTCATTACGAGCATGTATGACTATATATGGAACAGACATGCAATAACTCTAGATGTGGTTTGTGAAAAGAACACTCATGCAATGAACTCTGGAGGATCCATATGTTGTTTAAGAGAAGATCACACATGCAATGACTCTAGATGTGGTTTGTGAAAAGAACATACATGCACTGACACTGGTGGATCCATATGTGGTTTGTGAAAAGAACACACATGCAATGACACTGGTGTATCCTTATGTGGTTTTTGGAAAGAACAAACATGCAATGACTCTAGCTGTGGTTAATGAAAAGAACACAGATGCAATCAAACAGGTGGATCCATATGTGGTTTGCGATAAGAACACACATGCAATGACTCTAGATGTGGTTTGTGAAAAGAACAGACATGCAATGACACTATTGGATCAATATGTGCTTTGTGAAAAGAACATACATCCAATGACTCTAGATGTGGTTTGTGAAAAGACCACACATGCAATCACACTGGTGGATCCATGTTTGGTTTGTGAGAAGAACAAACATGCAATGACTCTAGCTGTGGTTTGTGAAAAGAACAAACATGCAATGACTCTAGCTGTGGTAATGAAAATAACACAGATGCAATCACACAGGTGGATCCATATATGCTTTGTGAGAAGAACACACATGCAATGACTCTAGATGTGGTTTGTGAGAAGAACACACATGCAATGACTCTAGATGTGGTTAATGAACAGAACAGTGATGCAATGACTCAGGTGGATCCTTGTGTGGTTTGTGAGAAGAACAAACATGCAATGACTCTAGCTGTGGTTTGGTTGAAAAACAGACATGCAATGACTCTAGCTGAGTTTGTGAAAACAACACACATGCAATGAACTCTAGTGGATCCATATGTGGTTTGTGAGAAGAACACACATGCAATGACTCTAGATGTGGTTTGTGAAAAGAACACACATGCAATGACACTGGTGGATCCATATGTGGTTTGTTAAAAGAACACACGTCCAATGACTCTAGATGTGGTTAATGAAAAGAACACACATGCAATGACTCTAGATGTGGTTTGTGAAAAGAACACACATGCAATGACACTGTGGATCCATATGTGGTTTGTGAAAAGAACAGACATGCAATGACTCTAGTTGTGGTTAATGAAAAGAACACACATGCAATCACACTGGTGGATCCATATGTGGTTTGTGAAAAGAACACACGTGCAATGACATTGGTGTATCAACATGTGGTTTGTGAAAAGAACATACATCAAATGACTCTAGATGTGGTTTGTGAAAATAACACACATGCAATGACACTTGTGGATCCATGTGTGGTTTGTGAGAAGAACAGACATGCAATGACTCTAGCTATGTTTTGTGAAAAGAACAGACATGCAATGACACTGGTGGATCAATATGTGGTTTGTGAAAAGAACATACATCCAATGACTCTAGATGTGGTCTGTGAAAAGAACACACATGTAATGTCTCTAGATGTGGTTTGTGAAAAGAACACACATGCAATGATAGTGGTGGATCAATATGTGGTTTGTGAAAACAACATACATCCAATGACTCTAGATGTGGTTTGTGAAAAGAACACACATGCAATGACACTGGTGGATCCATGTGTGGTTTGTGAGAAGAATAGACATGTAGTGACTCTAGTTGTGGTTTGTGAAAAGAATAGACATGCATTGAACTCTGGTGGATCCATGTGTGGTTTGTGAGAAGAACACACATGCAATGACTCTAGATGTGGTTTCTGAGAAGAACACACATGCAATGACTCTAGCTATGGTTAATGAAAAGAACAGAGATGCAATAACTCTGGTGGATCCTTGTGTGGTTTGTGAGAAGAACAGACATGCAATGACTCTAGGTGTGGTTTGTGAGAAGAGCACACATACAATGACTCTAGATGTGGTTTGTGAGAAGAACACACATGCGATGACTCTAGATGTGGTTTGTGAAAAGAAAACATATGCAATGACTCTAGTTGATCCTTATGTGATCTGTGAGAAGAACAGACATGCAATGACTCTAGCTATGGTTCGTGAAAAGAACACACATGCAATGACACTAGTGGATCCATATGTGGTTTGTGAAAAGAACACACATCCAATGGCACTGGTGTATCCTTATGTGGTTTGTGGAAAGAACAGACATGCAATGACTCTAGCTATGGTTAATGAAAAGAACACACATGCAATCACACTGGTGGATCCATATGTGGTTCGTGAGAAGGACACACATGAAATGACTCTAGATGTGGTTTGTGAAAAGAACACAAATGCAATGACACTAGTGGATCAATATGTGGTTTGTGCAAAGAACATACATCCAATGACTCTAGATGTCGTTTGTAGAAAGAACACACATGCAATGATAGTGGTGGATCAATATGTGGTTTGTGAAAAGAAAATACATCCAATGACTCTAGAAGTGGTTTGTGAAAAGAACACACAAGCAATGATACTAGTGGATCCATGTGTGGTATTTGAGAAGAATAGACATGTATTGACTCTATCTATGGTTTTGTAAAAAGAACAGACATGCAATGAACTCTGGTGAATCCATATGTGGTTTGTGAGAAGAACACACATGCAATGACTCTAGATGTGGTTTGTGAGAAGAACACACATGCAATGACTCTGGCTATGGTTAATCAAAAGAACAGAGATGCAATGACTCTGGTGGATCCTTGTGTGGTTTGTGAGTAGAACAGACATGCAATGACTCTAGCTGTGGTTTGTGAGAATAGCACACATGTAATGACTCTAGATGTGGTTTGTAAAAAGAGCACACATGCAATGACTCTAGCTGTGGTTTGTGAAAAGAACACACATGCAATGACTCTGGTGGATCCATATGTTGTTTGTGAGAAGAACAGACATGCAATAACTCTAGATGTGGTTTGTGAAAAGAACACACATGCAATGAACTCTGGAGGATCCATATGTGGTTTAAGAGAAGATCACACATGCAATGACTCTAGATGTGGTTTGTGAAAAGAACATACATGCTATGACACTGGTGGATCCATATGTGGTTTGTGAAAAGAACACACATGCAATGACATTGGTGTATCCTTATGTGGTTTGTGGAAAGAACAAACATGCAATGACTCTAGCTGTGGTTAATGAAAAGAACACAGATGCAATCACACAGGTGGATCCATATGTGGTTTGTGAGAAGAACACACATGCAATGACTCTAGATGTTGTTTGTGAAAAGAACACACATGCAATGACACTGTTGGATCAATATGTGCTTTGTGAACAGAACATACATCCAATGACTCTAGATGTGGTTTGTGAAAAGAACACACATGCAATCACACTGGTGGATCCATGTTTGGTTTGTGAGAAGAACAAACATGCAATGACTCTAGCTGTGGTTTGTGAAAAGAACAGACATGCAATGACTCTAGCTGTGGTTTGTGAAAACAACACACATGCAATGACACTAGTGTAGCCTTATGTGGTTTTTGGAAAGAACACACATGCAATGACTCTAGGTGTGCTAATGAAAAGAACACAGATGCAATCACACAGGTGGATCCATATGTGCTTTGTGAGAAGAACACACATGCAATGACTCTAGATGTGGTTTGTGAGAAGAACACACATGCAATGACTCTAGATGTGGTTAATGAACAGAACAGTGATGCAATGACTCTGGTGGATCCTTGTGTGGTTTGTGTGAAGAACAAACATGCAATGACTCTAGCTATGGTTTGTTTGAAAAACAGACATGCAATGACTCTAGCTGAGTTTGTGAAAAGAACACGCATGCAATGAACTCTGGTGGATCCATATGTGGTTTGTGAGAAGAACACACATGCAATGACTCTAGATGTGGTTTGTGAAAAGAACACACATGCAATGACACTAGTGGATCCATATGTGGTTTGTTAAAAGAACACACGTCGAATGACTCTAGATGTGGTTAATGAAAAGAACACACATGCAATGACTCTAGATGTAGTTTGTGAAAAGAACACACATGCAATGACACTGTGGATCCATATGTGGTTTGTGAAAAGAACAGACATGCAATGACTCTAGTTGTGGTTAATGAAAAGAACACACATGCAATCACACTGGTGGATCCATATGTGGTTTGTGAAAAGAACACACGTGCAATGACACTGGTGGATCAACATGTGGTTTGTGAAAATAACATATATCAAATGACTCTAGATGTGGTTTGTGAAAATAACACACATGCAATGACACTTGTGGATCCATGTGTGGTTTGTGAAAAGAACATACATCCAATGACTCTAGATGTGGTTTGTGAAAAGAACACACATGTAATGTCTCTAGATGTGGTTTGTGAAAAGAACACACATGCAATGATAGTGGTGGATCAATATGTGGTTTGTGAAAACAACATACATCCAATGGCTCTAGATGTGGTTTGTGAAAAGAACACACATGCAATGACACTGGTGGATCCATGTGTGGTTTGTGAGAAGAATAGACATGTAGTGACTCTAGCTGTGGTTTGTGAAAAGAACAGACATGCAATGCACTCTGGTGGATCCATGTGTGGTTTGTGAGAAGAACACACATGCAATGACTCTAGATGTGGTTTGTGAGAAGAACACACATGCAATGACTCTAGCTATGGTTAATGAAAAGAACAGAGATGCAATAACTCTGGTGGATCCTTGTGTGGTTTGGGAGAAGAACAGACATGCAATGACTCTAGCTGTGGTTTGTGAGAAGAGCACACATACAATGACTCTACATGTGTTTTGTGAGAAGAACACACATGCAATGACTATAGATGTGGTTTGTGAATAGAACAGACATGCAATGACTATAGCTGTGGTTCGTGAAAAGAACACACATGCAATGAGACTAGTGGATCCATATGTGGTTTGTGAAAAGAACACACATCCAATGGCACTGGTGTATCCTTATGTGGTTTGTGGATAGAACAGACATGCAATGACTCTAGCTATGGTTAACGAAAATAACACACATGCAATCACACTGGTGGATCCATATGTGGTTCGTGAGATGAACACACATGAAATGACTCTAGATGTGGTTTGTGAAAAGAACACAAATGCAATGACACTGGTGGATCAATATGTGTTTTTTGAAAAGAACATACATCCAATGACTCTAGATGTGGTTTGTGAAAAGAACACACATGCAATGACTCTAGATTTGGTTTGTGAAAAGAACACACATGCAATGATAGTGGTGGATCAATATGTGGTTTGTGAAAAGAAAATACATCCAATGACTTTAGATGTGGTTTGTGAAAAGAACACACAAGCAATGATATCGGTGGATCCATGTGTGGTTTGTGAGAAGAATAGACATGTAGTGACTCTAGCTGTGGTTTGTGAAAAGAACAGACATGCAATGAACTCTGGTGGATCCCTATGTGGTTTGTGAGAAGAACACACATGCAATGACTCTAGATGTGGTTTGTGAGAAGAACACACATGCAATGACTCTAGCTATGGTTAATGAAAAGAAAAGAGATGCAATGACTCCGGTGGATCCTTGTGTGGTTTGTGAGAAGAACAGACATGCAATGACTCTAGCTGTGGTTTGTGAGAAGAGCACACATGCAATGACTCTAGATGTGGTTTGTGAGAAGAACACACATGCAATGACTCTAGCCGTGGTTTGTGAAAAGAACATATATGCAATGACTCTGGTGGATCCTTATGTGGTTTGTTAGAAGAAGAGACATGCAATGAATCTAGCTGTGGTTTGTGAAAAGAACACACATGCAATGACACTGGTGGATCCATATGAGGTTTGTGAAAAGAAGACACATCCAATGACACTAGTGTATCCTTATGTGGTTTGTGGAAAGAACAGACATGCAATGACTCTAGCTGTGGTTAATGAAAAGAACACATATGCACTCACACTGGTGGATCCATATGTGGTTTGTGAGAAGAACACACATGAAATGACTCTAGATGTGGTTTGTGAAAAGAACACAAATGCAATGACACTGGTAGATCAATATGTGGTTTGTGAAAAGAACATACATCCAATGACTCTAGATGTGGTTTGTGAAAAGAACACACATGGAATCACACTGGTGGATCCACATGTGGTTTGTGAGAAGAATATACATGCAATGACACTAGCTGTGGTTTGTGAAAAGAACAGACATGCAATGAACTCTGGTGGATCCATATGTGGTTTGTGAGAAGAACACACATGCAATGACTCCATCGAGAGGACGTGAACCTGGGTACATCGTGTGCCAATATCGCTCCCGGATTCTACTACATCGCCTTGGCCTTTCCTCTACGTAAGCTACCCTGTAGCATCCGCCATGGCCAATTCCATGATAGTTGGTGCCTACCGTGGGGCAATTGGTGTTTGGAGGTGATAATACGGGTGGGATACCTCGCCATCAACGCCGATCAAATCGCGTCGAGCTAGTTCCAGCCGACTGCTGTCCAACGCGAGGTCGCGTTGATGAAGCTCCGTCGTGCGGGAAAATATTCCTTTCGGAACGATCCGTCCGTACGCTGATCCGATCTGGGCGGCAGCGCATGTCCTCGTGCGGCTCAGTGCTGCGACGTCCCTGGCTTAAGCGCAATACGCCACAATAGAAGCCAATTCAGCCTGATCGGTAATATACTTTTTCTATTATTTAATTCAGTTGATAGTACCAGATCGGTAATATGCTCTTTTCTATTGTTTAATTCAGTTGATAATACTAGATCGATCTCACGAGAGCAAAATAATCTACTGCATGTCTACTTCCACTAATTGAGATGTTTAATTAATTTTGGATACTAATCGTTGTTTGCACCTTACGCATGATCAAGTGATCGCCCATTGCTCGGCGAACTTGCCTACCATGGAGTTGATCGATCGATCCGATCCAACATGCCGCAACAACCATGGCACACCGAGAGGCTGTGTTTCAGTCGCACATGCATTGCAGATCACTGACACAAACACGGAAAAAATCAGTATGAAGACCAGGGACTCAAGTTCTACACTGACTTCACGGACGTTTACCGGCCCATCCGACTGCTTTTGCCTCTCCACCAATGTGAAGCCTGGGATCCACAGCTTTGATTCACAAAGCCACACATACAGTACTCGATCGTATGTGACCAGGACTAATGGGTTTTCACCTTTTCTATTCAATCTCATCTTTGATACGTTGATTACTCTGACTATTGATTATTTTATTTGGTTCTCATCGTTCTCCTATTTCATTTTTTGGGATACATATACGTATGTGATTTCTCACATGCATATTACGGGAGAATTAATCCATGGAGACGAGGCAGCCCGACGACTGTCTTTTGCATCAGTTGCAGTCGCCCGCCGCCACGGCCGTGTCGACTTGATCCGCCAATCTCTAAAACGCTGGTTCACAACCATCGCCACACAGTCGCCCGCCGCGAACTCGCCGCCATCACGGAATCTCCACGCTTGGGGATTCGCCGCCCTCACGTACTCAACAAGCTCGGGGACTCTCCAGTCGTGACTCACCCCTCGCGGGCTAGCCTTCCTCACGGACATGCCACGCTCGCGGCCTCGCCATCGTGGGCTCGCCCTCGAGGACTCGCCCTCGCCCTCGAGGACTCGCCCTCGCCCTCGCGGATTCTCCATTCGCCATGCCCGGGGGACTCACCATCATGACTTCGCCCTCGCAGCCTCGCCATCGCTGACTCGTCATTCTACCGGCTAAATGCCGAACGGCTTCGCCATAGCGCAATCCCGTGTCCGCCGCATCGACTTCCCAAAGCGCGACCTCCACCCGCCGCGATGACCTTCGTCTGCCGTGTTGACATCGTCATAGCGCGACCTCTGTCCGCCGCGTCGACCACGTGTCCGCCGCGTCGACTTCGCCCTAGCGCGACCTCCGTTCTCCACGCGACCATATGTCCGATGCGTCGACTCCGCCAAAGCGCGGCCTCCCTTCGCCAAAGCACGACCTCCATCCACCGCATCGACCCCGTGTCCGCCGTGTCGACTTCGCCCTAGCGCGACCTCCGTCCGCCACGCGACCATATGTCCGTCGCGTCGACTCCACCAAAGCGCGGCCTCCCTTCGCCAAAGCGCGACCTCTGTCCGCCGCGTCAAATCTTTCCGGCTACGTCGAATGCGTATGCCGTGCCTACTAAGGGACCTTCATCGTCCGAGTCGCCAGAGAGGGTCGCATGCCACGCTGCATGGACTCATCACTGGGCGTTTCTTCCCCCGGGAAAAATCAGTTCGCCTTTGTCAACCTTTGAAAGAGTGACTCGCAATGGCCAAGTAGTACGGACGAGGACTCGCAAACCGAGCCTCGGATCATCCACGAAAAATGCTAACCGAGTGCCATCATTGGAGTCGCCTTGCTCGACTAGCCTTCCGGGCCAAGACAAATGGTAGTGTTACACAAACAACAACATATCCTCCTCAACCTTAGAAAGTGCGACTCGCACGGCCAAGTACTGCGAACAAGGACTTGCAAACCGAGCCTCGGATCGTCCAGGAAGAACGCCAAGCTCGACTAGCCTTCCGGGCCAAGACGAGAGACTCGCTAACAAAAACAACGCAATCAACATCATCGCGGACTCGCAATCATCGCGGACTCGCCACACTCGGGGACTCTCCCCTCGCGGACTCGCCCTCGCGTACTAGCCGCACTCGGGAACTCGGCGCGCTCTAGATAGCGGCACTCGCCGGTTGCTTGACCTCGCGTACTCAACACGCTCGGGGACTCGCCACCGCAGATTCGCCCTCGCGTACTCAACACGCTCGGGGACTCGCCACCGCGGACTCGCCCTTGCATACTCAACACGCTTGGGGACTCGCCAGCGCGGACTCGCCCTCGTCTACTCAACACGCTCGGGGACTCACCATCGCCAACTCGCCATCGCGGAATTGCCTGCACTAACTCAAAGACTTCATCATCAACGATTTCGTGGCATCCACGCATCCGCTATTCGTCAGCCGATACATCTACAACAACAAGATAACAAGGAGCTCGCCAACGACTCGCCATCGACTCCGCCCTCGAATCGCTACGCCGATTCGATGGCTTGAAGTCACCGCCGAGTCCCTGACGCGCTTGGAGACTTCTGATGGGGGAATACCAATCGGGGTATGCCCATGAAGCGGAGTCGCCAGCTGGAGCGAGCCGAATGAAGCCAATCCCGCAGCGGGGCGACTCGCCGAATGCGGCGACTGGCATATTTTGGAGCCAGGCGACTAGCTGACTGGAGGCCCAAGACGGCGACTCCAATACAAAGCCCATTAGTGCACTTGTAAACCCTAACTGGCTACATATATAAAGCCACCAGGGGCACCCCTTTGGGGGAAATCTCTCCCACATAAGTTTAGATCTAGTCTCCCCCTCCACCTCTAGTGGCTCCATTAAACCAATTTATGATCACATACTGGATTGACAGCAGGACATAGAGATCCTCCATCGAGGGGACATGAACCTGGGTACATCGTGTGCCAATCTCGCTCCCGGATTCTCCTACATCGCCTTGCCCTTTCCTCTATGTAAGCTACCCTGTAGCATCTGACGTGGCCAATTCCACGACAACATACATCCAATAACTCTAGATGTGGTTTGTGAAAAGAACTCACATGCAATGACACTGGTGGATCCATGTGCGGTTTGTGAGAAGAACACACATGCAATGACTCTAGATGTGGTTTGTGAAAAGAAAACACATGCAATGACACTTGTGGATCAATATGTGGTTTGTGAAAAGAACATACATCCAATGACTCTAGATGTGGTTTGTGAAAACAACACACATGCAATCACACTGGTGGATCCATGTGTGGTTTGTGAGAAGAACAGACCGCACGGATAGACTTTGTGTTGACTATCGGGCTCTCAATGCTAAAACAATCAAGAATAAATATCCCCTTCCGCGGATTAATGATCTCTTCGATCAACTAGCTGGAGCAGTGGTATTCTCCAAGCTTGACTTGAGAAGTGGTTATCATCAAATCAAGATTCGCAAGGAAGATGTTCCCAAAACAGCTTTCACCACCCGCTATGGCCTGTATGAGTACACGGTCATGTCTTTCGGTCTCACCAATGCACCTACCACCTTCTCGAGGTTTATGAACTCGGTTTTCATGGAGTATCTTGATAAGTTCGTCGTGGTCTATCTGGATGACATTCTAGTCTATTCTAAGTCAAAGGAAGAACATGAAGAACACCTTCGGTGTGTCCTAAACAAGCTTCGTGAGAACCGCTTGTATGCAAAGTTCTCCAAGTGTGAGTTCTGGATGCCTGAAGCCACCTATCTTGGTCATGTCATCTCTGCCAAGGGCATTGCCGTTAACCCGGAAACTGTTCGGACAATTGTTGAGTGGCTTCCACCCAAAAATGTCAAAGAAGTCCGGAGTTTCCTTGGTTTGGCTAGTTACTGCCGTCGCTTCGTTCAGAACTTTTCGAAGATTGCGAAGCCTCTTACCGATCTCCTTAAGAAAGGCAAGAAATACCTTTGGTCTCCTGCATGTCAAGCAAGCTTTGAAACCCTCAAAGAGAAGCTCACTTCCACTCCAGTCCTGATTCCTCCAGTTACATCAAAGCCTTTTCAGATATTCTATGACGCCTCCTTGCAAGGATTAGGTGCGGTCCTTATGCAAGAAAAGCAAGTGGTTGCTTATGCCTCTCGACAGTTGAAGACGCATGAGATAAACTATCCAACACATGACCTCGAACTCGCAGCAGATGTCTTTACTTTGAAAGTATGGAGGCACTACTTGCTTGGCAACCGTTGTGAGATCTTTTCTGATCACAAGAGTCTGAAGTATATCTTCACACAACCGGATCTCCACCTTCGTCAGAGGAGGTGGATTGAAGCAATTAATGATTCCGATCTGACAATCAGCTACACTCTGGGAAAAGATAATGTCATGGCCGATGCTCTCAGCCGGAAAGCTTATGTCAACAACCTTATGGTGGAAGAACAACAACCTCTCTTGTGCGAGGAATTCCTTCAGCTCAACCTTGAAATTGTGGATCAAGGGTATCTTCTGAATCTTCTAGCAACCCCTCTCTTGGAAGAAAAAGTTCGCTCCATTCAACTTGGTGATCCTTACACTAAAAAGATCATCTCCAACATTCAGCTTCCGAAGTATGAGTCCTTCCACGTCGACGACCAAGGCGCTCTATTTTTTGAACATCGGATGTTTGTTCCGAACTACCCGGGTTTGAGAGAGCAAGTTCTGAAGGAGGCGCATGATTCTGTTCTTTCTATCCACCCTGGCAGCACAAAGATGTACATGGACTTGAAAACACAATATTGGTGGCCTGGGTTGAAACGATATTGTGCCAAGTATGTCTCAGAGTGTGATGTCTTCCGCAGAGTTAAATCGGTCCATCAGAAACCTTCCGGTCTTCTACAGCCATTGAATCCTCCGGAATGGAAATGGGAGAAAGTTGAGATGGACTTCATAACTGGTTTTCCAAGGTCGCAGAAGGGCAACAATGCAATCTTTGTTGTCATCGACAGGCTTTCTAAAGTGGCCCACTTCTTTCCCGTCAAGGAAACAATTTCTGCAATTCAGTTGGCTGAGCTCTATATCAATAGAATTGTCTCTCTATATGGGGTTCCTCTTGAGATCATTCAGACCATGGAAGCATCTTCACTTCCAAGTTTTGGGGAAGTTTCCAAAATGCTTTGGGAACAAAGTTGAACTTCAGCACAGCTTACCACCCTCAGTCGCAAGGACAAGTTGAAAGGATCAATCAGATTCTGGAAGATATGCTCCGTGCTTGCGTCATCTCTTTCGGCATGAAGTGGGAAGAATGCCTTCCTTATGCTGAATTCTCTTACAACAACAGCTTCCAAAAGAGTCTAAAGATGGCACCATTTGAGGTTCTCTATGGCCGCAAATGCAGAACTCCGATTGGTTGGTCGGGCGCATGTGAAAGAACATTGTTTGGCCCCGACATTGTAACTCAAGCGGAGGAGAAGGTGCACATCATTCTCGAAAACCTGAAGGTTTCTCAAAGTCGCCAGAAGAGCAACTATGACAGAAAGCACAGGGACATGGAGTATGTCCCTGGTGATCTCGTTTACCTTCGTGTCACTCCCATGAGAGGAACGCACTGGTTTGGTATCAAAGGAAAGCTGGCTCCTAGATACATCGGTCCTTTTAAAGTTCATGGAAGAAGAGGAGAAGTCGCTTATGCTCTTGAGCTACCTGAAAAACTCAAGGTCCATGATATTTTCCATATCTCTCAACTCAAGAAGTGCTTCAAGGATCCAGGCAGGACCATGGACCACGAGCTCATCAATCTCCAGGAAGATCTGTCTTATCAAGAACACCCCACAAAAATCCTAGAAGTCGCAGAAAGAAAGACTCACAACAAGTCTATAAAGTTCTGCAAGGTGCAGTGGTTGCACCATTCCGTTGATGAATCCACTTGGGAACACGAGGATGAGCTCCGTGCCAAGTATCCTACCCTCTTCGTGTCTTCTTCTTCTTCCTAGAATCTCGGGGCGAGATTCCTGTTTAGTGGGGGAGAGTTGTAGCATCCCATCTGTCTAACATCTGTAATGCTACATGGTCTAATAATAAAATGCTACTTCCTACATATAATTGTTGCATCATCATTATATCATGCTCATGTCATCATGCCACCTTGCATTTGAGCATCATATAAAACCCTTTTTCTTTTGGATCTTGTCTCATATGCATTTATCAATTGTATTTGGTTATTAATAAACTGTATTTGGTTCTTGATAAATGCTTGATGCCCAAGTTGAGTTGTGGGCATATCTTTTAAACTCCATCTATCTACTAACATGAGTTGACCTCTTGTCATCACCACCTAGCTTTAATTCCACCATACATCTGTATATGAGCTTCTCATTTCATATTTGGGTTTTAATCTTTGCCCATGTGTTATGTGTGGATCCTTTCCACCACATCTCATATACAACATGGCCACATGATCATGGGGACACTTTCCCATCTATTTCATATGTGGGTTCTTCTATTTGATTTTGAGGTTTCACTCATGCCCACACTCTAATTGGATGGTTCAATGTTAATCTTTCTTGCCATCGTTGCACAAAAATCAAATCTTAGAATCTTGGGCTCACCTACATGCTCCCATGCATATGCCTAATTTGTTTTCACAAAATAGAGCATGGGGTATGTATTTAATGTTTTTGCATGGCCCATGCAACATATCCATTCCACATATTCTTCTTCTTCTAGTTGCTTATGTGAGAGTTTTGATTTTTGGAACTCTTTGAAAGCTTGTGTTAAATCTTGAATAAACCATCTACACTAAAAATTCTCCTTAATTCTTCATGCACCACAACTACTCATAGTCTAAACCCTCTTTTGTTTTCTAGCTTGGCCGAACCATCTCTCTCTCTCTATTTAACACAAAACCCTAAGCTAGACCTAATCACCTACAACCCTCACCATCCCCTCCTTTTCTTGCTGTCCACGAAGCTCACCACCGTGCCCAGCTGTCCCCGTACCCTACCTGGCCCATCTACCCAGGAGAGAGAGGAGGAGAAGGTAGCAAAGCTACTTTTCCACCCTAGCCACCGAGCCCATGTGCTCTCCCTCTCCCTGCCCTTATCTACTCCCCTCTGCCTTGCGTTGCCTCCCCAGATCCACCTAGGGCCCTGCCCTTCCACTCCTCCTTCCCTACCTACCGCTACCCCCCTCTCTTCCACCTCCATCGGCCACTGTCGGCATCGGCTGGCCGCAGTAGCTAGGAGGAGGCGGGCGAGGCGTTGGGCGTTGGGAAAGACCATGGAGAGCCCCTGCGTCGCCCCATTCCACGCCGTCGAGGAGGAGGAGGCCCAAACCTGCTGCACATCTTCGACATTGACGGAAACCCTAACCCGCCGGCCGCCAGCTCCCCCGGTGATCCCCTGCTTCCCGGCTCGAACCACCGCCTCCAACCCTCTCCCAGTGAGCCTCTGAACCTCCCAGACACCCCCTCTGGCCGATCTGCTACCTGGACACGCAGCGCACTCCGACGAGCGCTCTCGGTGCATCGTGCTCGAGTTCGCCACCCCGTCGTTGCACCGCAGTAGGGTCATCTTGCCGCGCAGCGTCTACCCAGCACCAATCCCCGCTAGCCGCAACGGTCGCCGCCGCCGCGCGCACGCGCTAGGTCGCGGGTTCGACCCCGGCCGCACCTCTGTTTCCCGTCCGCGCGCGCGCCGTCAGTTTCGTCAGAGAAAGACGAGAAGAAAAACAGTGCGCGGTGGCTTTTTCTCATATACCCCCCTGCGCTTTTTGCGGCTCAACCCGCGCTCCACTGGGGCCCGCCTGTCAGCCGCTGTTGTGCTTTTTCCAAAAAGGTACCCCGGCTTTTGTTTTCCTCCACCCGTCGTCCCCGTCTGCGCCATGTGGCTGCGCCCTGTTCGCGCGCCCGTGCGTGGCTCGGCGCACAGCCGGCCCCACCTGTCAACCGCACAGGCTAGATGTCCCCTCGGTGAGAAAAGTCCCACGTGTACCGCGTCACCCCACCTGTGCTGAGTCACCGGCTAGCCCACCTGTCAGCGTTAGCGCCTAGCTGCCTCTGTGTGCAAAAGTCTGAGATCTGTTCTGTTTAATAAAAATGTTTTCCAGAAAAGTTTAATAAGATTTTAAATCCAGAAAATAATATCTTTTAATTGGTAATTCCAAATTTGATAAATGATATATGTTTTTGAATCATAAAAATGTGAGGATTTCAAATCTGCCATCCAAAATAATGTTTTACTATTTTAAATTTTCGAAATTGTTTAATTGCATTAAAAATGCCTTTTCTTAATTAATTAATAACTTTATTTTTTCTATAATTCCAAATTTGACATATAATATGTCTAAATCGATCAGCGCGACGAGCCCGTTCTAACTATGCATTCCATGATATGAATTGAAGCATGCATCATGTCATTATTAAAAATCAGAACTGTTTATGGCAATAAAACTTGACCAAATAATTAATAAAATGATTTATTCTTGTCCCCACACCTCACCCTTGCCATGCTACATTATTGCCATGTAATTGGTGCATCATTCATGGCATGCTTGTTTGCTTGTCGCATCTTATTTATATGCTTGTGCATTTTATTTATGTTGGCCCTTGTTTGTTTGGTTCTTCTTTCGAATAGACGCCGAGCAGGGGAAATATCAAGAATCCCAGGAGTACTACCCAGATCCACCTCTCGCTTCAACTGAGCTGCCAGGCAAGCACTACCACATGCTTGCATACATATAATACCTATTGCCTCCATCTTATTCTTGCATCATTGAGTCGCGATTGCATTAAATTGAATCCCAAGTACTGCATAGCCTTTACTTTTAAACCCCACCGAGCCTGTTCCTCAAACCCATGAGCCATTACTACAGGAGTTGTTTGAGCAATGCGAGTCGTAGAACAGCATGTGTAGGGTATGTGAGTGTCTGATGGATAACGAGGTACCTAAACAACTTAACCTGAGTAGTAATGGGATAACTAATGAAATAGCCACCGGTGGGCAATATCTGTTATTTGGTTTTTCCTGCCCACTTGTGTCCCGTAGGACCACGAGTACTTGATTCCTGTTCCTTGACTATTCGCACTATCCACATCCGGGAGGCCTTATGAACCCCCCTGAGCCAGAGCTTGATTCGTTTCTATTTCTTGGGGCCACAAGAAGTTTGGGGTTTTATTACTATCCTGTACCTATGCCATGCTTTACTGTTTTATTTAAGATTGTGCGTGGAGCACCTGTACTATTTTGGAATGTGCCATGTTTTTGCGGTATCGACAAGCCTAGTCACACTTTCGAGTTCCCAATCATTTACAGCCATCGTCACAAACCCTCGATCCGTTCCGGAGCCGGCCAACTTCGTTGCGGGTAGCTTAGTGGGGTGGCCCCCTGAAATATTTAATGAATCCTGTGATCGCTTTGTCGTGAATGCCTCGTTGGGTTTTGAGTTGGTTTTTCCGAGGTTGATCGAGTGTGTGTTGCTATTTGTGCACCCCTGCAGGGTGAATCTTTCTGAAAGCCGTGTCCGCGGTTATGGACGACTTGGAGCACAGTCACTCGATCATAGACAAGTATAACTAAAGTACCGTCTTAATTTGACTAAATATCTGACTAGTAAATAGTGCAATATTCTTGGAATGAGTAATAAAACTGCCAACGGATGGGTTGTTCGTCCGCTTTCTCGTTGGTAAGCGAGAAGGAGGATGGATCTGTTACTTTATACTGTTATAACTATTGTTTCTAATTAACGGACATCCATCTATCATTGGTTAGGCGGATGGTTAGCGAGTATCTATAGATTTGTTAGTTCTGTCTTTTGCTGCAATTGCTTCCCCCCAGGTATATGTCCCCTTTAGAGGCATAAAGACTTGCTGAGTACCCCTAGGGTCTCACACGATAAATTGTTTGATTCAGATGAACAAGTGTATTTGCAAGATGGATACTGGGTGGAGGAGACAGATGATGTTGGCAACGATCACTCGGTGTAGAGATTCTGGGGATGGGGATCCGTGAGATCTGTGGGCGGGATATGCTTACTTATGTGGCATCTTATGCCGATTTGCTTCTTATCCGTACTCGGATCTTGTTTCCCGCTTCCGCTTGATACTCTGATGTTTGATGTATGAGGAGCTATCCTACACTATTATCTCAATCTAGGAGATTTGGATCTTGCCGTATGGAGTTGCAATATTTCTATTTCTTTTAGATGGTATGGCTCTGAGTACTGTTGTAAGGTAGCTTGCATACATACTCACTTGTGTATGTATTTGATCTCTTCGCATGTTGCCTACGCCGCTCGCTCTTGTCCCGATGTTCTTGGAAGTGGTTAGGACGGCCGACGGGTCTACACGTGGGTGGCCCCTGGGTCCCCGCTGTACTATTTTAACCACTTTCGGTTCATCCAGGCTTGAACTTAGAGCGTAGGGTTCGAGGTAGTTACATGACTCTAGATGTGGTTTGTGAAAAGAACACACACGCAATGACACTGGTTGATCAATATGTGGTTTCTAAAAAGAACATACATCCAATGACTCTATATGTGGTTTGTCAAAAGAACGCACATGCAATCTCACTGGTGGATCCATGTGTGGTTTGTGAGAAGAACAAACATGCAATGACTCTAGCTGTGGTTTGTGAAAAGAACAGACATGCAATAGACTCTGGTGGATCCATATGTGGTTTGTGAGAAGAAATCACATGCAATGACTCTAGATGTGGTTTGTGAGAAGAACACACATGCAATGACTCTAGCTGTGGTTAATGAAAAGAACAGAGATGTATTAACTCTGGTGGATTCTTGTGTGGTTTATGAGAAGAACAGACATGCAATGACTCTAGCTGGGGTTTGTGAGAAGAACTCACATGCAATGACTCTAGATGTGGTTTGTGAAAAGAACACACATCCAATGACTCTAGATGTGGTTTGTGAAAAGAACACACATGCAATGACTCTGGTGGATCCTTATTTGGTTTGTTAGAAGAACAGACATGCAATGACTCTAGCTGTGGTTTGTGAAAAGAACACACATGCAATGAACTCTGGTGGATCCATATGTGGTTTGTGAGAAGAACACACATGCAACTAGATGTGGTTTGTGAAAAGAACACACATGTAATGACACTAGTGGATCCATATGTGGTTTGTGAAAAGAACACACATGCAATGACTCTAGATGTGGTTAATGAAAAGAACACACATGAAATGACTCTAGCTATGGTTTGTGAACACAACACACATGCAAGGACACTGGTGGATCCATGTGTGGTTTGTGAGAAGAACAGACATGCAATGACTCTAGCTGTGGTTTGTGAAAAGAACAGACATGCAATGAACTCTGGTTGATCCATATGTGGTTTGTGAGAAGAACACACATGCAATGACTCTAGATGTGGTTTGTGAGAAGAACACACATGCAATGACTCTAGCGATGGTTAATGAAAAGAACAGAGATGCAATGACTCTAGTTGTGGTTTATTGAAAGAACACACATGCAATGACTTTGGTGGATCCGTATCTAGTTTGTGAAAAGAACAGACATTCAATGACACTGGTGGATCCATATGTGGTTCATGAAAAGAACACACATGCATTGACACTGGTGGATCAACATGTGGTTTATGACAATAAAACACATGCAATGACACTGGTGGATCCATGTGGTTTATGAAAATAACACACATGCAATGAACTCTAGTGGATCCATGTGGTTTATGAGAAGAACACACATCCAATGAACTCTAGTGGATCTATCTTGGCATAATTTGATGTATGCCACGATGCATTTCATTGTACAAGACACTCACTTTCCATTTTTATACTACTCAGTTTTATCCTTGGTTTTTTGATACTACTCAGTTTTGTCCCCTCTCTCTATCTTTCGTAGAAGCCCAAACCTATGCTCACTCTGTCTGCTACGCCCTGATTGGTTGTCATAGTTGTCACGCGGATCGTGCGCACCAACCGTTGATTCTGTGTGATCCAACGATGATCGTTGCACATGTCGTGCCCTTCACAGTATAGCGTGAGACAGCACGGCGTTTCGCTCAGCGAGACTTCTACAAGAAGGAACACGAAGCCGTCCATGGAAAAAGTCATCGACTGGTCATACCATGTTTAATCAAGTATTAAAAGCCTAATACTGCTACTACTACGCCACAACACACGCGTCATCAAGTGCACGGTCATCGATGGACAGCTGCAATTTAATGCCACTTGATTTTAATAAGACATATCCCATTTATTGTAGCGGCTCTCAATCTCACTTCCAACTGGGCCCCACCGTAAGAAACTTGCACGCGCTAGCCAGAGGCCGAAGAGCTAAGCTCGAAGAGACCTAACGTCTCCGCCTTGATCGAGTCACTCACTGTCATCAACACATCCCTCTACCCGATCTAGCACAACCCCACAAATCTCGCCGTACAGCCACCTACCTTCCCCTCTACATTTCCACTTTTAATTACCGCCAATTTTATGGCCGTGTCAAACTTCATACATAGAAATTGTGTATGCGCTCTTTGCATGCGGCTCATTACAGAACTGCCATGCATGGCCCGGGAAAAAACGTGACGTAACGTGCACGTGTCGCGGTGCACGGTGCAGTAGCCTGCGCGGCGTGTTGCACGGTGGTGCAACGAAACGTGCCTTGCTTACATTCACCTTAACTATAGAGCCCCTCTCAGCACACCCACTCTCACTCTCGCTCACTCTCCTCACGCAACCCTTTCCACTATCCCACCAGCATCTGCAAACTCCCGAGAAAACCCCATCCGCGACGGTGGTGGCGGAGGAGGATACGGTGCCTATCATCGCCTCCGAGGCCATCGGCGAGGAGGCCCCCGTCCACGCCGGTGATGGCGTAGGACGATACGGTGGCCATTGTCGCCTCCAAGGCCGCCGGCGAGGAGGCCCTGTATCCTCACTGGTCCCCCTCGACGCGTTGAAAGCAGCCGTCGTCCCTGTCTAGGCCCCCGTCAAGGCATCGATGGCAGCCGCTGTTCCCGTCCAGGCCCCTGTCCCTGCTACCGATGTAGCCGCCGGAGAGGAACCCCCCGCCGGCGAGGAGGCTCTCGCTGGTCATGAGAAGATCCACCTCTTTAGGGACCCCTACGATCCAGATGAGTACATCGCTCCGGTGAACCCCTACGACACTAGCATCGATGACCCATGGTCGTAGGTAACTAGGGTTTGCTCCCCTTCCCTGGTTCTTCTACCGTTCCCATCTTTGGATGCTTGATCTTGGTTTATTAGGATTCGCTTGTTCGCATTTCGATTGCTCAATCTTCTTACATCATCTACTCCCCCATTTTCCTTCTCTTCCAATAGGTTTACGGCAGCGATGTCTGCAGCGATGATGAGTCCAGGCACACCAAGACTCGTCAGGTGCTAAGGAGGCTGCAGGTCGGCCAGTACGACGCCTTCTTCACTAGCGGAGTCTACAGTTGCCCCTTCTGCAGGGGGATCTCCTTCTGCAGGACGACTCTCGCTGGCATCGACTTCAACTGCTTAGTGATGCATGCAGAGGGCCCGAGCTTTGGCACCCCCAGTGGCGGCTAGACCGTGAACGTCAACACCTACATCGCTGAACACCAGGCTCTCGGCATTCACCTCCGAAACCTCCAGCACGTGGCCATCGAAGAGGGTCGCATGCCTCCAATCAAGCCCAAGGCCCCCAAGATCAAGGTATTGGGAAGCAAGAAGTGGAGGAGGCAGTAGACGGAGGAGGCGCAGGCGCATGCAAGGAGGGGTTGAACGTGTCTACTGCTGCTAAGCAGCTTCTTTTAATTTTCTATATTTTGCTTGTATCCTAGTTCTGCACGCAAGGAAGGGGTTGAATGTATCGAACCTCGTTAAGCAACCTACTTTCTATCGCTATATCCTATTTAGCTGCGCCAGCTATATCTACATTTGTTTTGTTTTCTGAATGAATGTATTCTGCCTGGTGTGATTTGCTGCTCTAGATTTGCTACCAGATCGGAGGCAAAAAGAGGTCCAAAAGGGAACGAATTATCGAAGAGAGAAGCCTCTCTAGATTTGCTACCAATTTGGGCAAAATGAAACATATCTGTTTAGCAAGAGAGGAAAAGGGTACTCTTTCAAACTGCTAGTTAACGAGCTACCATCTTGACAAGCTACTAGACACATACATAAACATAACACAAAGAAGTAAAATTTATTTTACTACTCTCACTTGAGGCGCTAGCCATCTTGACAAGCTAACCGAGTTCTAGAAAACAGAAACATAACACAAAGGAGTAAAATTTAATTCAATTCTCATCAGACCACTTGAGACGCTTGCCATCGTTCCTAGGCGACCAACTGCGATCATTCCAGGTGGATCTTACATTATTGGCACTCCACAGCTCACGAAATGCAATTTCATACCACCTGGGGTTTGACTTGGCTTCACTTTCTTCACCATCCTGCGGCACAGTTAGCGGTGCGTCACAGGCCTGATTATTGCCGCTAGAAGATGCTGCCTCTCTGTTTGCTGCTTCAGCTGCAGCCTCTCGGTCAGCTGCTTCTGCTTCAGCTGCAAGCTCTCTCTCGGCTGCTTCTGCAGCCTCTCTATCAGTTGCTTTAGATGCAGCCATTTTCTTTGCAAATGCAGCTTCAAACTCAGTTATTCTGCATTTTCTACAAAGGGATCCCCTAAGCTCGTCTTCCCTCTTGCAAATAGGGAAAAACACGAGGTAATGTAGAAAGAAATGGATCTTCTTGCACAGTTGGTAGGTCATCTATGGTTGCATACTTCAGGTTTATATCAGACAACAACCACTCCTCCCAGAAATCTTGCCTATCCGTAGGGAAATCTGCCTTCATTGTGTCGTACGACTCATCGAGGATTCTAGTTGCGAGTGATGCCATTCCATCCTTCCTCGAGCCCCCTAAGATCTTGAGAATACTCTGAATATCGATCCAGTTGTGCGGAGGAATTGTAATTCCCTCTTGATGAAATTTCAAAAAATCAGTTCTATTGTCGACAATGCAGAAAAAAATTCCGTTTCTACAAGGAACTAGCGTAGCGCCAGACAATTCCTGTCAATCCTAAAAGTATGTAGTTTGTCATCACCAAAATTTGTAACTACCAATATTTTGTCAGTGCAAGATCATCATCTGAATAAAATTTTAAAAAGTTTAGTAAATGCAAGATCAAGACTCTCAACATTTTCTTGTCATAATTTATTTGGTCCTAAATAAAATTCAGTAGTTACAAGATGAGAAAATGGATAAAGAACAAGAGGAGAAAACCCTAAAAGCGGTTAGCTACAGAGAGCAGATCTACAAACCAGGAGAAGTGGTAGACGAGGACGTGTTTCCTCATGGCCAGTTAAACGATCGCGACTTCTCTCCCTTCATATGGGTGCTTCGGGGTGTACTCGAGGTCCAATCCCACAAACGTGTCCTCGTCTTTCTCAAGCCAACCCTCGTACATCCTCAGGACTCGCACCACTATCTCCTCCTTGTTGGTGTAGACGATGTCTATCTTCTTATTGTCATGGGTAGTGAAGCTTGTCTCTAGAGTGCGACGATCTTCCATGGTGGCTAGGAGAAGACCGAAAGAAGACAGATGACAGGAAGAAGAGTGGTTTCTACGAGACAGGGGAACAGTGGAACCGTCAATGCGTTTCTAAGGTAGTGGTTAACGGCGGGGACGGAAGTCTAAAGGAGAGACGCGTGGCGGTGGCTGTTCCAGCTTTTGAGTAAACAATAAATAATTATAACGACGATATATGTGCCCTGTGTTGTCATGTCAATACACTAGGCTGGTCGTGTTGTCTTATCCACTGTGCCAGCGCTGCAAGCCTACGTGACAGCCACCCCGCCTAAGCGACGGGAGCGACATAACGGAAAGAACTCAAAGGGGCCCCAACTTGACAGCCGTTAGCTCGATATTTTGTATTGAAACGTAAAGTTGAATTCGTTCCGAAAAGACCCTCTAAGTATTTGGCACGCCAAGTCATCACGGCTAATTATAGGCAACTTGGGTACCGCGTTGCCTGGGCACCCCAACTTCTAGGCCCCAAAATGATATTCTCCTCGTGGATCCATGTGGTTTATGAAAGGAACAGACATGCAATGCCTCTAGCTATATCCGTATGTGGTTTGTGAAAACAACACAAATGCAATAACTCTAGTGGATCCATATGTGGTTTATGAAAAGAACACACATGCAATGATTCTATATGTGGTTCATGAAAACAACACACATGTAATGACACCGGTGGATCCATGTGGTTCATGAAAATAACACATATGCAATGACTCTAGTGGATACATATGTGGTTTGTGAAAAGAACACAAATGCAATGACAGTGGTGGATCCATGTGGTTTATGAAAATAACAGACATGCAATGACTTTAGTGAATCCATATGTGGTTTGTGAAAAGAACACACATGCAATTACTCTAGTTGTGGTTCATGAAAAAAAACACATGCAATGACACTGGTGGATCCGTGTGGTTCATGAAAATAACACACAAGCATTGACTCTAGTGTATGTGGTTTATGAAAAGAACACACATGCAATGACTCCAGTGCTGGTTTAGGAAAAGAACACACATGCAATGACACTGGTGGATCTATATGTGGTTTGTGAAAAGAACACACATGCAATGACACTGGTGGATCCATGTGGTTTATGAAAAGAACAAACATGCAATGACACTAGTTGTGGTTAATGAAAATAGCACACATGCAATGACACTGGTGAATCCATGTGGTTCATGAAAATAACACACATGCAACGACTCTGGTGGATCCATATGTGGTTTATGAAAAGAACACACATGCAATGACTCTAGCTGTGGTTTGTGAAAAGAACACACATCCAATGACACTAGTGGATGCATGTGGTTTATTAAAAGTAAAGACATGCAATGACACTAGCTATGGTTAATGAAAAGAACACACATGCAATGACACTACTGGATCCATATGTGGTTAATGAAAAGAACACACCTGCAATGACACTGGTGGATCCATATGTGGTTTGTGACAAGAACACACATTCAATGACACTAGTAGATCCATGTGGTTTATGAAAAGAACAGACATGCAATGAGTCTGGTGGATTCATATGTGGTTTGTGAAAAGAACACACGTGCAATGACTCTAGTTGTGGTTCATGAAAAGAACACACATGCAATAACTCTAATGCTGGTCTAGGATAAGAACACACATGCAATGACTCTAGTGGATCCATATGTGGTTTGTGAAAATACCACACATGCAATGACTCTAGTGGATCCATGTGGTTTATGAAAGGAACACACATGCAATGACTCTAGCTGTATCCGTATGTGGTTTCTGAAAAGAACACACATGCAATGACTCTAGTGGATCCATATGTGGTTTATGAGAAGAACACACATACAATGACTCTAGATGTGGTTCATGAAAAGAACACACATGCATTGACACTGGTGGATCCATGTGGTTCATGAAAATAACACACATGCAATGACTCTAGTGGATCCATATGTTGTTTGTGAAAAGAACTCACATGCAATGACAATGGTCAATCCATGTGGTTTATAAAAAGAACAGACATGCAATGACTCTGGTGGATCCATATGTGGTTTGTGAAAGAACACACATGCAATGACTCTAGTTGGAGTTCATGAAAAGATCACACATGCAATAACACTGGTGGATCCATGTTGTTAATGAAAAGAACAAACATGCTATGACACTGGTGGATCCATATGTGTTTTGTGAAAAGAACACACATTCAATGACTCTAGTTGTGGTTCATGAAAAGAACACACATGCAATGACACTGGTGGATCCATGTGGTTCATGAAAATAACACACATGCAATGACTCTGGTGGATCCATATGTGGTTTATGAAAAGAACACACATGCAATGACTCTAGCTGTGGTTTAGGATATGAACACACATGCAATGACTCTAGTGGATCCATATGTGGTTTGTGAAAAGAACACACATCCAATGAGACTAGTGGATCCATATGTGGTTTGTGAAAAGAACACACATTCAATGATACTGGTGGATCCATGTGGTTTATGAAAATATCAGACATGCAATGACTCTGGTGGATCCATATGTGGTTTGTGAAAACAACACACATCCAATGACTCTAGCTGTGGTTCATGAAAATAACACACATGCAATGACACTGGTGGATCCATGTGGTTTATGAAAATAACAAACATGCAATGACTCTAGTGGATCCGTGTTGTTTATGAAAAGAACAGAATACAATGACTCTAGTTGTGGTTAATGACAAGAACACACATGTAATGACTCTAGTGCTGGTGTAGGATAAGAACACACATGCAATGACTCTAGTGGATCCATATGTGGTTTGTGAAAAGAACACACATGCAATGACTCTAGTGGATCCATGTGGTTTATGAAAAGAATAGACATGCAATGACTCTAGCTGTGGTTAATGAAAAGAACACACATGCAATGACTCTAGCTGTGGTTAATGAAAAGAACACACATGCAATGACTCTAGTGGATCCATGTGGTTTATGAGAAGAATACACATCCAATGAACTCTAGTGGATCCATGTGGTTTATGAGAATAACACACATGCAATGAACTCTAGTGGATCCACATGGTTTATGAGAATAACACACATGCAATGAACTCTGGTGGATCCATGTGGTTTATGAGAAGAACACACATCCAATGAACTCTAGTGGATCCATCTTGGCATAATTTGATGTATGGCATGATATATTTCATTGTACAAGACACTCAGTTTCCATTTTTATCCTACTCAGTTTTGCCGTTGGTTTTTTGATACTACGCAGTTGTGCCCCCCCTCTCTCTCTCTCTCTCTCTCTCTCTCTCTCTCTCTCTCTCTCTCTCTCTCTCTCTCTCTCTCTCTTTTGTAGAAGCCCAAAGTTGTGCTCACTCTGTTTGGTATGCCCTGATTGGTTGTCACAGTTGTCATGCAGATCGTGTGCACCGACCGTTGATCCTGTGTGATCCAACAAGGATCGTTGCACACGTCGTGCCCTTCACGGTACAGGGTGAGACGGCACAGGTGTCTCCCTCAACGAGACTTCTACAAGAAGGAACACGAAGCCTTCCATGAAAAAAGTCGTCGAGTGGTCATGTCACGTTTAATCTAGTCCGCAAAGGCTACAAGTCTACTACACAGCAACTGGTCATACACGGCCCACAAGATATACAATTTGTACTACGCATCGCGCCTGCACTCTCACTTCCGATAGGCCCCCACCGCATGAACCTTCCACGCGGCAGCCGTAGCCGGAAGAGCTGCCTACCGGGGCCCTCGAGGAGGCCTAAACATCCTCGCATTAAAAACCCAGCCTATCGGGTCCTCCATTCGCACTCATCCACTCCTCTCTACGCCCTATCTAGCAAAACCCCCATAATCCTCAACGTACAGCCACAAACCTTCTCCATGAAACCACTGCGTGGGGGTGAGTGTGCGGGCATCGATGCTGGGGTGGTTCTTCCCACGGCAGATCTAGAGGAGCATCATGCAGCACAAGGCGAGGATGACATGCAGTTCAAACCCTTGGGGGACTATGTGCTCGCCGGTGCTGAGGACTTCGGAGGCCCTGATGAGGGTGTGGAGTTTGATGAACACGCTCTGCTCGTGTACCCGGAGGTACATCTATTTCTATATGTTTCATATTTTCCACTCGAGCTTAATCTAGTCCTGGTTTCATAAAAAAATCTAGTCCTAATGATTAGATGCACCGTACAAACTGGTACATGGAGAGATCTAGTCTGTTCTGAATGAATCCACATTATTTATTTATTAATAAGTTATCAAGAACACAAACCATATTAATTTAGGAGCGAGCTAGGGAGTAACTGCTGAACTAGTATAAATATGTTATTGTATTGAAAGTAACTTGGAATGGTGGGAGGAATTTTTTTTTGTTTTGCTCATTTTTGTTTGAATTTCATACATTATAGGTAGATTCAAGGGAGATGGACTCTGACAAGGAGAATAGGGACAACAAGAGCCGCCATGTCATGAAGAAGCTCAAGAGCGGGAGAATCCCTTTCCGCCCTTGACTTGGGGAGATCAGGTGCCCTTTCTGTAAGAAAGGAGTCAACCCGAGGATTGCCATCTTGATTCTGCATGCGGTTGGCATCGGTAAAGCCTGACTAGTAAACACAAGTTGGCGAGCAAGGCTAAGCATGCTGCTTATGGCAAATTCCTGAGGGAGAATGTCAAGACCGGCCTGGTATCCCCTTACTTAGGAATCAACAACTTCTAGCCAACCAACCCATCACTGTGCTGGCCCGACCACTAATAATGTTTAATTCTCTTACCGTTTCTAGACCCTTAAACTATTGGTGTGTTGAAAACTCATGCTTTTCCACCAACACGTGTGTTGCAAAGTTGCTTGATCATGCATGCTTACACCAGTGGCCTACCTAGAAACTTCTAGAAGCCTTGGCAAACAAGCTTCAATTTGGCAAATTCTGGACAAAATCACCAAATTAAAGAAAGGAAATTGCAAGCTTTGCGCAATTGGCAGGCCTGGGCAGCTACCCGAGGTGTAGAGATGCTAGGTCCCCGTTTATGCTTACACTTCCCTTGAACTTGTTGGGAATAATAATCACAAATAGTTCTACACTTCCTTCTGTCCTGTCACATTATGTCGTGTTAGCACCGCGCACCCGCTGCATATCGGCAACGGGATGGTGGTCTCCGTGATCGGTCTCTGCCACACCAAGGCCACATCGCACACCCGTCCCATCGCCTACCGGGCATGGCCACCAAATTTAATCGCTAGGATTGGAAACCAACGGTGCTCGCCCGGACAAACTTGCTTCAGCTTGGGTATGACTAGAATATTGGTAAACACAATTTACGATGCATGCACACCCCCTTTTACGCATCGCCTTCCGTCCCCATAGCATATCACCATGCAAAAATACCCAACTCCTTTCGTCGTTGCTACCGCAGCCACCGCAAGATCCATCGTCGCCACCACAGGCAGGGGCGGAGCTAGGAAATTTTGCCAATGGGTTCAGTCAAGATTTGGATATGAACTGACAATACTATTTTACGATCTTAGACAATCTCAAAACTAGACCACACCAACATAAGCAATAGAGATACCGTAACATGTATAGTTGATATATTAAAACTAAAGGTTCACAACTTACCTGAAAATTAAATCCTAAAACCACTTGTTTATATATTGAATATAAAGTAGTAAAAAACTTTATAACATTATTAAGGGCATCTTGTGTCTTCCTGTGAAAATTAAACAAAAATGACCAATTACTTCATGAGTTTTAAACAAGTACAGTTAACTGAACATGAAAGTCACTCACCTTTCAAAGATTCCCTTGTCGATCTTTCATCCTCTTAAAAAGGTCAAACACCTCAACATTACTAATGGTAGTAAACATGTCTTTCTCCACATAGCAAATCAGACAATCACTCATAAACTGATCATCTATTTTATTGCGCAACTTTTTCTTCACAACATTCATAGCTAAAAAACATCTCTCCACTGATGATGTGGCAACCGACAATATCAGTACTAACTTTAGAAGTTAATAGACCAATGGAAAATTAATATGCTTATTTGTCTGCACCATTAATTTAGCAAGATCGACAATCCCATCCAAATTGGCAAACCTTTCATCCGCTTGCACCATTATTTGTCTGCACCATTAATACCGCTGATGTTTCCTTCACATGTAGAACTCTGACTAACCGTTCAACGATGCACGCATGCTTGCTAATATATCTCAAGACAACCGCCATTTGCTCTTTGTCGGAAACATCAGCCGCCTCATCAATCAATAGACTAAACACATCTCCTCCAATTTCTTCAGTGATAGAATTTAGTGTCATCTACACAAGTATTAACAAACACATTAGAGATCGTTTATAACTTACAAGAGAACATAACTATGGTACAACATAATTTAATGTTGATGTTACCTTTTCAAAATAACTAATAAGTTCCTTCTGAATATCTCCACATATCCAGAAGATTTTCCGGGGCATTCTCAAGAATTACCTTTCGTATGTCATCATTCTAATTTGCCAAAGTTTTTACCAACTCTCAAAAATTCCTCTTATTTTTTGACTCTTTTGATTCATCATGGCCTCGAAAAGCTAAGACTTGACTCAATAAGTATCTAACTAAATCAATTGAAGCATTAAGCCAAATACGATTTTTATTTTTAGTAAGATCAGTTTGCTTATTAAGAGCAACCTGAATTGACTGATCCTGGTTCATCAAAGCATCATATCTTTTTACTGCTACATTATGGAAGCTATTAACCTTACCCTTACCCACATGAGTATCCAGTCTAGATTTCTTGTTCCATCCGTTCCAGCCTTTAATTGCAAATGCATCATTTCTAGCTTGTGCCTTATTGTAGTCTCTGAAAAGGTAGCAGCACAAATAAAGGCCTTATCCACCTTGTCACTATACTCGAGCCAACCACCATATTTCTTGAACCATGCTAGATTAAATCTTCGTTGGTCATCACCAATGAGCCTATGTGGATAATTAAAATCCGGTGGTGGCCTATATGGTCCCCTGGTTAAGTATCTTCTCCAAATCTCATCTTGTTTCTTAGGATCATGGGTGCACAGGGAAATTCTCTTCCGATCAGCCGGGTCATAAGGCAGTTCATCTAAACCAATCTCTCTCTGATTAGAAGGTTTTGGAAGACTAACATTCACAACATTTGATTGCTTGTGTTTAACGGGTGGCCGTGAAGTACCTTCATCATTACCTCAATCTAATGATCATTTTGCTTTTCCGTAATACCGTTCCATGACCTAGGATCAAACGATTAGGGGAAAAACAATCAGCGCATTAGGGCTAAAAAACTGCACAAGACGCCAAGAGGGAGAAGGATTTGCTCTCATACCTCAGGTACCTAAATCCCGCCCGATCCTGCTATTGCTGGCTGTCGGGGTTGCCGCTGCCGGCTGACAACGAGTTCGAGCGACGAGAGAGACGAGGGTTTTCAGAACCGTGACGTGTTTTCTCTTTCACTATTACGGCGATGACGAGCGGATCGATTGGAAAGACGGAAAGAGGTGCCAATCGGCAAAACATGTAGCTAGCCGGATATACGCACATATAGCGCAGATTGTACATAGTTCAGATCATTACTTGTGGGCTGCTGTTTTCAGAGCACGGGCTGTTAGCCTTCTAATACAATATATTCTTCATGGGCCCAAAGGCTTTTCACTGGTTCAGCTGAGGACTTGATGGGTTCAGCCGTGATTTTTTGTTGGGTTCAACCAGCTGAATATGTATACGATGATACTCGACTGGCAAAATTCATTGGTGTCACCTGCACCCAATGCTTCTATGTTGGCTCCGCCACTGACCACAGGCACCGCCTCCACCGTGCCATACCACCGCAATAGATCTCTCCACCACTACGCCTAGTCCCAGCCAACGCTACCGATGCTAGGCCACCGCCGCCGGATTAGCAGCTGCCATGGACACGGAGTACGACGTGTTCGACAACGGGAGCGACTTCACCGACGAGTACACCGTCACCACCCATGGCACCACCGAGCTGACATCGTCCACACAAATGCATCAGCGAAGGTGGCCAAGGTTATCGCAATGTACGAGCGGTGGCTACAGGAGTCGATGGATAGGTACAAGATCATCGTCCTTGACCTCGAGTATACTAGAGATAGGAAGAGGGTGGCGCTTTTGCAGCTGTCCATGTGCAACCACTGCATCCTATACCATGTATGCAGGGCCAACTGTGTATGCCCGGAGCTTCGCGAGTTCTTGCGCAGGAGGGAGATCTACTTCGCCAGCATCGACATCAAGAACGACACTCTGAAGCTAGAGCGGGATCTCCTTGTTCATGTCGTTAATCACGTTGATCTCCAATGTTTGTGGAGGTACCCGGATGACAATACGAGAAAAGCTAGTATGGCTATACTCTCTGCCGACATCATCGATCGCGAGTACACCGACATGAAGGTCGACTTTCCGAAGCATCTGCACGAGCGATGGGAGTGGAGGCACCTGAATTACATTGTGATCAAGTACGCAGCCAGGGACGCGTATGTCTGCTACGTGATGCTCAATAGGATTTGGCGGATGGGTGAGTGTGATATTTAGCACTACTAGTTTTGCATTCCGTCCTAGTTTTATTGTAACTACCTCGGTGAATTACGCTCTTAGTTACATGCATGGATGAACGAAAGTGGTTAAAATAGTACGGTGGGGCCCAGGGCCACTCACGGTAGACCTTTCGGCCGTCCTAACCACTTTCAGAACATCGGGACAAGAACGAGTGGCGTAATCGGCAGGCGAAGGGATCAACTACATACACAAATGAGTATGTATGCAAGCCACATACAACAGTCCTTCAGAGCCATTCCATCTAAAAGAAATAGAAATATTGCAACGCCATACGACAAGATTCAAATATCCTAGATAGAGATAATATTTTAGGATAGCTCCTCATACATCACACATCAGAGTATCAGGCAGAAGCGGAAAACAAGATCCGAGTACGGATAAGAAGCAAATCGGCATAAGATGCCACATAAATAAACACATCCCGCCCACAGATCTCACGGATCCCCGTTCCTGAATCTCTACACTGAATGATCGTTGCCAACATCATCTGTCTCCTCCACCCAGTATCCATCTTGCGGGTATACCTGTTCATCTGAATCAAACAATTTATCGTGTGAGACCCTAGGGGTACTCAGCAAGTCTTTATGCCGCTAAAGGGGACACAACCTGGGGTGACGCAATTGCAGCAAAAGATAATATGTAGCAATTCTATAGATACTCGCTAACCATTCGCCTAACCAATGATAGACGGATGTCCGTGAATTAAGAACAACAGTTATAATAGTATAATTAACAGATCCATCCTCCTCCTCGCTTACCAACGAAGAAGCGGACGAACAACCCCCATCATCCGTTGGCAGTTTTATTAACCATTTCATGAGTATTGCATTATTTACTAGTCAAGTACTTAGTCAAATTAAAAGTGGTGTTTAAGTTATACTTGTCTATGATCGAGAAACTATGCTCCAAGTCGTCCATAACCGCGGACACGACTTTCAGAAAGATTTACCCTGCAGGGGTGCACGAATAGCAACACACACTCGCTCAACCTCGGAAAAACCAAATCAAAACCCAACGAGGCATTCACGACAAAGCAATCACAGGATTCAGAAATATTTCAGGGGGCCACCCCATTAAGCTACCCGCAACAAAGTTGGCCGGCTCTGAGACGGACCCAAGGTTTGTGTGGACGGCGGTAAACGACTAGGAACCCGAAAATGTGACTGGGCTTGTCGATACAGCGAAAACGTGTCACGATCCAAAACAGTACAGGTGCTCCACGCACAATCTTAATAAAACAGTAACATGGCATAAGTACAGGATAGTAATAAAGCCCCAAACTAATTGTGGCCCCAAGAAATAAGAATGAATCAAGCTCTGGCTCAGGGGGGTCCATAAGGCCTCCCGGATGTGGATAGTGCGAATAGTCAAGGAACAGGAATCAAGTACTCGGGGTCCTACGGGACACAAGTGAGCATGAAAAACCAAATAGAAGATATTGCTCACCGGTGCCTCTTTCATTAGTTATCCCATTACTACTCAGGTTAAGTTGTTTAGGTACCTCGTTATCCATCAGACACTCACATACCCTACACATGCTGTTCTACGACTCGCATTGCTCAAACAACTCCTGTAGTAATGGCTCATGGGTTTGAGGAACAGGCTCGGTGGGGTTTAAAAGTAAAGGCTATGCAGTACTTGGGATTCAATTTAATGCAATCGCGACTCAATGATGCAAGAATAAGATAGAGGCAATAGGTACTATATGTATGCAAGCATGTGGTAGTGCTTGCCTGGCAGCTCAGTTGAAGCGAGAGATGGATCTGGGTAGTACTCCTGTGATTCCTGGTAATTCTCCTGCTGGGCGTCTATTCGAAGAAGAACCAAACAAACAAGGGCCAACATAAATAAAGTGCACAAACATATGAATTAAAATGCGACAAGCAAACAAGCATGCCATGATGAATGATGCACAATTTACATGGCATTAAAGTAGCATGCCATGGTGAGGTGTGGAATACAAGAATAAAGCAGTTTATTATTTATTTAGCCAAGTTTTCTTGTCATAAACAGTTCAGATTTTTAATAATAACATGATGCATGCTTCAATTCAGAACAAGGACTGTATAGATAGAACGGGCTCGTCGCGCTGATCGATTTAGACATATTATTTATCAAATTTGGAGTTATAGAATTAAAGTTATTAATTTATTAAGAAAAGGGCGTTTTATTGTAATTTTAATCATCTCGAAATTGTAAAGTGCTCAAATAATATTTTCAATGGCATATTTGAATTCCTCACATTTTTCTGATTCCAAAACATATATTATTTGTATTGTTTGGATTTATATTCGAAAAGTTATTTAAAACTGATTTGAATTTGAATTTAAATCAATTTTGAAAAAGGTTTAAATAAAACAGATACACCAAAAACATTTTGTTACTTGGCCTTAGTCTAACCACAGTCACTGCCAGGAGGGTCCAGGTCGACTGGGCCAACACGCGCGCAGAAAGAATTTCATCACCGCGGCTTTAGCTAGCCCAGGCGGCTGACATGCGGGCCCGACGAAGAAGTAGATCCCACGTGACAGCGAGGGGCATGGGTGGACCACGTGGCGCAGCAAGGGGAGTGCGGGTTGAGGGCCTGGAAAGCTGGGGGGTTGCTTGCGAGATGGCACCGTGGCTGGCTAGTGGGGCCACTAGGGCTGCTAAGGACCTGGGCATGATCGACGAAAGGTGAGGACAGATCTTGTGCAAAAAGGATCATCGGCGGCGGGCTGTACTGGACGGGGCGCATCAGGGAATAGAGGGGGAACGCCAGGCTAGGTCTGAGCGTCGGCGGGGCAGCTCACCGGCGAGGGCCAAAATCGGGCGGCGAACGACACGCAGAGGGGGGAAACGGAAGAGGGCGAGGGGGAGCTCACCTCGTCCGATTCCCGCGGAATTCAGAGGAAGGGATGGCCGGAGCGGAGGGGACGGCGAGGTCGTGGGGGTGGTGCTGGCGGCTCTTTGACGTGGCGCAGTTGCGGGCAAGCTCGGCTCCTCCTCGCAGGCGGAAGCGACGCCTCAGACCACGACGACGCTCCCCGACAAGGCCTCGGTCACCGGCTAGGGCGGCAACGGCGTCGTGGCTGCTCTGTCTGACGGCGGCCAGGGTACAGCGGAGCAGAGGGGGGAGGGGACGGAGAAGGGAGCTAGTGTTGGGGAAAAGACGCGGCTCGGCGCGAGGATAAGACGGAGGGGAGGTGGCGTAGGGAGGGCACGAGCTGACGCGGCAGACGGCGGAGGATGGCCACCTGCCCGCCGCTGCTTTCCGTCTGCTGCCGAGAGAGAGCGGCCGAAACGGCGTCAAACAAGGTGGAAGAGAAACAGGGGCCGCGTCGGTGTGACGGCGAAGTGGTACGGGTTGGGGAGGTAGGTTGGGCCGCGGCTGGGGGAAGTGGGCCGGGAGAGGGCTGCGAACAGGTAAGGGCTGTTGTTGCTGGGCTTTTCTCTTTAACCCCTTTTTCTTTTTATTTTATTAACTGTTTTGATTTTTGTTTTGTTGCAGATTTAAACAAGCCCAAGAAATACCCCTTTTTGGAAGTTTTTGCAAATTTTGAATAATAGGACAGAGATAGCTATGGAGTGAGGAGAGGGCTTGGTGGATGAGCACAAGTTTTTGGTGAGGAAAGCACAAAAAAAAGAGGTAGGGTCTAAAATTAAATAAAAAGAAGATCCCATATGAACATGCATGATGGAGAAATGGTTTTATTGGGACAAGGGAAAAGGTGGAGAGAGGTGGAAAAGATCCCACAAAGAAAGATCCACTAAACCAAAGAGAAAAACAAAGGAGCTAAAGGTGGTGATGATGGTTGCATGGCCCATGCAAAATAATAAATGCCATGTTTTATTTTGTGAAAACAATAATAATATCATGGCATTATTCTTATGAATTCCCAAAAAGTGGAATAAAGGCCAAGCAAAATAAATTATAGTTGAATCCATCCCATCCCACATGGGATAGAATATATAACAAAAGAAAAAGACAATACAAGCTCATGGGATGGAATGGTGGAATTATAAGCTGGTGAAAAGAAAGGTGATGGAGTTGAGTAAAATATATGCCCCCAACTCAACTTGGGCATTAAACAATATATCAATAACCAAATACAATATCAAGAGGCAAATACAATTAATAATGCATATGAGAGAAGAACCAATGAAAGAGGGTTTTATATGATGCTCAAATGCAAGGTGGCATGATGACATGAGCATGATATAATTATGATGCAACAATTATATATAGGAAGTAGCCATTATCTTACTAGACCAAGTAGCATTACAATTGTTAGACAATTGGGATTCTACATTTATCTTGCCCGTATTTTATCTCGCATGTATTTTCTAAGCATTTTGTGTGTAAGAACTGAGCTCGTATGATCCCTGTGGTATTAGGTAGTTAACCTGTATGAATTACATTTCCTCCTTTTGTATGCTTAACATTCATACTTACAAATTCTGTCTGTGCCCTTTGCATGCGGCTGAATCCAGAATTGCCATGCATAAGCTGGGATCCACAAGATCAGATACCATTGTCCACAAAAGGGCACAATTTCTCTTATAGCAAAGGATACAGTCATAAACAAACAAACCTAGATTATAGTTCGACAAAGGTAATACACAGTAGTTCGGAATTTCTCACACATAGCTATCACATGTAGTACTTCTAAAATAACATGTTTTCATAAACATAACAAGCCTCATACAAACACAACAATCATGCACTAAAAGTCTACATCCCAGCCTGTTGTAGAAGGCAACTGATCCCAGGATGCCTTCGGTCGCTTGCCCCAACTTGTAGATTCCTCTATATTTTGGCATCTGTGGAAAACAACTTGTCTTCGTGGTGGTTCAATGGTGTGATGCGTAGAACGAAAATTTACAATCTCGCGGTACAACTCGTGGCTAACATACCCGTCAATTGCAGTGTACTTCAGATTAGGTTCAGGAAGCGGCTTATCCTCCCAGTAATCGTGCCCTAAACGCCTCCACCAATATTTCGGCAATTTGCCCTTCATGTCAGCGTACCACGGGTCAATGAATTCAGCGGCAAGATCAGCCATCCCAGTCCTGCTGCACCTCATCCCTGGGATCCAGTAAATTTTCTGGATGTCCACTCTGCACTCCTTTGGGATTTTAATGTTAATAGTCAGGCTTTCAAGCAGTCTAGTGTCATTCGTGATGTTAACACTAGTAAATGTTATCTGGTGGTTTACGAGAATGTCATGAAAGAGTGACCTAATCCTTTTGCCCCACCTGCATGAAAATGAATTCAGACAAATAATATAGCAAGAACTTTTGCAAACAGACGGTTCAGGAATAAAAAGACAATAAAGTCTACCTATTCCCATCAGCCCCCATCTCGCAAAAAGGCTGGTATACGAGGACGTGCCCCTTCATGGAGAGTTGCACCATGGCGATCCTACGTTGATCGCGACTGTACTCGAGGTCAAGACCTACGAACATGCTTTCTTCGAACCGCAACCAACTCTTGTAATTATTCAGAGTGTTCGTCACCATCCGAGGGTCGGTGGTGTAGAAAACATTGATCTTCTTCCTGCCATGTACTTCTATGTCGAAGTACGCAATCGCTTGCCAGTCGTTGTTTCGGACATCCGACAAGTCCATGACTACAGGCAAGAAGGAAATGATATGGAGGAAGAGGGTGATGCCGTGTCAGAGGAAATGGATGAGGCCGTGGAGGAGAAAGACGATAAGGCCGTGGAGGAGGAAAGGAAACGGAGAAGTGAAACTGCTTTGCAAGATTGGAACCACCCTTACTAAATCTAGAGTGGTGCACAACCGTTCGTAGTAGGGTGGAGGTGGATAAAAACGGCGGTTTTACACTTCAATGATAGCGCTGCCTGAAATTAGTTCTACGCTACTTGCATGCAATGGAATCGAGGTCTGCCATGCACGATCCAAGTCAAACATAGTCACGTTTGTGTGTGCCGACATTCACTCACTGACAAGTGAGCCCCTCATTTTTATCTCTTACGATTTATTTTTTCACTTCCTCTAGACGGTTCTAGTGCACGCCCTCAATAATTATGCCCCTTCCTTGTCTTCCACGCGGATGAGAACCGGCGGCGGCGGTTCCTCACTGGGTCACTCCCTACTCGAACAACTGCCCCCTCCCCGATTCCATCCCCTCTCAAATCCATCCACCTCCTTATCACAACGCCTCCATTAATCTGCCGGATTCTAGACTCCATTTGCCTCTATGGGTAGAGCTTGGGGTAGTAGTAGGCTGAAGCGAAAGGCAGGCGACGACAAGGTAGCTAGCCATGCTGACCACCACCGCGAGGATTGGGGATGGCCAAACCTCAGCGCCGCGAACGTGCACGGGATCGCCACGGGGTGGACATCATCTATGACGGTCGCCTCGCTCACTGCATCCCTGGTTACCGCTTCACGATGCGGAACATGGAAGAACACCCGTTTGGCATGCCAGGCCTTCTTTACCCCGATACCAGCAAATGGCCAAATGACCGCGATGGCCATGTAAGTTCCAGAACCTTGCTTATTGGTTCAATCATATTGTTGATTCATACGTGCTGAACTTTCATCGGAATCCTATGTTCCTTTTGTCAAATTTTTTGTGTGCACGCGCGGTTTGAACAAATTGAACCATTTAAGACTATTCTCTCCAGCGGAATCTCTACTCGTACTTGATATTCTGGTATTTTTGTGGTGACACAGTCTTAATTTAGGTGATAGACGAGTTGCCAATTTTGATTTGCAATGGAATGCCTACTAGGTGATATTCTATTTCCTAAAAAACTAAACAGATTAGACGATTTAAGGCTATTATGCCCCTAGCTATTTATGATCATTGTCAGCAGTATGTTCGGGGGGAGCTCTGCTCCTACTCGATATTTTGGGTATTTTCATAGTGACACAGGCACAATTTAGGCGATATTTGAGGAGACACTCGTACATTTTACTTTAATCTGAAGGTCTAGTTGTCAAATTGTATTTGCAATGGAATCCATGCTAGGTGATTCTACCAACTAGCAACAAACTCCGCGGAATATTCATGCAAAAATGCTGCTGCTGGATAAGTGGTCGGAATCAGTAATGGTGAATATCAAGGAAGAAGAAGATATGGAAATGGGAGATGACCAGAACTGGGTGGGTGGCAACAGCGAGTGGCTGGTCCTTTTATCCTAGGATGGGAGTACATGGACTCTCAAAAATGGCTACACATCGTTGAGATTTACATTACCATCTTTGGAGGGAGTCGGCATTACTGCATTCAACACCGGGTGGCCGCCACCCATTTTTGAATTCTCTTATAGGTTCAACATGGCAGAACTTGAGCTCCTAAAGGTACAACACCCACATAGACCTGGGGGGGTGTGGAAGACCTGGGAGTACGACCTCTTAGCGGTGTTCGATAAGGCAATCACATTCATTACATGCCTAGAGGACAAGGAATGGACAGTCTTGTGCGACGACTGGCCGGAGAAGTATGTCGACACCATCTTCAGCTCCAGCTACAATTCTAACAAAACACAATGCATTTATGCGGTCACTGAACCTAGCAGCGACGTGCGTGTTTGGGAGCCGTTCATCTGGGGTGAGTCATGGTGTCATATAGCATGTAAAATCCCATTCAAAATTCTGCTTACTAACTGTAAGTAACACGCAGGTACACATGCAGCCCCGCGCGTCATTCCAGCTTCAGTGATCGAAGATGCAGTAGCAGATGCTGAACTTGGATCACGACGCTAGTTCCTGGCACCTCTCAGAGGCGACATGAAACAGGATGTTGAACTCATGTGGATTCAAATCAGGGGAGCACTAAACAGCATTGGTGATACAATAGAACATATGGGGACCCAACTTTCTTCATACCCATCGCTGTGGTGTCATGTTTTCTTGAGGTCCGCATGTCCATCCAAAGACCCAATAGAGCAAGTCTAGAGCAGAGTCGTCAATTTGAAGGGACAATCTATGTTTCTTGGGATAAACTACCCTTTCTTTGTCAGAGCCCCTAGAGATGTTGAACCTATAATTGCTCAGGCAGCCCTGGCTCCTGATGATGCTGCTGCTGGTGGTGGAGCTGGTGAAGAACTAGCTGCTGCTGCTCCTAGTGAAGCTAACAAAATACTTGGTGATGCTACTGCTGGTGAAGCTGACGAAATACTTGTTAATGCTGCTGCTGGTGAAGCTGACGAAATACCTGCTGAGGCTACTGTTGGTGAAGCTAACGAAATACTTGTTGAGGCTACTGCCGGAGTCTAGGAAGAACATGATGGTGTTGTTGCTGAGGTGCCAGCACTTCCAGTGTTGATAGCAGACTATGTGTTTGCTGCACACTCACGCGCCTATCATGTTGACACTCCAGATCCGACCTGGAGCCGAATCCACATCGGGGGGAGGGGGCCTACAATTGGCTCATTAGTGAGGTCGTACGATTTGATGGAGAATGTGAGATGGCCAAACATAGCATTCTGGTTCGTTCCAACGATACCACCAGCTCCAGGGACCTAGTGCTCATACTGGCACATCCGATGAACCATTTGTCTTTATCTTTACCTTTAGTTTCCCCCTAGTTCTACGAAGTAAATGATTCTTTGGTCAAGACTTAGTTATGCTTATTTGTGTAAGACTAAGCTTTGCTTATTTGTGTAAGACTAAGTTAGGCCTAACTGTGTAATATTCAGTGAAGCCCATCTTTTCTTTCCATGCCCATAACAGCAGAATTGCAGCATAGAACGGACAAAGGTAATGTGCATACTAGGCATTTTGCTTAGGATAACAACGACTTCAAGTAAATCATACATTGTGTACGCATTTGAAAGCATCACTAGAATGTGCCACTTATTGATGATTGATGACAAGGATCTAGTTTTTCTACGCGTATTTGCATTGAATCGCTCACTGATTTGTTCACATATTTTTGGCAATGGATGATGAACTCCACTCTCTTGGTAACATGCTTCGTCAGCAAGCCATTGTTGATGCAATGCAAAGTACAAAACATGGTCTTCATCGTCATTCCATTTAGGTTCTCTATGTTTCGTCATCACACATATGTGTACATTTTTAGAGTATGATACACACACGGTACATACATGTTCTTCTACAATCACAAGAAGAAAACTGGATGCATTTTCACCTTGTTGGCATTGTGCCAAACTGAGTGGATGTGGCTTTGGGGTTCAGAGAGTAAGGCGCCGTGGCTAGTGCGTGTGGGACCACGGTGATGACAAGCTCGGATTCTGGAGGAGGACAACAGGACCGAGCATGGTCGGCATGGTGATAAATCTCACCCGGGAATAAATTCTCGTCCCCGCCTCATGCCATGGACATGGCCATGGTGAGGGCGAGCTCCGACTTGGGATGGGGAGGAAAGAGGGGATGAGCAGGTTTGTCCATGTCCTAGCTTCGCGCCATGCCCGTGACCACAGATTGCCGCTCCGGGGAAGAAGAAGACACGTAAAGGATGCATGCGTCAACATTGCAAGCCTACATGGCAGCCACGACGGCAGAGACATAGTAGTGAAAACTAATAGGGGCCCCAGCTTGATGGGCGTTAGCCTAATATTTTGTATTGAAACATCAAGTTGAATTTGTGCCAAAAACAACCATCTGAGTATTTGGCACGCCAGCTGTGGGAAACGCAGCTGATTACAAACAACTTGGGTACCACTTTGCGTAGGCGCCTCAACTTTCGAGCCGCAAATTGATATTCTCCTGTGGCACACCCACAGTCTAATGGGAAAGTTGAATAGGCCAATGGACTAATTCTGCACGGAATCAAGCCACGCTTAGAGGCACCGCTACATAGAGCAGTTGGAGCCTGGGCGGAGGAATTATCACATGTATTGTGGAGTTTAAGAACAACGCCCAACAGATCCACCGATTTGACTCCTTTCTTCATGGTTTATGGACCAGAAGGTATCCTACCATCCGACATCCTCCACAATGCACCAAGAGTCGCCGCATACGAGGAAGATGACGCCAAAGAATCCAGATGCTTATCTGTGGACCCACTCGAGGAAGAGCATGTGATGGCATGCCAGAGATCCGCCATCTACCAAAAGAAGCTATGTGGCTACAATAGTCGCCCGTTAAGCATCACACGTTTAAAGAAGGGGATCTGGTGCTTGGACTTAAGCAAGAGAAATCACACAAATAATCCCCGCTTTGGGAAGGACCGTTCGTAGCAAAGCATTGCTAAATGGTTCCTATTACCTCATCGATATTCGCGAGTTGATAGATAGGCCTAAAAATCACAAGCACAAGCAACGTGACTCTGATGATGATTACCCGGAGACAGATCGGCCATGGAACATAGCACAGCTACATCCCTTTTACACTTAGCATATTTTATATTATGTAATAAGTTTCTTATATGATTAATGAAATAAAGCATTTGGTTCACTCATATTGTTTGAGTCTTTTAGCTCCTTTAGTTGTTCATTTTTGGATCATATAAACCCTTTATGCGCAAGTTTGCATTTGCACTTGTGAAAATTCCTCCTACATGCGTTAGTTTAATATTTCTGGTCTACATGTTTTTTGAAGTTTTTATGTGGATTCTGGAGTAGTGATTTCTTAGCACTCAAAGCCAGGGATTTTGCTCTTAGGTTCTTGACAGTGCTATTAAGAAACAGATAAGTAGCATGAAACTTGAGTACAAGTTTTTCTACCTTACAAATTCATCAGTTTTGTTGCATACACATTGCAGAGACACATTTAATACAAATATTGTTTTTATGGCTCTGTTGCAGGGGACTTCGTGGTGGCATCATCAGCAATAGGAGAGCCAGGCTGAGATAGCTCATCAAACTTGGAAGGAGAGGGGCTAGACTCAGAACAAGCCATTTCTTCATCAAGAATCTCGACAGGCACGAAGACATCCACCTTGACCATCTTGGCAACTCTGGTGTCGTAGCCGGTGAGAGAGTTCCAAATAGCATCGCTATCGATCTCTTTCCCTTCCTCGTCTAGCTTGGGCATGCTAGAGGTCACTAGATCAATGTCGGCGTTGTTGTAGTGTGGTTTGTCCAAGGACATGGTCATACTTGCACCATCCCAGACGCAAGAGGCTTTCCAGTCCTTGACTTTCTCGCGGGCTCGGCGCAGGATTTTTGAGTACTTGGCCGTCGAGTCTGCCGCCTTGATGTTTATCCCTAAAGGCTGGGTTATCTCCTTGGCCTGAGCGATGATGGTGCCGACGAAGTAGCCGGCAAGAATCATGCATTCCTTGGGATCTGGAGCACCTTCACCCAAGTTGGCCAAGCCAATGGGAGCTGTGATTTGCATAAGATACAAAGATCATGAGTATAAGTACATCATACATTTGTCCAAGGTACATAATTGACCAAGACGGAGGAAATGCACCGAAGATGCTGGATTCGGCTTGCTGCCATGTCTTCACCAAGATGCCATGCTCGTCATGAAGCTTCTTGTACGCCTCAAGGCTATGAGAGTTTTTTTCTTGGGCAACTTGATTTTTCTCCTTCAGGCGGTCAATTTCTTCCTTCGGGCACTACATATCAGTGTCATCAGACTCTTGCATAGCCTTCATCGTCTCCTCATGGCCCTTGACAGCATCAGCCAGGTCACTCTTCAAAATCTTATTTTCATCATCAAGCTCTTGAATATGCTTGGATTGCTCAATAATGCTCTTGGCTTTGGCAATGGCATCTATAAGACGGAAAATGGAAAGCACTATTAGAAGACGGTAGCAATGAATCCATGAGGAAAAGTAAGGAGCTATTAAAAGAAACAGGTTCTGGCTATTTATGATCTGTTGCTTCAGGAAGGCTACCTGTTTTACCCTGTTCAAGGTCCAGTTCCTTCCGCAAGGCAGCAAACCTCTCATTGGTGGCTATCGTCCATCTATTCTCATTCTGGAAACAATAAACATGCTTAGTATCTCTCGAGCATCTAGTCGGAACTATCTAGTTTGAACTACACGCTCGAGGGCTACAGGATTAAATTTCAAAGACAAGTATGCTACTCTTAGAGCATCTAGCTGAACTTTGTTTTAGTTTCCCCTAGACACTCGGGGGCTACACTATCAAGTTCTACTCTTAGTTCTTTGGAGCACTCAGGCCAATAACTATTGGTTATCCGCCTAAGAGCTCAGGGGCTGCAGAGGGATATGTTATACAATAAAATGTAAAGTTTAAAAAACATACAATGGTAATTACTTTGAGATTGTTGGCTAAGTTGGCATATGCGGTATGGAAGACACCGGTGTTGTTATACACGGCATCTGCCTGTGCAATAAGGTCACCCAGGCACAATGTCGGAGGAGTCGCGGCCAGAGGAGATGTTGAAGCTGGAGGCATGGAGGATGCCTAGTCGCCTGCTGTGTTGTCATAGCAGTTGATGGCTCAGAGGCTCCAGCCTTCTCCGTGGCCACAACTGCCTCCGCCTCCTCTCGTTCCTTTAAATATTTCCCCTTTCTCGGTGGCATCCTTAGCCGGAGCATTAGCCACTTTGGAGGATGTACTCTCCTGTGTCGCCTATCCGCTCAGAGCGATGTCCATCACGGTAGAGTCTGAGACATCAAAGATACAAGCCGACTTTCCTCCTAAAACATACAAAGTATAAGTATAGGAGTTGAATAGGGTGCGAGCTAAAAAATACAAGCTGGAGAATGAATACACTTACTCCACGGTAGGAGCCTTGGTTAGGGGAATGCCAGTGGCTTTCTTCTTCTCTGCCTCTAAGGCGGCAGTGGATCGTCTGGAGATTCCACTCTCCGATTACTTCTTCTTCTTGGTCTCGGCAGCAGCGTCAGAGCTGGAGCTCTTCTACTTTCGTGCTGCCGGAACTGGGCCATCCTTGGGGGTGTCATCGTCGGACACCACCTAGATATCCTTCAGCTTCGGATCATAGACCTGGGCGGACATTTGATATTCTGCCAAGGTCGCCAGCTGGGAAATGAAGGTGTGTTAGACTGATAACTTCAAGACGGAAAAGCCTTAGAGTATATACATAACGAGCAACAAAGGAAACATAAGCTACCTCTGGGCACTTGCCGCATTCGAACATGTCATAGGTGATCTTGAAGCCACGCTTCCTGTCTTTCACCTTGATTATGTCCTTTAGCCGGAGCTTGATGGAGTCAGTGGAGAAGTTGTCCTGCGAAATACGCACAGGATCCTTCCGGCTCTTGGTGTACTTGCACATCAGCTCGGCGCGATGCTGCAAATGCTGGATCCGCCTAGTGAACCACCACATGGCTTGGTCCAAGCCCGTCAGACCTCTATCTACGAGCCATTCAATCCGCCTTACAACACGATTGGCTTCCTCGTCGGACAGGAGAGGGTCAGGGGACCTCGAGGTGGGTGCTTTGGTGGCAGATCCATCGACAAAGTTGGGGTACGTCTCAAGACGGTCAGGCAGAGGAATATCTGGGCCATAGAAGTATGTGCGCTGCTAGTTCTTGAACGACTCATGACCAACTATGTCAGGAAGCGCCGGCTAGGCTAGATCTTAAAGCTAATTGTTCCCCATATTCGCAGCTCATCCTTGGATTCTATGGACTCTCTCTTAACGGTAAAAAGTAAACAAACAGATCTAACCTAGGCTTTATTCCTAGGTATCCTTCGCACAAGGCAATGAAGTTGCTAAGTACGAGGATGCTATTGGGAGAGAGGTTGTGGGAAAGTACCCGGAAGTGACGAAGGACATCTAGGAAGAAGTCAGAGACTGGCAGGCTTACGCCACGAACCAGGTGAGCTTTGAGGTATACCTTCTCTCCGGCTTGGGGAGAAGGAGTTACCTCGCCGGCCATCACCGGCTACCAGGGCAAACCCTCCGCCGCGGGGAGATACCCCTCGGTGATGAGTTCTTGCTGATCCTCGGCGGAGAGGTAGGAGCCTCTCAACACTCCTTTGTGGGAGTCATTATCCTCTTCAGCGGCTTCTGGCGCCGCCCGCCTTGGTCGTTGCCGGTGATTTCCGCCACGGCGGTGACAGGACGACGACCCCCTCCGGTGGGACCGTCACTGCCTGAGATGGCTCTGTTGTAGCCTCGGGAGTCGTGTTATATGTTGATCCAAATTCTACAAATTAAAGGCCAACTTCTGACAGAGCGGAGCGAGGCCCATCGCCAGAGGCTTGGGCCGATGCGGAGCGGAGTCTGAAGTTGGCCCACTGCGTGCCCAACAGGGATGCCTGTGGGGGTACGGGGGGCGACAACCCCCCGCAGTACGGATCGTTGATGACCTAGGTTACCACCGCTATATATACTTCTTGTAAGCCGCCGGTTGGGAGAAGTTGCATCTGTGAAATCCCCGGTGTTGTGTAAACACTCTCCGTTATAGTGAAGTTTCCCTGGCTGGCGCCCATGGTTTTTCCCCTCTCTTTGTTGGAGAGGGTTTTCCACGTTAAATCTGTGTCCCCCTTGCTGCGATTTTATTTTCGTTCTTTGTTATTTACTTGTCGCAAAGCTAACAAGGCGCCACCGTCGAAGGAGCAGAGCTGCTGGAAGCCATTGCGTGACTAGGAGTGGATGGAAAGAAGGGGAAGCTCTAGCTAGGGTTTTCTGATGAGGAGCTCGAACGACCATGCGGATGGAGGAAGACAAAGACGCAGGAGCGAATGTGGGTAAAATAAAATAATCTAGCCACAGTCAAATTATATAGACCTGGCATCAAGATTCGTGTAGAAGTATCTAACGAGCAAAGTGTTGTCGACGTGGAGATGAGCGTGCGCAGTAATTTCGCCACGTCCTCTCTCTTTGCCGCTTTACCAGTTCGGATTGTGCGCGCGTAAAAACAGCTAATGATTAATTCCCTACCTTCTGTGAGTTTTGAGGTAGCGTAGGTTGTACCCTACATCATCCTCTGACAGCTGTAGTGGAGAGTCATGTCTGAAGATTCCATCGAAGGTGGAGATTGTCTGGCTCTGGAAATGAAGACTCAAGGAATCTCAGGCTACATTGCGAAGCCGGAGAGGATTACAGGGTTCTTTGGGAGACCTTTGAGATATTTCTTGACGAATTGCCAGCATCACATAGACGGAGCATTCAAGATCAATAGGAAAGACGGTGCAAGATTTCAAAGTCCTCCGGGGGCTACTATTGGGGATATGCTAAATGGGTATCGCCATAGCATGTCTCTAATCCGGCTAACCCGGGTGGTCCACAATTGGTAGCAGGACCTATGGCCTATTGGGCGGTCCAGTTAGACAGATCCAAAAGGGAGGCCCATGCCGGATGAAGGAAGGCTACGTAGGAGTCACCGACGTACTCGGAGCCTTGGAGTGCAAGACACAAAAGACTAGTTGTTATTAGTGTAGGACTCTTTACCTTGTCCGATAAGGTCCTTTCCCTGTAACCCTAGCTTCTGGTGCCTTTATAAACTGGACATGTGGGAGCCTTAGGGAAACGATTCATAACATCCTCGCACAACGAACCAATCTATGTAACTCGGCGTATTGCCATTATAGTGATTGATAGGAGGACTAGAGTTCCGCCACCGTTGTGGGACTTGAACCTAGTTAAACTGTGTTACCTCGTACCCGCCAACCCTTTGCCTTACCCTACATCTCTAAACACGCACTGTGAGATTCCCTCCATGGTGTACTCATTGGCAATACCACGACAGTTAGAAAGAACATCTCGATCCCCTCGCTCTGTTCGCTTTGTATATGTGTTCTGGTTTGCCTTGACCTTCGTAAAATGTGAGTCGAGCGGTAACATACCTAGTAACTCGGGCACCCCAATTTGTTGTCACTAACGAGACCCATACGAACCTCGGGAGTTATGATCAAGAAAGTATCTCAAGAACCCGGACTTCGACATGATCAAGTTAAAACAACTCGAAGACCCCTCCTCAGTAGGATGGCCTACCTCCTCATATTCAACTCTCAAGACTCGTTACCAACACTGGACATTGTTAATCCCCTATCGACAAGAGCAAGAGTCCCACTGAAACCGGAAGACTATCACCAGAGGCTCCCCACTACTCTTTAGAGACCACAAGAATTGCTAACCTAGAAAAGAAGTGAAGAGCTAACTCCACCAACCTTCAGTATATTAGAGCTTCCGACCCCCTCAAGAGACTAACTATTCTAGGTGACCCTACCCAAACCAACAGGTAGTCCTCACTAGCATTCCAGGATAACCCTAAACCCTGAAGACAAGAATGCATGAAGACCACGAGTCTACTACTTTGACATCGAGAAGAAGCAACACAAAGAGTTCAAGTGAAGATATTTTCTAGGAAGTTAGCTACCCTACCTCGACCAAAGACTAGCAAAAAGAGTTGTTGACCACTAACTTTCCCTGAACTAACTCCTTCAAACTTCGTCAGGAAACCACCCATGCTAAGGTTCACGCAATAGAACGACACTCGAGGACCTCAACTCAAGACCTAAGGAGATACAACCTTCTTTAGCATCCCGCGAGCACTTCAAGACGGAAGATCGTCACCACTCCCGAGGAACCTTAGTGAAGCTCTAAGGTGGAAAGGCTGCATCTTTCCACCCAATTTCAGGAAATCGTCCACCAAGAAGATACTTCAGGAAGATTTCCAAATCCGATGTCTCCTACAGGAATCATCTCGAGAGTCGTCAAAACCTCAGAGGATAGACCTCGTCAACATCCGTCAGAAATCTCCTCAACCTCTCAAGTACCGATGAAGCTCAGAATCAAGACAACCAGAATACCAGAAGCCGACAAAACTATCCTCCCGACGGATTCGAAGAAAATAAAGGATTCAATATCTAAGAAGTTTCCACAAAGATCCTCCTCGAACACTTCAGTTGAAGACCACCCCCTAGCCTGAAGGATCGCCGGATCACTAACCCCTCAGTTCTAACCAATTTTGAGGACTCACGACTTCAATAGATACGAATATGCTAAGTATGAATAGAGTAGTATATGATCCTCGTAAGACCAGTTGACGGATGTCCTCTAAAGAATTCTATTCCAGAAGGAAGATGAGCGATAGTTCTCAAACTGCATTCGCTACTCCAAGAAGGAAGGACTAATGTATCCCTGATCTACCCTAGTTTAATCCTAAGGGGCAAAGACTGTGTCTTTCCCACAGCAATAGACTAACCATCTTTTAGAAGCAACCTCATGAGTTAGACCTGAATATGTGCACTAGAATACGATAAGCCCTTAAGAGAAATGTCGTAATCCTTACAGAAGGAAGATCATCCATCACAATCAGGATTGGAACCTGCTCAAATCAAGAAGATTGAAGTTCAGCTCCACCGACGCGGTAACCATGTTCGAGGATGAGGACCATAAGTTAATACGCTCGAGATGCACAACACCAACTCCGACTCAAAATCCCCTAACCCTACTCTCCATAATCTCGGGATGAGATTATTTTAAGGGAGAAAGGTCTATAACATCCCAACTTCAGCAACCCAAATTAGTTGTCCAGAATGCAAAAATCAGGGGGAACAAAAACTTTTTCTTGTTGAATGATGCAGTGTTTGCTTGATTGCTTATCTGTGCTTATGCTTCTAAATGTGCAACAGATGATATACTTCTTACCTCACCCTCAGTTGACAAAAGCTATTTAACAAAATTGTCTTGGCTCTTTCTACATATTCTCAAATATTCTGGCATTTCAAAACCAAAGCCAAGATGCTTATGTAACAAAAAATATTTTAGTAACTTCTATTGACAAAACTATGGAGAGCTACAATCTCCTTATATTTTCAAGACAGAATCTTCAACTACTCTTACCTCTAGGTTTTCCAAAACCTTTTATAAAGCTTTTGAATTGTACTCTTGGTAGAGATACCAAGGACTCTTACCTTATCCAAACTCCAACCTTTCAAAATGCCCATACTTACCTCCAGCTAAGCTTGGTGGTAACCCTAGTAGTAGTTGATTTGCTTGTAAGATGAGTTGCCTTGATCTGTTAAGATGAATTGCCTTGATCTGCTAACTAACTTGTTTGCTTAGGAACTAATGTGAGCTACCCTTGGAGATCATCCTATAGGATCAAACTAAAGTAAGTATATAAACCCTAATGAAATTCCCTAAGCTTACCCTTTCATCTGGTCACTAAAGTAATCATCTAATCCCTTAACTAGATCATATGTGAATTCATTCCTTCTACAAGCTTCCAAGTCTATGGAGACCAATATCAAACATGGATCAATTCTCCTCCATCTAACCTTCAACATCATGCACATGATGATTCTCTGGAACCTTGCATCATCTCAAAACCACCCTCTCTTATATTCTAGTCAACATCTCCAACTCTACCAAAAATGACTAAGTCTGGAAATCTGATATCAATATCACATCTTTGAGTCTCCCCCTTTTCCACTCCTTCTGCATTTTTGGTAGTGCACTTGAACCATCTCGTAGACCATCTTAAGGAATTCCAAGGCCCACTCTTGCCCCTGGCTAGATAATCTTTTAACCTACTTGTTCTTGATAGTTTTGCAGGCAAGAAAATAACAATTCCTGCAAATCTTATCAACTAGCCTACTTTGAAGAAGCTCACATCTCCATAGTATCTTGTTTTTACCAACTCTTTGCATGGTTGTGTTCTACTCATAAAGGTCGGTCACCCCCTACTTCACTTGTTTCAAATTGGATCCTTGTGCTTCTAAAACCCACATGGTTTAGAAGGCTATTTGATAATCTGTTTTGGCACCCTTATTTTATTCAAAGTTTCAATTCAATTCTTGGAACCCTCAAGCAAGTGCAACCTGAAACCTCTGTACCATGATGATTTACATAACCCATGATCCAAGGGGATATCTGAGCCCCAAGATCCAATAAGGTTTTGAAGGGATAAAATTATCAATGCCTAAGATCCTCTTTTCCTTTGATTCTACCCAAATCAAGTCAAATTCTCAAAACCCAAGCTTGCAAATGATAGATACAACATGTGGACATCATCTAACTTGGATATAGAAGTTTATCAAATATTATCCATGATTATTTTGGCCCAGAAACAATTAAATCCCTTTAATTAACAAAAATTATAAACTCCTTCTACAAAGGAAAGTTTGTTTTTATCCAAACTACTTTGACAACTCAAGGCACATTTGATGCCTACATATCCTATTCTATCTTCGAACCTCAAAAATATTTTTGAGATGATTTATTAATTCTTTTTGCCCTTTTCCTTAAATGGCAAAAACAAGAAATAATTGCTTAAAAATACTTTTCCTTCTCAATCAATGCCAGGAAAATTCCCCAAGGTGTGTTTTGGTATCTAGTACCATCTCATTCCAAAAACCATCCTTGTACAATTCAAAAATTTAAATAAAATCCTAAAAATCATTTTTGCACTACTTGAATATTTAATGTAAAGTACACCAATAATCATCTAAAAAATCCCAAAAATATTCTTGGAGGTGTATCCTAACCTCAACTAGCTACCAGTACCCTTTACCCAGCTAGACATGATCAAATCTAAGAATTTCCTTCATTATCAACCATATGGTCAAGAATGGAAATAAATCAACATCATGATCTAAACCCCACTCAAACCCCATCCAAGCTTGTCCAGTACTTCTCCATAGCACCACCCCTTCCACTGGTCGTGATCAACATTGTAGCACTACATTCCTACCCCCTTAGCCTTTTCCCCTAGCTCTTCGAGCAAGTAAAAGAGAGAGAAGCCTACACCCATTTTAAAAACCCTTGGAGAGTAAAGGCAGTAGCAGCTCCACTCAACCCCACTTCCCTCCTGCACCCTTACACGAGCTCCCACCACTCCACTCGACCAACCAAAAGGCCTGCCCTCTCCTTCCTTGCCCTAGTGGACAAAGTCCACCATGGTCCTCCTCCTCCCCAAATAAACAGCACGAGGCCACCCCAGCGCCTCCCTTCACCCTCATTTGGCCCCTCTCACCCTCACTCATATCTCTAGAGCACCTCGCCCGTTCCCTTGCTCTTTCTCGCCCGAGAGAAAGGAAGGGAGAAGCTTCGGCCTCCTCCAAAAATCGAGCAAGGCTCCTCCCCTCTTGCTCTCTCCCTCTGCATGCCACCATGCTGCAACCCTCCTAGGTCTCCTCTACCACAAACCTAGTCTTATTTTTCCCAAGAACGTCCCTACCATCGTCCCCGGCGAGCTACCGAACGCCCTCCGCCGCCGTCATCGCACGAGCAGGCTCAAAGCGTCATATCCCGTGTTGTCGCACCTCTCCATAGTCGACGACCTGCACCGCGTCGTCCTACAACCTTCTCTTCACCGGAAACCGCCCCCAGGTGAGCCTAGCGCCTCCCCCGCTCGCCCCTAGGGTTCCGCCACCGACGGACCGTTTCTCTATGGACGACGGCGGGGAGGCGTGGATCCTTACCGGATCCAACGGCCCACAACGCCGAATACCCCTTCGCCGCCCTGGGAGGCTGACGACCGGGCCCTGCCCGGCAGCTTCAAGCCGTGGCTCCTAGGCACCCTCGCCCGCCCTGTTGGGCCGAATCTTCTCCACCGGCCTAGTTCCCCCTCTCAAATCGCAGCCCATAAGCCCCAACCCCTCTCTTTATTATTGTTTGATAGATCTGTAAAAGAAAAGTTTGTTTAATTTCTAAATAAAATGAAAATAGCTAGAAATGCGTAGATCTAAATTTATAAAGTTCCTTAGTGTTTTTTATAACATGTAGAACCAACCTTAGTCCAAAAGGTTTGTCAATAATCTCTAGAAATATATCTACAAAAAGGTATCTATTTCAGTGAAATAAATTTCCCAGAGAGTTCCACTTTTCCAAATGAACCCGAACTCTCTCTGGCAGTTTATTGAAGTGCCAACCCACTAGGACGTGGCCCATGCCAAGTGGAGCCCTGGTGTTCCTATAGTAAAAAAAAAAAACAATTCATTAATGACTTTCGAAAATCTCTAGGCCAAACCATAGCCTGTTTTGATTTGATTTCAACTCTCAATGATGTGGTACATCAGTACCTATCAAAAACTTGGAGATCAATATTATTGATCCTTGTTGAGTTTAATGAATTAAATACTTCTATATGTGGTATATTCACTAGAAAATCATTGTAGGAGATTAGCAAATCCAAAAATAGTGATTCCAATTCTACTGGAAGGTAATTGCAGTACCTATCCATTGTCCTTTACCTCTTATCAATTGGACCTGTATAACAAATCTGGTCAAAAAGTCAAATTGACTACAAAACTGACTTTGGGATTTTCCCAAGGGCATTCTAGTAATTTATAAGGTGATTCCAACTCTCAATATCAAAAACGCAAATATACACAACACCCTCTAAGGACAAATTTATTTGAGCACAAATTTATTTGAGCTCCAAATTTTCTGGTTGTTTTTCACCTAAACTAGGGGTTTTTCCACTAAAATAATCATATCTAAAAAAAGAAAAGTGATAAAATCATGAAACCACTTGTTGGCCGTGTTTATTTTCAATAATTTATTATATCATTTGTACATTCTATCATATAGACCCAAGCCTTAGTTCAAAACTTTCTTCATTAGGTGTTATTTGACAAATAGATCACAAAGGAAAATCCATAAAAGCAATGAAAGTATATCCAAATGCCATGATCTCAAACTACCAAACCTACT
>OU342742.1:461234345-461247491 GCA_910589775.1 Avena eriantha
GTGGCTCCTCCGACTCCTGCCCCTCAACCTTCCGCAACGCCGGTGCTCATCCCTTCTCCGGTCATCGCAGAAGATCTGGCTCCTTCCACGGAGCCTGCGATCCTTGAATCGCAAACTGACGTCACCATGGGTGAGTCAGATTTAGATAAGGGTGAACCCTCTTTGGTTAATGATCCCTTGACAGAAACGTTCGCTGAAAACCTTCTCAGCAATCTGGGACTTGCCAAGTTTGGCCTATCCTGGAAATCTGCAGAAGAGATCCAGCGGCTATCCAGGCAATGCCTGGAGAAAATAAATTTGTCTGCCGAAGAAGAAGCGCAAGAAGCAGAGGACGTCAAGTTCTCCGACCTTCTCGCCCAGGTGCGCCTTCGCGACGAGAGGATTAGGACTGGTGAGCTCCCAACAGCCCCAGTGATTCCTCTGACTCTCGCCGAAAAGGTGGCCGCTGAAGTGAACGCGGGTTTGGATAAACTCACCCGCGAACAATATGTAAGTCGGAATTCCAACTCCTGTTTTTCTATTATTTTATATCATATCCTATAGCCCCCAAGCATGAAGTAGGATATATAATCCAGGTTTATGCTTTATTAGGATGCCAAAGAATGAACTAGTGTAGCCCCCAAGGCTCGTGCTGATATTAGCAAACATATTTTCCTGAGTCTTAAGTAGCTTTCTGACTTTGGGTATTCTGACTTACAGAAAGTATGTTCCTATAACCAGGATTTGTTGAAGAATGTTTGCGATAAGCGGAGAGAGATCAAAGCTCTCCGGCTTAAAAATGCTGAGCTAAAAGTTGCCAAGAATGAGGCTGAAGGTAAACATTCCGAGACTCAAACCTTGTCTTTGTATATTCAATGTCGAATTTTTCTGAACTGTTGTTCTTTTTTGACTTACAGCGCTGGTAAACAATCCTGCGCCATGATTGAAGAGGCCGAGAACCTCAAGACCTTGGTGGTGGAGAACAAGGAGCTTCGCCAAGAGCTGGGTAAGCTAAAGGTGGAGCATGAAAAGAGCATTGCTCAAGTCCTTGAATCCTCCTCCATGGCTACTGAAGAGTGTGATCGCAAGATCGCTGCTCAAGATAAAACAATCTTGGACCTCAAGAATGAGCTTAGCAGAGAGAGGGACCTTTCCCAGGCGCTCTGGACTGAACTCCAGAGTCTTCGGGAGGAGAAGACCAAAATTGACGACGTCATTTTTGGTACGTTCCATCCTTCTGGCTTATCTTTTTCTTCGACTTCTATCAATGTCGGATATTTCTTAACTTGTTTTGTATATAGGTTCTCTAAACTTGACAGACTCTTCTTCCACCGAGCCCCGCACCCACCGGCTTACCCAAGTTGGTGACCTGCTTCATGACTTCCGCCAATCCCTTGAGGACATCGACGAAGCTCTCAAGATTCCGGACATGCACATCATGTCGGATTTTCAGGTGCGGGACAAGGCAAAGGAGATACCGCAGCTCGTCCAGGATTGAAACATGTCCTACGCGTGATCAGCAGCGCAGAACGCTCTCACCATGGTCATGAGCCACCATGGAAACATGGAGATATGGCAAGTGACCAGAGGGTACTCTAAAGTGGATGAAGATGGCTAGGAGCAGGACATCAAGGCCATTATGGACTCATGTGTCGGGTATGGGTGTCATGTAGCTGACTTGACCAGCTACGATACTCCATTCTTCAACTGCGTGGGCACTCCGCCTCCGCCACCAGAAGAAACAGCAGAAGTTTTCGACGATGAATGCACCACCTCGGATGTGGACATCTCGGAACGATACCAAGGCGACGTAACTAGCGAGCCGGCAGCTCCTTCATCTCCTCCTGCATCATAGATTGCCAGAAACATTTGTATTATCTGAAAAACATGATGCGTCTGTAAATATGAAGTACTATAATTTTGCTAGTGCTAAGCTTTTGATCTATTCAGCACTTTTGGCTTTAAATTTTTTTTGTGTGCCTGAAATGTTTACATAAGCACTTGTATTTTTCGCCTATACTTATCGTTTATCTGGCTTTCCACCTCGTCCCTTTCATGAGCCAGCTAAACCTTCTGCCGGAAACTTTGCTGAGCAACGAAGCTGAATTGCTAAACCAGTTTAAACTCGGAAACAAAGCCGGCTTCCAGTACCAACAATTCACTACTCAGAAAATGCCCGCATCCAGCAATCAGTCAAATAACCAAAGTAAAGACTAGAAATTTTAGAGTTATACCCGTAGGTAGCAATTTTAGAATCGGAAATCTAGACCAGAACAAACATGAGCATAAAGTACTTTCAAGCATGCTGGGATTTTCGACTATGACAGGATCATTTGGAAATAAGATGCTAAAAACTTCTCAGAAAAATCTTGAGGCAACCAAAACTTTTATTTCTCACAGAACATGTACATATATATGATTACAAAGAAGGATAAACTAAGAATAAAAAGGATGTAGCTGAGCAATATTCCACGGTCGGTCTAACTCATCCCGATTTGTACTGCCTCCAGCTCTCTTTCTCTTCATAGTAGCAGGTCTTTCTTTGACTGGCCTCATGTCAGTTAAGTAGTACGATCCATTGTGTAATACTCGACTAACTAGAAAGGGCCCTTCCCATACAGAGGAAAATTTGTGCTTTATTTGTTGCACAAGCCGGAGAACCAAATCACCTTTATTGAAAGATCTATTTCGGACTCTCTGGCTATGATACTTGCGTAACTTCTGCTGATAGGCTGTAGATCTCATTTCAGCAATGACGCGAACTTCTTCGACTAAGTCAAGATCATTTTGTCGAGCAATCTCGGCATCCTCTTCGATATACGCGGCCACTCTAGGAGAAGTATGAATCAAATCACTAGGAAGGACTGCTTCTGCGCCATAGACCAAGAAGAAAGGTGTGTATCTTGTTGACATGTTTGGAGTTGTTCGTAAACTCCAAATTACAGAGGGTAATTCCTCTGCCCAAGCCCCCGCATCATGTCGTAGTGGTGCTTCGAGTCTCGGTTTTAGGCCTTGTAGGATTAAACCACTTGCTCTTTCGACTTGTCTGTTAGCTTGTGGATGTGCGATTGACGCAATGTCAAGCCGGATATTTTGCTCGTTGCGGAATTCAGCCAATTCTCCCATAGAGAAGTTACTCCCATTGTCCGTGATAATGCTATGCGGATAACCATACCGGATTATAACATCCTCGACAAATCTTTTGGCTGTTGCTCCATCACAACTAGTGACAGGTTTAGCCTCAATCCATTTGGTGAATTTATCCACCATCACTAGGAGGTGAGTAACCCACTTGGAGCTCATTTAAATGGTCCTACCATATCAAGCCCCCAGACCGCAAAGGGCCATGTTATAGGTATTGTTCGCAGCTGATCAGCCGGAACATGAGCTTTCTTGGCGTACTTTTGGTAGCCTTTGCACGTCTTGACTAATCGTTCGGCATCTGCCTGAGATGTAAGCCAGAAAAATCCGTGTCTAAAAGCTTTTGTCACTAAAGATTTGGCTGCAGCGTGGTGACCACACTCGCCTTCGTGGATTTCTCTTAAGATTTCCACTCCTTCTTCCGGAGATACACAGCGCTAAAAGACCCCAGAAACACTCCGTTTATGGAGCTCACCTTTAACAATAGTATAGGATTTTGCTCGTCGGATAATCTGCCATCTCGGCACCTCGTCTTCGGGTAATTTGCCATCTACCAAATAATCGAGGTAGGGTTGAGTCCAGCTGGGAATTACAGCCAGAACTGCTATCAAAGGTGAGTCGGATTTGGTCGGATATTCCTCATCTACTCCTTTTATTGAGGGAACTTTGAGGTGCTCTAAAAAAGCGCCATCAGGGACCTCTTTCCGTGTAGAACCTATCCGAGATAGTGCATCTGCTTCCTCATTTTCTGCTCGAGGGATGTGTTGAACTTCAAACCCTTCAAATGATTTAGATAAATCATCCACGACAGCTTTATATGCTGCCATGTGTTTATTTGTATTACAAATATCCGACACTTGCTGAGCAACAAGAACCGAATCTCCGTAACACATCAAACGTCGGATGCCAATATCCTTAGCAATCCGTATTCCATGCAGCAGTGCTTCATACTCGGCAATATTGTTTGTCACTGTGAAGTGGATCTCCAACACGTATAGAAGTTTATCTCCTTGGGGTGATTTGAGCACCACACCAGCCCCCGAGCCCCCTCGAGCCTTAGACCCATCGAAAATGAGGATCCAATATTCCGAATCAGGGAGGATCATGTTCTCCTTCGTCTCTATCCAATCAGTGACAAAGTCGGCAAGGATTTGGGATTTGATTGCTGTCCGAGGTTTATACTCAATATCGAAAGCTGAAAGCTCTATGCCCCAATTGGCGACGCGTCTTGTAGCGTCACTGTTGTTGATTATATCGCTCATGGGAGCTGTGCTCACCACGGTAATTGGATGCTCTTGAAAGTAGTGTCGTAACTTACGAGATACTAGAAAAACACCGTAAGCCAACTTTTGATAGTGTGGATACCGCTGTTTTGACTCTGTCAGTACCTCGCTGACAAAGTAAGTCGGACGCTGCACCAGGTGTTCCTGATTTTCCTCTGGTCTCTCCACCACCATGACGATACTAACGACCTTATTTGTTGCATCAAGGTAGAGCAGCATCGGTTCCTTAGGTTCCGACACTGCAAGGATAGGAGCATACGAGAGTACTCTTTTCAGATCTTGTAGTGCAGCTTCAGCTCCGTTAGTCCAAACAAAATCCTTGGTCTTTTTCAGGAGTTTGTATAATGGTGCAGCTCTTTCACCAAGCCGGCTTACAAATCGACTGACCACAGCGATGCAACCAGTTAATCTTTGTACGTCCTTCAGGCGAGTTGGCCTGGAAATATTGAGTATAGCCTTGACTTTGCTCGTTTTACCTATATGCCTCTTTGAGACACGATAAAACCTAACAATTTTTCGGCTGGTATTCCAAAGAAGCATTTCTTCGGGTTAAGCATGATGTTGTATTTTCGTAGATTGGCAAATGTTTCCTCCAAGTCAGAAATCAACGTTTCCTTCTTTTTGGACATTACCGCGATATCATCCACGTATGCATGTACATTGCGTCCGAGTTGGTCGTGGAGGCAACGCTGCATCGTGCGCTGGTACGTAGCTCCTGCGTTCTTCAGCCCAAAGGGCATCGTAAAAAATAGAAGGTTCCGAAAGGGTTATGAATGAAGTTTTGACTTTGTCAGATTCCTTCATCCGGATTTGGTGATACCCGGAATATGCGTCGAGAAATCAGAGGAATTCAGAGCGAAGGTATCTTTTGGACAAGCCTTGTTCAAGGTAGTATAATCAACACACATCCTTAAATCAGTGGTGTCCTTTTTATGGACCATTACAGGATTGGCCGACCACTCAGTGTGGATGACCTTTTCTATGAATCCGGCTAACTCGAGCCGTGCTAGTTCCTTAGCTATTGCCTTACGCTTTTCATCACCAAACCGACGTAGGGACTGTTTGACAAGTTTAGCGTTCGGGTTTACATTTAGAGAGTGCTCAGCAAGTTCCCTAGGCACTCTGGTCATGTCAGATGGCCGCCATGCGAAGATATCTTGATTTGCTTGGAGGAACTTGACGAGCGCGCTTTCCTATGCGCTACGCAGGCCTACGCCTATCTGGGTCACCTTCGAGGGGTCATTATCCTTCAACAGCGCTTTCTTCATCTCTTTCGATGCCTTGAACTCCGATTTGGCTTTGTCACCTCCTTCTTCGTTGCGGGCATCACGGACGGATCTATGCTCTTCTTGATCTCCTGGTACTCCTGGGCATGTAGCACGGCTTCAGCAAAGGCGGCATTTCCATCCTCACACTCTCGCGCTTTCTTCGGGTCTCCCCTGATGGTGATCACGCCGTTGGGACCTGGAATTTTCATCATATTGTAAATGTAACATAGGCGAGCCATAAAAGCCCAGTAAGCCGGACGTCCGAATATAGCGTGGTATGCGCTCTTGAACGGGGCCACTTCGAAGGAAAGTGCCTTTGTCCGATAATTCTTTGGAGTTCCAAAGGTAACATCCAAAGTAATCTCTCCCAGGGAATTAGCTTGTCTTCCTGGGACAACTCCATGAAAGATCACAGAGCTATGGTTCAGCTGGGTCTCCCAGATCTTCATCCAGTGTAGCGTTTCGACATAGAGAATATTGATGCTGCTACCACCGTCCATGAGGGTCTTGGAGAAACCATAACCGTCAATAAGTGGGTTGGCGACTAAGGCGTATTTTCCTCGCCTGCTTCTCCTTCCTCTGCAGCTTTGGAGTTATACTCCTCTTCATATTCCGCGGAGAACTTTCGCAAATCTGTTGACATCATAGATTCATCCGAGGATGTGCGAACGTCGGCGTTTGTTCCAATTGCCTCCAGCACAGAGTCGGTGTTTTCTCCAGCATCGGCAGAGCCGGATCCGGATCCCACGTATCTGACGAAGTGCGACGCGTGCTTCCTGAGGTACCTGCGGCTTTCGCGATCAGCCATGTCGAAACTTTTGATGGTCTCGAGGATTGCATCTGTGCTTTCGCCTTGCAGTATCATACGTCTTAGTGTGTACCTCAGGAAAGGCATGTCTGTCCCAACGTCGTCAGAGCCGGAATCAGTGTCGTTGATATGTTCCTCCTGAATTTCGACTTCCACGGGTGGGTCGATCTGGGATCCGGCTTCTCCAGAGAGATCCACTCCAGATTCGACTTGGATGCTAGGTCTTCTTCAGGCTCAGATTTCTCCACTATCTCCGCAACTGGTGCGGGCTGGGTGGGATTAGGGTTTTCTGAGATTTGGAACTCTGCCGCCTCCATGGACAAAGGGGACCCAGAAGATTCTTCTGCCTCTATCATCACCGCTGGGGTGGGTTGGGCAGGTTCAGCGAAACCGATGTAAACATCGATCTCGCCAAAAGACATGATTGTGTAGGCAGTCATGGCCTCCCTAGCCGGAATCCAGGTCTCGTCGAGAGCGATGAGAGGGACATCGCTGGTGTAGAGGATGTGACCTGCGTTGATAGTCTCGCCGATTCTGATTCTTGCAGATTCCGCTCGGAACGCAGATCCGAAGCTCACTTTCCCCACGGTGGGCGCGAACTGTCGTCGGATTGAGGAAAAGTATGCCACGAGCGGGTTCTCGAGACGTGCGGAAGAGAGGGGTGTGAGACGTACGGTGTCCCGGGATGGTGAGCACACAAGTTTACCCAGGTTTGAATCCGCCGGCTTTGGACAGATCCTACTCCTCCTAGCAATCCAGTAATACAGCATAGCCGGAATATGGGTTACAAGGGTTTCGCCTGTGCGAGTTGAGGGTCTAAAGTATTGGGTGCCCTAAAGGCTCTCCCTAGGACGGCTTATATAGATATCTAGCCTAGGGTTTACATGAGAGATCTATCCGGCTACGACTAAGAGTTGGTTATAGAGTACATCTTGACCTACAAGTAACATTATGGGCCTAAGTCGGTAAGTCTTCTGGGCCTTCCCGTAGCCGGATTGGACTCCGTCTTTCTCCCTGACTGGGCCGCCAGTGAAGCAAAGCTCTAACCCGAAGAGGGCCACCATGGTAAGTGAGGAACTGTGAGGATACCCGGAAAGTATATCCCCAACAGTGGATCCATGTGTGGTCTCTGAAGAGAACACATATTTCAATGACACTGGTGGATCCATATGTGGTATGTGAAAAGAACACACATGCAATGACTCCAGTTGTTGTTTGTAAAAAGAATACACATGCAATGACAGTGTTGGATCCATGTGTGGTCTCTGAAGAGAACACACATTAAAATGACACTGGTTGTTGTTAGTAAAAAGAGCACACATGTAATGACACTGCTGGATCCATGTGTGGTCTCTAAAGAGAACACACATGCAATGACTCTGGTTGTTGTTAGTAAAAAGAGCACACATGCAATGACACTAGTGGATGCATAGGTGGATTCTGAAAAGAGAACACATGCAATGACACTGGTGGATCCATATGTGGTATGTGAAAAGAACACACATGAATGACTCTGGTTATTGTTAGTAAAAACAACCCACATGCAATGACATTGGTGGATCCATGTGTGGTCTCTAAAGAGAACACACATTTCAATGACACTGGTTGTTGTTAGTAAAAAGAACACACATGCAATGACACTGGTGGATCCATAGGTGGATTGTGAATAGAGCACACATCCAAAAACTCTAGATGTTGTTAGTAAGAAGAGCACACATTTCAATGACACTGGTGGATCCATATGTGGTATGTGAAAAGAACACACATGCAATGACTCCAGTTGTTGTTAGTAAAAAGAACACACATGCAACGACTCTGGTTGTTGTTAGTAAAAAGAACACACATGCAATGACACTTGTGGATCCATGTGTGGTCTCTAAAGAGAACACACATTTCAATGACACTGGTGGATCCATATGTGGTATGTGAAAAGAACACATATGAAATGACTCCAAATGTGGCACGTGAAAAGAACACATATGCAATGACACTGGTGGATCCATGTGTGGTCTCTGAAGAGAACACACATCCAATGAATCTAGATGTTGTTAGTAAGAAGAGCACACATTTCAATGACACTGGTGGATCCATATTTGGTATGTGAAAACAACACACAGTCAATGACTCCAGTTGTAGTATGTGAAAAGAATGCACATGTAATGACACTGGTGGATCCATGTGTTGTCTCTGAAGAGAACACACATTTCAATGACACTGGTGGTTCCATATGTGGTATGTGAAAAGAACAAAAATGAAATGACTCTGGTTGTTGTTAGTAAAAAGAACACACATGCAATGACACTGGTGGATCCATGTGTTGTCTCTAAAGAGAACACACATGCAATGCCTCTGGTTGTTGTTAGTAAAAAGAGCACACATGCAATGACACTGGTGGATCGATAGGTGGATTGTGAAAAGAGCACACATGCAATGACACTGGTGGATCCATATGTGGTATGTGAAAAGAACACACATGCAATGACTCTGGTTGTTGTTAGTAAAAAGAACACACATGCAATGACACTGGTGGATCCATGTGTGGTCTCTGAAGAGAACACACATTTCAATGACACTGGTGGATCCATATGTGGTATGTGAAAAGAACACACATGAAATGACTCCAAATGTGGTATGTGAAAAGAACACATATGCAATGACACTGGTGGATCCATGTGTGGTCTCTAAAGAGAACACACATCCAATGACACTGGCTGTTGTTAGTAAGAAGAGTACACATTTCAATGACACTGGTGGATCCATATGTGGTATGTGAAAATAACACACATGCAATGACTCTGGTTATGGTATGTGAAAAGAACACACATGCAATGACACTGGTGGATCCATATGTGGTATGTGAAAATAAAATACATGAAATGACTCCTGTTGTGGTATGTGAAAAGAACACACATGCAATGACACCGGTGGATCAATGTGTGGTCTCTGATGAGAACACACATCCAATGACTATGGTTGTTTTTAGTTAAAAGAGCACACATTTCAATGACACTAGTGGATCCATATGTGGTATCTGAAAAGAACACACATGAAATTACTCCAGTTGTGGTATGTGAAAAGAACACACATGCAATGACACTGGTCGATCCATGTGTGGTCTTTGAAGAGAACACACATCCAATGACACTGGCTATTGTTAGTAAGAAGAGCACACAATTCAATGACACTAGTGCATCCATATGTGGTATGTGAAAAGAACACACATGCAATAACACTGCTGGAGCCATGTGTGGTCTCTGAAGAGAACAGACATTTAAATGACACTGGTGGATCCATATGTGGTATGTGAAAAGAACACACATTCATCGACTCCAATTGTTGTTAGTAGAAAGAACACACATGCAATGACACTAGTGGATCCATGTGTGGTCTCTAAAGAGAACACACATTTCAATGACACTGGTTGTTGTTAGTAAAAAGAACACACATGCAATGACACTGGTGGATCCATAGGTGGATTGTGAATAGAGCACACATCCAAAAACTCTAGATGTTGTTAGTAAGAAGAGCACACATTTCAATGAAACTGGTGGATCCATATGTGGTATGTGAAAAGAACACACATGCAATGGCTCCAGTTGTTGTTAGTAAAAAGAGCACACATGCAATGACACTGGTGGATCCATTGGTGGATTGTGAAGAGAGCACACATTTCAATGACACTGGTGGATCCATATGTGGTACGTGAAAAGAACACACATGCAACAACTCTGGTTGTTGTTAGTAAAAAGAACACACATGCAATGACACTTGTGGATCCATGTGTGGTCTCTGAAGAGAACACACATTTCAATGACACCGGTGGATCCATATGTGGTATGTGAAAAGAACACATATGAAATGAATCCAAATGTGGCATGTGAAAAGAACACATATGCAATGACATTGGTGGATCCATGTGTGGTCTCTAAAGAGAACACACATCCAGTGACACTGGTTGTTGTTAGTAAGAAGAGCATACATTTCTGTGACACTTGTGGATCCATATGTGGTATGTGAAAATAACACACATGCAATGATTCTAGTTATGGTATGTGAAAAGAACACACATGCAATGACACTCGTGGATCCATATGTGGTATGTGAAAAGAACACAGATGCAATGACTCTGGTTGTTGTTAGTAAAAATAACACACATGCAATGACACTGGTGGGTCCATGTGTGGTCTCTGAAGAGAACACACATTTCAATGACACTGGTGGATCCATATGTGGTATGTGAAAAGAACACACATGCAATGACTCTGGTTGTTGTTAGTAAAAAGAACACACATGCAATGACACTAGTGGATCCATGTGTGGTCTCTGAAGAGAACACACATTTCAATGACACTGGTGGATCCATATGTGGTATGTGAAAAGAACACACATGAAATGAATCCAAATGTGGTATGTGAAAAGAACACATATGCAATGACACTGGTGGATCCATGTGTGGTCTCTAAAGAGAACACACATCCAATGACACTGGCTGTTGTTAGTAAGAAGAGCACACATTTCAATGACACTGGTGGATCCATATGTGGTATGTGAAAAGAACACACATGCAATGACTCTGGTTATGGTATGTGAAAAGAACACACATGCAATGACACTAGTGGATCCATGTGTGGTCTCTGAAGAGAACACACATTTCAATGACACTTGTGGATCCATATGTGGTATGTGAAAAGAACACACATGAAATGACTCTAGTTGTTGTTAGTAAAAAGAACACACATGCAATGACTTTGGTTGTTGTCAGTAAAAAGAACACACATGCAATGACACCAGTGGATGCATGTGTGGTCTCTGAACAGAACACACATTTCAATGACACTGGTGGATCCATATGTGGTATGTGAAAAGAACACACATGAAATGACTCCAGTTCTGGTATGTGAAAAGAACACACATGCAATGACACCGGTGGATCCATGTGTGGTCTCTGAAGAGAACACACATCCAATGACTATGGTTGCTATTAGTTAAAAGAGCACACATTTCAATGACACTTGTGGATCCATATGTGGTATGTGAAAACAACACACATGAAATGACTCCAGTTGTGGTATGTGAAAAGAACACACATGCAATGACACTGGTGGATCCATGTGTGGTCTCTGAAGAGAACACACATCCAATGACACTGGCTATTGTTAGTAAGAAGAGCACACATTTCAATGACACTAGTGCATCCATATGTGGTATGTGAAAATAACACACATGCAATGACACTGCTGGATCCATGTGTGGTCTCTGAAGAGAACACACATTTAAATGACACTGGTGGATCCATATGTGGTATGTGAAAAGAACACACATGCATTGACTCCAATTGTTGTTAGTGAAAAGAACACACATGCAATGACACTAGTGGATCCATGTGTGGTCTCTGAAGAGAACACACATTTCAATGACACTGGTTGTTGTTAGTAAAAAGAACACACATGCAATGACACTGGTGGATCCATAGGCGGATTGTGAAAAGAGCACACATCCAATAACACTGGTGGATCCATATGTGAAAACAACACACATGAAATGACTCTAGTTGTTGTTAGTAAAAAGGACACACATGCAATGACACTAGTGGATCCATAGGTGGATTGTGAAGAGAACACACATTTCAATGACACTGGCGGATCCATATGTGGTATGTGAAAAGAACACACATGCAATGACTCTGGTTGTTGTTTGTAAAAAGAACACACATGCAATGAAACTAGTGGATCCATGTGTGGTCTCTGAAGAGAAAACACATTTCAATGACACTGGTTGTTGTTAGTAAAAAGAGCACACATCCAATGACACTGGTGGATCCATATGTGGATTGTGAAAGGAGCAGGCATGCAATGACACTGGTGGATCCATATGTGGTACGTGAAAAGAACACACATTAAAAGACTCTGGTTGTTCTTAGTAAAAAGAACACACATGCAAAGACTCTGGTTGTTCTTAGTAAAAAGAACACACATGCAATGACAGTGGTGGATCCATGTCTGGTCTCTGAAGAAAACACACATTTCAATGACACTAGTGGATCCATATATGGTATGTGAAAAGAACACACATGAAATGACTCCAGTTGTGGTATGTGAAAAGAACACACATGCAATGACACTGGTGTATCCATGTGTGGTCTCTGAAGAGAACACACATCCAATGACACTAGCTGTTGTTAGTAAGAAGAGCACACATTTCAATGACACTGGTGGATCCATATGTGGTATGTGAAAAGAACACACATGCAATGACTCTAGTTGTTGTTAGTAAAAAGAACACACATGCAATGTCACTGTTGGATCCATGTGTGATCTCTAAAGAGAACACACATTTCAATGACACTGGCGTATCCATATGTGGTATGTGAAAAGAACACACATGCAATGACTCTGGTTGTTGTGAGTAAAAAGAACACACATGCAATGACTCTGGTTGTTGTTAGTAAAAAGAGCACACATGCAATGACACTAGTGGATCCATAGGTGGATTGAGAAAAGAGACACATGCAATGACACTGGTGGATCCATATGTGGTATGTGAAAAGAACACACATGCAATGACTCTGGTTGTTGTTAGTAAAAAGAACGCACATGCAATGACACTGGTGGATCCATGTGTGTCTCTGAAGAGAACACACATTCAATGGCACTGACTATTGTTAGTA
>OU342742.1:461248491-461277963 GCA_910589775.1 Avena eriantha
ATCCATATGTGGTATGTGAAAATAACACACATGCAATGACTCTGGTTGTTGTTAGTAAAAAGAACACACATGCAATGACACTGGTGGATGCATGTGTGGTCTCTAAAGAGAACACACATGCAATGACTCTGGTTGTTGTTAGTAAAAAGAGCACACATGCAATGACACTAGTGGATCCACAAGTGGATTGTGAAAAGAGCACACGTGCAATGACACTAGTGGATCCATATGTGGTATGCGAAAAGAACACACATGCAACGACTCTGGTTTGTTGTTACTAAAAGAACACACATGCAATGACACTGGTGGATCCATGTGTGGTCTCTGAAGAGAACACACATTTCAATGACACCGGTAGTGTCATTGAAATGACTCTTGTTGTGGTATGTGAAATGAACACACATGCAATGACACCGGTGGATCCATGTGTGGTCTGTAAAGAGAACACACATCCAATGACTCTAGCTATTGTTAGTAAGAAGAGCACACATTTCAATGACACTAGTGGAGCCATACGTGGTATGTGAAAAGAACACACATGCAATGACTCTAGTTGTTGTTTGTAAAAAAGAACACACATGCAATGACACTGGTGGATCCATGTGTGGTCTCTGAAGAGAACACACATTTCAATGACACTGGCTGTTGTTAGTAAGAAGACCACACATTTCAATGACAGTGGTGGATCCATATCTGGTATGTGAAAAGAACACACATGCAATGACACTGGTGGATCCATGTGTGGTCTCTGAAGAGAACACACATTTCAATGGCACTGGTGGATCCATATGTGGTATGTGAAAAGAACACACATGCAATGTCACTGGTGGATCCATAGGTGGATTGTGAAAAGATCACACATGTAATGACACTTGTGGATACATATGTGGTATGTGAAAAGAACACACATGAAATGACTCTAGTTGTTGTTAGTAAAAAGAACACACATGCAATGACACTGGTGGCTGCATGTGTGGTCTCTGAAGAGAACACACATGCAATGACTCTGGTTGTTTTTAGTAAAAAGAGCACCCATGCAATGACACTAGTGAATCCATAGGTGGATTGTGAAAAGAGCACACATGCAATGACACTGGTGGATCCATACTTGGTATGTGAAATGAACACACATGCAATGACTCTGGTTGTTGTTAGTAAAAAAGAACACACATGCAATGACATTGGTGGATCCATGTGTGGTCTCTGAAGAGAACACACATTTCAATGACTCTAGTGGATCCATATGTGGTATGTGAAAAGACCACACATGAAATGACTCTAGTTGTGGTATGTGAAATGAACACACATGCAATGACACTGGTGGATCCATCTATGGTCTCTGAAGAGAAAACACATCCAATGACACTCGCTATTGTTAGTAAGAAGAGCACACATTTCAATGACACTAGTGGATCCATATGTGGTATGTGAAAAGAACACACATGCAATGACTCTGGCTGTGGTATGTGAAATGAACACACATGCAATGACACTGGTGGATCCATGTGCGGTCTCTGAAGAGAACACGCATTTCAATGACACTGGTGGATCCATAAGTGGATTGTGAAAAGAAGACACATGAAATGACTCTGGCTATTGTTAGTAAGAAGAGCACACATTTCAATGACACTGGGGGATCCATATGTGTTATGTGAAAAGAACACACATGCAATGACTCTAGTTGTTGTTAGTAAAAAGAGCACACATGCAATGACACTAGTGGATCCATATGTGGTTAGTAAAAAGAACACACACGCAATGATACTGGTGGATGCATGTGTGGTCTCTGAAGAGAACACACATTTCAATGACACTAGTGGATCTATATGTGGTATGTGAAACGAACACACAAGAAATGACTCCAGTTGTGGTATGTGAAAAGAACACACATGCAATGACACTGGTGGATCCATGTGTGGTCTCTGAAGAGAACACACATCCAATGACTCTAGCTGTTGTTAGTATGAAGAGCACACATTTCAATGACACTGGTGGATCCATATGTATTATGTGAAAGAATACACATGCAATGAATCTGGTTGTTTTTAGTAAAAAGAACACACATGCAATGACATTGGTGGATCCATGTGTGGCATCTGAAGAGAACACACATTTCAATGACACTGGTGGATCGATATGTGGTATGTGAAAAGAACACACATGCAATGACTCTGGTTGTTGTTTGTAAAAAGAACACACATGCAATGACACTAGTGGATCCATGTGTGGTCTCTGAAGAGAACACACATTTCAATGACACTGGATGTTGTTAGTAAAAAGAGCACATATGCAATGGCACTGGTGGATCCATAGGTGGATTGTGAAAAGAGCACACATGCAATGACATTGGTGGATCCATATGTAGTATGTGAAAAGAAAACACATGCAATGACTCTGGTTGTTGTTTGTAAAAACAACACACATGCAATGACACTAGTGGATCCATGTGTTTTCTCTAAAGAGACCACACTTTTCAATGACACTGGTGGATCCGTTTGTGGTATGTGAAAAGAACACACATGAAATGACTCCGGTTGTGGTATGTGAAAAGAACACACATGCGATGACACTGGTGGATCCATGTGTGGTCTCTGAAGAGAACACATATCCAATGACACTCGATGTTGTTAGTAAGAAGAGCACACATTTCAATGACATTGGTGGATCCATATGTGGTATGTGAAAAGAACACACATGCAATGACTCTGGTTGTGGTATGTGAAAAGAACACACATGCAATGACACTGGTGGATCCATGTGTGGTCTCTGAAGGGAACACGCATTTCAATGACACTGGTGGATCCATAAGTGGATTGTGAAAAGAACACAGATGCAATGACTCTAGTTGTTGTCAGTAAAAAGAGCACACATGCAATGACACTGGTGGATCCATAGGTGGATTGTGAAAAGAGCACACATGCAATGACACTGGTGGATCCATATGTGGTATATTAAAAGAACACACATGCAATGACTCTAGTTGTTGTTAGTAAAAAAAACACGCGATGATACTGGTGGATGCATGTGTGGTCTCTGAAGAGAACACACATTTCAATGACACTAGTGGATCCATATGTGGTATGTGAAATGAACACACATGAAATGACTACAATTGTGGTATGTGAAAAGAACACACATGCAATGACACTAGTGGATTCATGTGTGGTCTCTGAAGAGAACACATATCCAATGACTCTAGCTGTTGTTAGTAAGAAGAGCACACATTTCAATGACACTGGTGGATCCATATGTGGTATGTGAAAAGAACACACATGCAATGACTCTGGTTGTTGTTAGTCAAAAGAACACACATGCAATGACACTGGTGGATCCATGTGTGGTCTCTAAAGAGAACACACATTTCAATGACACTGGATGTTGTTAGTAAAAAGAGCACACATGCACTGGCACTGGTGGATCCATAGGTGGATTGTGAAAAGAGCACACATGCAATGACAATGGTGGATCCATATGTGGTATGTGAAAAGAACACACATGCAATGACTCTGGTTGTTGTTAGCAAAAAGAACACACATGCAATGACACTGGTGGATCCATGTGTTTTCTCTATAGAGAACACACATTTCAATGACACTACTGGATCCATATGTGGTATGTGAAAAGAAAACACATGAAATAACTCCTGTTGTGGTATGTGAAAAGAACACACATGCAATGACACTGGTGGATCCATGTGTGGTCTCTGAAGAGAACACACATCCAATGTGTGGGGCCCTCAGATTAATCCTTGAGAATCCTTGTTATGCATACAACCACGATCTCATGATCAGTTAGTTGTGGCACATAACCGACAATTATCTTTACAACATCCGAGATATACCGAAATACAAGACTTACATAAATGCCATTATGTCTATACCATCTTCAGCCGCAGAACATCATCACGCGCAGAGCCCAATCATGCCTCAACCTATAGGCAACTGACTCAGAAGACGTCCTAGCTCGCATAGCCATCCACTTCACGTCTTATCGAGATCTGACCAAGTTAATAGCCAGGGATAATGCCAGTGAGGACTTTGAATGTACTCGCAAACCACCTTAAAGTAATAATAATAACAAGAGGATATGCATTATGGTTGTCGTTGGTAGGAGGGCTCCAAGAGGGGTTCTTTTCTCAATTAATTTCTCTTGCAGATATAGCTTCTACATATCTTTATTGAAAACTTTTGTAAACAATTTTAGAAACCTTTTGAAAAGTTTTGTAAACACTAGAATTGGGGTACCCATTTGTTCCCGTCATTAGGTCGTCCCACGACCAAACTCCTTTCTCCTCCTTCCGACCATCCCATGGTCAAAACATTTCTCCTTTACGACCATCCCATGGTCAAAACATTTCTCCTTTACGAAATCCTTTTTGAAAACAAAACCAGCACCGCTCTACAGCAACCTTCCCAACCGTCCATGACCACGGACGCGGCTATTCGAATAGATTTACACTCTGCAGAGGTTGCGCACTTTACCCACACCATCCAGGTACACTACCCTGATCCTCACCGATCGTGGGTCGAGTAATCGATCAAGACTCTCTGGATGCCCACTCCAATATAAGTGCCTACCATATGAGTGTTGTTCCCCTCAACACCGGGACGTCGAGTACCGAGGACCAACCAGAGCGCATATTGCACGTCCCACGTGCGCGATTTCAATGAGGTGCTCATAGTAAAGCGTGGAGGTTTGTAGACCCTTCATTCCTTCTCCCGGTCGATGTCTCACATGGACCGTTTGTCCAAAGAAGGCCCACCCTCCAGTGAGTTTCATCCCCTGTAGTAGTTGCGAGGCAGCTTACACCAGAATAGACAAACATCAAATCCAGCCCTGTCCCACTCCAGAGTAATGTGGTTGCACAGGGTTAATTGTTCTAGCAAAACTACAAAGAACCACGTGCGGTTTTGTAAACCTTTTTCCTCCACCTTTCCTTCAGCATTTTGTAAAACAAAACCTTTTTCTTTCGCAACATCTCTTGGGAGGTCCCACCTCACCAAGGTTTTATCGTAAAACATTTGGTAAATTTTTTTTCCGGGGTCTTCCCATCCTCTAGTTTTTGCTTCGGCGAAAACGGGGTCTCCAAAGGGTATGGTGTAATACACTATCTATTCTACTAGGGACAAGTAGGTGTCACCAAGGGGGTTGTACTTAATTGTACAAAAGTGTAATAGTTCGGAAGAGCCAAACCACTACCATATATATGATGGGTTCGTAGCATGTAAAACAAAAATTTTCTACCGCAAGAACGAACAAAACCCAGATCTAATGTAGATAAAAGCCAAGATCTAATCTATTAGACATGTGCAACGAGATAGATCTGTACTAACCCTCGTAGATCCGAAAGTGTTAACGAGATTGGATCTCGTGGTTGATGTAGTCGATCACTTGCCGATCTCAAGATCGTGTGGACGATCCTTCGGCGCCGCGTTCCGGCAGCGCTTCCGCAGTCGGTCACATGTGCGGAGTCGAAGCAGACCTTCCTCTCCCTGTTCCAGCGAGCAGCGGAGGTAGTAGATCTTCTCCACGAAATCCCAGCAGCATGACGGTGTGGTGGTGGTGGTGGAGTAGAGAATTCTGCAGGGCTTCGCCTAAGCCGGAGCAGAGGTAAGGAGGAGGAGAGAGGCGGCGGCTAGAGCTTGTTATGAGAGAGAGCAAGGAGGGGGCGCCGCCTCCCCTCTATTTAAAGGAGGGAGGCGCCTTGGGAGGGGGAGTCCTAGTAGGACTCCCCTCCCTCCTTGGGCCGGCGGGTTGGGAAGGGGGGAGGAGTCCTCCTCCCCCACGAATCCGTGTCTAGCCCCCACAAGGTTTCCTTGAGCCTTTCTTGGTTTTCAAGAAAACACCAAGAACTCTTCTAGAACCTTCCAGAACATTCCGAAACCTTCTAGAATCCCCATACAAACACTCTAGAACATTTCCTAACATAGAAAATGATCCCCAATATATGAATCTTATTCTCCGGACTATTCCGGATCTCCTCGTGATGTCCCGGATCCAATCCGAGACTCGGAACAACATTCGGTCTCCAACGCGCATTCCATATCTACTTAAAACAACTTCGAACCTTAAGTGTGTCACCCTACGGTTCGTGAATATGTAGACATGATAGAGACACATCTCCTATCAATAACCATCAGCGGGACCTGGAGATCCATAATGGCTCCAACATACTCAACGATGACTTCATGATCGATAGAACCATTTACATACGAGACTAATTCCCTTTCTCACGCGATACTTTACTTATCCGAGGTTTGATTGTCGGTATCTCTATACCTAGTTCTACCTCGTTACTGATAAGTACTCTTTACTCGTTCCGTGATATGTCATCCCTTGTGACCTAGTCACATGCTTGCAAGCTAACTAGATAACATTCCACCAAGAGGGCCCAGAGCATATCTATCCGTCATATGGATGGACAAATCCCAAACTTGGTTCATGCGCTTCAACACATACTTTCAGAATACCCAATGACACCTTTATGACCACCCAGTTACGAAGCGGTGTTTGATGTCATCAAAGTACCCATCCGGTGATGGTGATTAACATAACCTCATGGTCGAAGGATTAGGTTACTATGTATTTTAAAGCTTATAGCAAACGAACTGAATGACTTGATCTTATGCTATGCTTACTATGGGTGTGTGTCCATCACATCATTCTCCTAATGATATGATCTTGTTATTAACGACATCCAATGTCCATGATCAGGAAACCATGATCATCCATTAATCAACAAGCTAGTTTAACAAGAGGCTTACTAGGGACTCTTTTATGTTTACAAAACACACATGTATTAGTGTTTCCGGTTAATACAATTATAGCATGGGATGTAAACATTTATCATAAACATAAAGATATAATAATAACCACTTTATTTGCCTCTTGGGCATATCTCCAACAATATACATCAACATATAGTAAAACAGTGCAGTTTTTAATAAAGAGAAGATAAAACATGCATAAGTAAAAACAGTAGGACAAGGCTTATGAGCAAGAAGGTGGCTTTCCTGATGATCAGCAATATGGCATAAATGTCCCTGGACTTCTTCTTTAGATAACTCAGAATACCAATACCAATAATAGATACCACTTCTTCTGCTCTCCGATTTCATCGCAACTATCGTCGTCCCGACAGCACATGCAAGTAAACCAAGCCACAATCAACACAAGGCATACAAACACAAATACATACAGCAAACAATGAAAAATACAAGTTCACAAATCATTAGCTCTTAGGAGGAATAGATTTAATAGGATTGGGCTTGTATTGGAAGCAGGGACGAAAATCCCCTAGGATTTATAGTTTAGAGACTTCCTAGGAGGGGTGTTGGACCAAGACCATATTCTGTATGATCACATTGTATGAAAATGATACCAACAGATAGGTGAAAATGAAACCAAAAAAGTGGTTTCACTATTTTATCACTTTCCATTGATTTATTATGGATATTATAGTGATAGAAGCTCTAGTTTTAGGAAATAATTCACCAGAAAAGTTCTGGAGCTCCAAAAATTATTTCCTTGGACGGTTAGGTAGGTCTTGATGTACTTATTCACTGAGAGTTGGAATCATGTCAAAATAGTTACCAAAATGCCTTCAGGAAATTCCCAAAGGCAGTTATGTAGAAACTTGTCCTTTTTACCAGATTTAATCAGCAGAAGATTTTGATAGGAAATCAATGCCACATGGTAAGTATTTTTAATACCTTTCTGTAGAAATTGGAATCACTCTTTTTGGAGTTGTCAAACTCCTGAAATTATTTATCTAGTGAATTAACTAAGCCCAGAACATATTAATTCATGATAAATCCACCGGGGCTTAGAAAATTATGGGCTCCTAGGATTTGAGATATATTAGTAGGTAGGTGTATTGGGAGTTTGAATTAAGTCACTACCAGCTTTGATTTGGCCTAGGGAATTTTCTAGAGGCAGAAACTAATAGTTTTTGTTATTTTTACTATAGAAAAAGTAATGTTCACCTTGGCATCAGGCATATGCTAGTTTCTAGGTATAGAAATTACCTTCCAGGAGAACTTTGATTCATCCCAAATAGATATGTACAACTCCCTGAGGAATTAATTTACTGATAAGGATACCTTTTTGTAGATTAGTTGCCAGTAGATAATCGAAATAAGTTTTGCAAAAAGAACAGTTCTGCATGTTGCACAAAACACACATGAACATGATAAAAATTCTATTTGGAAAAAATACCCCATTTTCCATTTTCAAAACTATTTAATCCAGAGGGGTATTTTGTAGATCTAAGTAATTGATTAAAGAGGAGTGGGGGCGGGCTGGTTTCCAGGGGAAGATGGGCCGCGCGGGGTCTCTTTTGGCCCAACTAGCGCCTGGGAGAGCGGGAGACTAAAATTTTGAAACAGACTGGCGGGCCACCGCGGTTAGTGACCCTGGGAGGCCAAACCGGTAAGCCCGGATCTCATCCGTCCAAGTAAGGCACATCCGATGGCGGTTGGCCGTCTTCTTCCTCCAGGTTAGGGCGGACAGAGGCGAACCCTAGGGGAGACGGCGGGATCAGGGAGGATCACCAGAGGGCTTGTCCGGCCACGAGGAGTGGTGGAGGAGGCGCGGCGTGCGACGACAAGTCTAGCGATGGTCGAGAACGGCGGCCTTTGGGCAGGGGCGAGGTCGCGCGCCTCCACGGCGTGGATGGCTTCGGCAGCTCGTCATCGGCGGCATCTGGGGGTTCCCTGAGAGGAGAAAAGGATGGGGTTAGAGAGAGGAGATCAAGGGGAGGTCAGTAGGGTGACATGCAAAGAGGAATAGGGCAAGGAGGAGGCCCTGCGAGCTTGATCTAGACCATGGCCGAGAGGGAGAGTTTTTGTTCTCCTCTGCAGTGTGGAGCGGTAGGAGGAGCTGGGCTTGTGAGGAGGGTAGGTGGGGGTGTGAGGATGCAAATGAGGGCAGGAGAGGCCCTGGGGTGGCGTCTGTCTTATTTAACCGAGGGGTTTCGGTCTATGGTGAACTGAGCTCAATGATCCATGGGAGGAGGGTGTTGGGCGTTCGTTGGTCGAGATGGACGGTGGAGACGGTGGTGTGGTGCCAAGTGTGGCGCCCCGCAAAAACCACTACTAGAAAATCGCGTTGTTTTTGTGCATTGCATCATCATGGCCGCATGCTCATGTCATCATGCCACCTTGCATTTGAGCATCGTCATGTCATCTTGCATTTTTTTGTACAAAACTATTTTCGAAAAGTCTATTTTTGTTTTCTAAATGCCCCGTCTTTATTTCAAATCCAAAACCCAGGTCTCCAGAATATTTTGTTTTGTCTACCAACGGATTTCAAAAGCCCTATTTTAGATAAACAAAATTTATATTATTTTTATAGGAGGCAGCCAGCCAGGCCCGAAAGCCTAGCCGGCCACCTCCAAATTAAATCCTAATCTGTCAAATCCTAATCCCTAGTCTACCCAACCCTAATCTACCTAGCCACTTCCTCCACCCCGCCACCTCACCCCGTCCTATCACTGCTCGACATCTCGCCGCACCCCTCCACCTAATCACCCAAGACCCACATCACAGCCAGCCACCAAATTTTCCCTCCCTCGTTTCTGCCGACGCCACCTGCGCCTCCTGCCCAAAACCCCGCCCGCGCAACCCTGGACCACCACCACCCCGACCGCCAACTACCTGGGCGTGCAAACCCACGCCACCGCCGTCTCCCGCCTAGCTGCCACCAAACCGCGCGCCCCCCAACCCCTTTTCTCCCAATCGCCACGTCCCGCACGAGGCAGCCCCGCCTGCCTCGGGCTCTCCGCCCCGCTCCCCTGGCCAGGCCCACCCTCCACCTGCACCCACCCCTACCTACCGCGCCGGCCCCACCCACGCGGGAGACGCGGCCGCCCTGCGCGCATGTCTCTCTCTCTCTTTCTCCCCGCGTCTCTCCTCCCTTGTCCCCGCTCCCTCTGTCCCCGAAGCCGCTCTCTCCTCGCTGTCGCCGCACGCCTGTCCGCCCTCTCCCCTCCGCCGCCGTCGGCCGCCGTTCGCCACCCTCGCGCCTCTTCTTCGCCGACCCCGTAGGTCCCTGCCCCGAGCACCTCCGCCTCGGCCGCCTCGCAGGCGACCGCCGTGCTCGCCTCCGGCCTTCCTCGGCCCCAGCTGCATCTCCGTCGCCGCCCTCGGCCTCCTCCGCCTCGAGCTCGCCGGCCTCTGCACGTCGCTGCCGAGCGCCACCGTTGTCCCCGCCGTCCTCTCCCCGCCGGCCGCGCCTCTCCCGGCCTTCCTCCTCCCTCCCCTCGGCACGATCTCCGCCGCCGCCTGCTGGCCCCACCTCGACGGCCGCCGCCCCTCCGCCTTCCTCGAGCCGGTCGTGTTGTCCTCCTCCCCGAGGCAGGCCGCCTCCCTCGCCGACCTCATCCCCCGCCTCGGCCGCTACTCCGACCAGCCCCGGAGCTCCGCCGCCCTCGGCCTCCACCGTCTCCGACCGTTGCGCCGCCGGCCGCCGCTCCGTCTGGCAGTGTCGCCTCCTTCCCGGCTCAGCTCCACGACGGCGCTCGCCCCCGCTCCTCCCAGATCCCGCCGCGGTCCCGCCAGCGACGCCTCCACGGCCCTATCTCACCGGCGCCCCCTGTTGCTTTTCCTTTTGTTCCGTTTAGGCTGTGTGATGTTCTCTGGTGTTGCCTAGTACTGGATAAAGGAACCACTTCGATTTTGTCTCAATGCAAGATCTTCCACAGACCGTATCATACCCATTGGCACTAGATAAACACTCGACAAGATCTTCCTCTTGGACGTTCGCCGACAAGACCGGCTTGATGCCGATGATTCCCGAAGAATGTGCATGGAGCCACGAGAGGAACCACCGACGCTTGAACTCGAGAGAAACCATGCCGAGGACACGCGGTACCCGAAGATCGACACCGACCGCAGCATCAAGACCTCCTTCGTGGATCGCCATGTTCGCCTTCACGGATGCCGAGACCCTCGTACCAGAAGGCCTTCAACGTGGAACCCCAAGATCTTCTCCCAGATACGCCAAGTACTTCCTCGAGGATGCCAAGCACTTCACCCCAGACGCCAAGACCGACTCGATGGCGCGGACCCGACAAGATCTTCGCGACGACAAGGTCGACACCGACCAGGGCGAATCCGATGCGCCCCGACGCCAAACCAAGTCCTTCTTCCCGGGACGCCAAGATCTACTCCGTCTTCCGAGAACGTTCCCGCCGAGATCGATCCCCGTCGAACCCTAGACCCTATCGAACCCCGAACCCCTCGACACGCCAAGTTCGCTGAACCCTAATGTGATTCCCTATCCGAGACCTCATTAATTTAAAATATGACATTATCACTTGTTGCATATTAATTGTTCATCTCGCATGCATATCATAATCATGCCGGATCTTCTGCCGTAGTAATAAATATTGCATTCGGTGTTTCTTCTAGTGTTTGCTTCTTCGCGGACTAGGCCGATGAGTTGATGCGAGTATCGGCAAGTTCTCCGATTATAATCCGTCGGCAGTGTTTCCCAGGCGAGCATCTCTCCCCTTCTACCTATTTTGCATTTATAGTCTTTATTTCCTCCTGTTGATCTATTGCTATCCGTGTCGCGATGCTTTAGTTTCCGTACACTAGTTATACCCCGTGCAGCCTCTATATAGCCTTGGACACCTCCTATTACCTGTGTTTGGTAGATAGCTGGCCTTGCGAGTCGTAGTCGCTTGCTCAGGTGTGATGTTGTGTTGTCGAGTACCACAGTTGTTGGAATGCTGGCAGATGTTTATTGGTGGGGATGCTTATTGGTGGAGATGGTCATGACTTTAAATACAACTATTAAAATGATAGATATAACTAATGCAGAGGCATCGGTGGGCAATAGATGTTATATGGTTCTTCCACGCTCACTTGTGTCACGTTGGACCCCAAGTACTTGATACCTGTTCCTTGATTTTTCACACTATCCACATCCGGGAGGCCTTATGGACCCCCCTGAGCCAGAGCTTGATTCATTTCTATTTCTTGGGGCCACAAGTAGTTTGGGGCTTTATTACTATTCTGTAAGTATGCCGTGCTTTACTGCTTTATTTGAGATTGTGCGTGGAGCACCTGTACTGTTTTGGAACGTGGAATGTTTTCGTGGTATCGACAAGCCCAGTCACACTTTCGGGTTCCCAGTCGTTTACAGCCATTGACACAAACCCTGGGTCCGTTCCGGAGTCAGCCAACTTCGTTGCGGGTAGCTTAGTGGGGTGGCCCCCTGAAATATTTTATGAATCCTGTGATCGCTTTGTCGTGAATGCCTCGTTGGGTTTGGAGTTGTTTTTCCGAGGTTGATCGAGTGTGTGTTGCTATTTGTGCACCCCTGCAGGGTAAAACTTTCTGAAAGCCATGTCCGCGGTTATGGGCGACTTGGAGCACAATATCTCGATCATAGACAAGCATAACTAAAGTAGTGCTATAAATTTGACTTAATATGTGACTAGTAATCAACTCAATTATAAAGGAATGGATATTAAAAATGCCAACAACTGGTGGATCTTGGTCGTATCGTGTGCTGATATACCTACCTAGTAAGTATTGCAACTCCAATGGAATGTGATAAAAGTGCCAACAACTGTGGGGTTTTGGGATTCCTTAGGACAATTATATCTGACTAGTAAATGTCCCAACTACAATAGAATGGTAATTAAACTTCCCACTACTTATGCTATCAGGATGACTCATGCTATCTATATCTGATTAGTAATTGCTGCAACTATAATGGAATGAGTAAAATTGCCAATTGTGCGAGTTCGTTGGTCCGACTTCCTTGTTTGGTCTCGAGGGGGAAATACCAGGATGGGTTTGTTTGGTGTTAGCTTCAGGTTGGAAACGAATAGGTCTTTCTTATACCTCTCTGATAACCGCCAGTTGTATTGAGTTTCTATAGGTTTTTTAGTGCTGCTGCGCTGCCGCTTCAGCCCACCATACCTATGTAGGCGAGAGCCACCGAATTCTAGCCTCGCCGTGTACTGGCCTCAGTACTGACGCTCCTCTTTTTCCTTTGCCCTTTGTCGGCACCCCTTTTGTTTTATCAGGTTTGAGATCGCCGTCGTTAGCAGGGTTACCCTTCCGGCTTGGCCTGGGCAGGGTTATGGACGCCATTGGTTATTCTTCAGGGCTCTTAGCCCCATTTGCATCTTGTCCGTAGTCGGACGCTCTATCGTTTTCAAGGTGATTTGAATCTTTGTATTGAATATCTGTATTCTTGACTCGCTGAGTCGCTGTTGTATATATATCTGTTCGGTGGGTCCCATCGAGGACTATTGTAATGGTATTACTTCGTTTTCCACCCGCACAAAAATGCCTCGTGGGCGTCCTTGAATCGTTTCTATGTGGGTTTGGTGGAAAGGGCTAAAACTTGCATAGGGCCGATTTGAGGGTGCTACACCAAGGACCAGAGAAGGGGCGGTGTCTCTACCCTAGGAGCCTTGGGTGCTCCACCCTTTTTACCTCGGTTGAAAGAAAAGGGAGGAGGAGGGAAGAGGGCTAGGGAGAGCTAGGTGACTCTCAGTGGTGTAGAGGGGAGGGAAGTGGGGCCGGGTACTAACCAGAGAGGGAGAGGGGGCGTGCTGCAGCTGCTGTGAAGATTTCACAACATATGGCATTGATTTGCTCTCTCTCTCTCTCACTTGCTCCAATAGCTAAAAGACAAAAAGGGGAAATGCTACAGTGGTCGTGCTACAGTGATGATCGACCAGAGGAGGGGTGCGTGTTGTACAAGCTTGCTTGGTAAGGTTGGAGAGAGGGTTTGGTTTGGTTTTTGTTACTAAAAGGCTAAATGTTCAAATCTTCCATAAGGGGTGATCAAGGTTTATTTCATGATTTTTGATCTTGACCAATTGATATAATGATGCTGGTAGATGGGTAAGGCTAGGATGAATCTCTAGGATTTATTTTAGATTTTTCTAAGGATTTAAAGTCCACTTAAGACCATTTATTCAAAAACAGCAGTAAGTGAAGTATTGGAGCTCTATTGATATTTTTAGATTGGACCATGTTGGATTTTGATGTGAGGTGGTTCCAAATGTGAACGTACACTTAGTGGAATTTTCCAAAATTTATTGGAGATAAAAGTATTTAAAACAATTATTATTCCAATTCAGCCATTTAAGAAAATGGTCAAAAAGAAATAATAAAGCTCTTCCAAAATATATGTTTTTGAAGTGGGAAGACGGGGTATGATATGTGCACCTCAATTGAGCCAAAAGTTTGGGAAGTGTTTTGGCAAAAACCAAACTTTCCTTTGTGGATGAAATTTTGGAGATTTTGTCTATTAAAGGAAATTAAATAGTTTTGGTCCATAATAATTATGGAGAATTAGTGATAAATCTTGATGATAAAGGTAGATGATGTAGACAAGGTGTATCAAGAATTTGCAACCTTGGGATTGGAGAATCTATGTTGGTTTTGGTGAAATACCCTAGATTAAGGATCTAGGGTGATGTTAATTTCATACCATCAAAACATGGTTGTATCTTGGAGTTCAGATCTCCCCTTGGGGAAAGGGGTATATGGATGGATAAAACAAGTGATTTAGATTGCAATTATGTAGAGGTTTGAGCTTGATCGTGCTTGAGCTCAGCAAGCCTTGCTTCCAAACTTTGAATAAAATACGCCTGCCAAAGCAGATTATCAACTAGCCTTCAAAAGCTTGTGGGTTTAAGCAGCACAAAGATCCACTTCGAACAAGTGAAGTAGATGTCGATAGACCAATATGAGTAGAACACAACCATGCAAAGATTTGGTCCATAGAAGGTTGGATGGTGGTGTGAGCTTCTATCAAAGTAGGCATGTTGACTAGATTTGCGGGAATAGTTATTTTCTTGCCTGCAAAACCATCACGAACAAGTGGGTTGGAGGATGATCTAACCAAGGGTAAGAGTCGTCCTTGGTAGTCCTTAGGATGGTTAAAAAGATGATTCAAATGCATTTTCAAAAATGCACAAGGGTTGAGAAAAGGAGGCATTTAAAAAGGTGATGTTGGAAACAGATTTCTAGACTTTGGCAGACTTAGGGTTTCTGACTAGAATAAAAGGGAGGATGTTTTTGATGGATTTCAAGGTACCAGAGCATCATAAAGTGGATGATGTTGAAGTGAAAATTGAGTAGGAAGTATCCTTGCTTGATATTGGTCTTCATTGCCTTGGAAGCTTCTAAAAGGGATCACTTCATAATTGATTCTAGTTAAGGGCTTTAGATGATCACCTAGTGGCTAGAGATCAGATCCATCTTGTATTCTTTCTTAGGGTTTGGGATCTTCAAGTATCTTGATCCTATAGGATGAGCTCCTAGAGTAGCTCATACTACTTCTAAGCAATCAATTCAAACAGCAGATCAAGGCAACTCATCTTACAAACAAATCAACCACTACTAGGGTTACCATCTAGCCTAGCTTGAGGTAAGGTTGAGGCATTTTGAAGAGGTTGGATTTTGAATAATATGAGAATCGGAGTAGCGTATCCTATTTAACGATTTTAGGGCCGGGACTCCTGAGGTTGCTCCTGGCAGAGGGTTATTCTCTTTTGTGGGAAAGACGCAGTCTTTCCCCCTTAAGGTTAAACTAGGGTGACTTGAAGTTAACGCAGTCCTTCCTTCTTGGAGTCGTCGGATGATGCGAGGTGGATATCGCAATCTTCTGCTCGGAGTTAGAACCTTCCGATGACGTCCGTAAACTAGGTGTTATGAGGCTTATATAGTACTTTAGTCGTACTTAGTAGATCGGAGTAGTTGGAGTCTCACGTCCTCTAAGTGATTGGAACCGAGGGATTGGCGAAGTTGTGGTCCTTCCGGTATGTCTACAGCTGAAATAGCAAAGGGACTTCATAGGATCTTCAGTTAGTTTTTCCTCTGATAACTCGCGAGGGGTGGTTTAGCGGAATGACGGTGTATCCGAAGATCTCTTCTGAAGTATCCTCTGGTAAACAGTCTTCTTAGGATGGAGTGGAAGGATGCAGTCTTTCCACCTTAGGGCTTTACTAAGGTTCATCAGGAAGGGTGCGGATCTTCTATCTTGGAGGGCTGACCCGATGTTAGCGGAAGGTTGTATCTTCCTGGAGTCTTGAGCTGGGGTATTCGAGTAACGCCTTATTTTATCAATCTTGGCGGGGTTGGTTTCCTAACGAAGCCTTTAGGGTGGTTAGCTTCAGGTAATTTAGCGATTTATGAATCTTCTAGATCGTGCTTCGTCAGGGTAGAGGCATCTTGTTTTAGAGAGGTTGTCGTCGCTTGAACACTTCGCGTGGTTTTTGCTCGAAGACGGAGTAGACTAGTGGTCTTCATGCTTCCTTATCATCTGGCTTCAGGGGGTAGCTCTAACCTTCTAGGGAGAAACTTCCCGTCGGTTTGGGTAGGTTCGGCTGTAATAGGTAGTCTCCTGAGGTGGTCGGAACCTCTAATGTATAGAATGTCAGCGTAGTTGGGTCATCACTTCTTGTCTTGGTTGACTTATCGGGTGGTTTCCTATGGATATGGAGGATCCTTCGGTGATCGACTTCCGGCTTCATTGGGACTCTTGTTGTAGTAGACTGAGGAACAAGGGAGTGTGGTGCTATTGACGAGTGTTGCGAGGGGAGTTTGACGGGGTATGCCGTCCTGCTGAGGTGGAATCTTCGAGTTGATTTTCACTTGACGAGATCGAACTTCTGGTTTTGGCGATGCCTTTCCTCTCGTATACTCTCGGGGTTAGTCTAGGTCTCATTACCGACAGCTAACGCATGGGTTTCCCGAGTTACTAGGTGGGTTAGCGCTCATCGAGCCACGGTCAAAGCAAACCAGAACATACAAACCAGGCGAACAAAGCGAGGAGTATCGCCATGTCCTCGGCAAACAACACACATCAAGCAACACAGGATGCACTTAGGCAAGCAAACACGGTCAACGCTAGGGACCAAGGAGTTAACTACTCACGATGTAGGGGAATCCTATTCTTAGGACTATTGACCCTAGATATCGTCTTTCTTCAAGTCGGAGTCTTCTTGGACGCTTTCGTCGTATCTTGGACGCTTCTTGATAGTGCAACACTCGATGTCTTCTGATTGTGAGGATTCCGCTGGTGGAGCGATATTGTAGTATCCTTGTGTTTGCTGGTGGTTGCTTCTCTTCATCTTGTTCTCATTGTCTTCACCGGGTTCTAGATCATAGTTATTTAAAATCCGTAGGTTTGAAGTTTGGACGAGGGATAGAGGATACCACTTTCGAAAGCATTTACTTAGTGTAAGAGAAGAAGTAGAATTTTTTTGAAACTCATTGGGAAACTAATTTTCGAAAGCCGGAGTTCTCAAAATAAGGTTCCTGTCTAATGACCATGCTAACTAAGGTCTCCTACAGTCAGGATGGCTCTGATACCAAGTCTGTGGGGCCCCCAGATTAATCCTCCTAGAATCCCTGTTATGCATACAACCACGATCCCATGATCAGTTAGTCATGGAACATAACCAACAAGTATCTTTACAACATCTGAGATATACCGAAATACAAGACTTACATAAATGTCATTATGGCTATACCATCTTCAGCCGCGGAACATCATCACGCGCCGAGCCCAATCATGCCTCAACCTACATACAACTGACTAGGAAGACGTCCTAGCTCGCATAGTCGTCCACTTCACCTCTTCTCGATATCTGACCAAATTAATAGCCAGGGACAATGCCGGTGAGTACTTTGAATGTACTCGCAAACCACCTTAAAGTAATAATAATAACAATAGGATATGCATTATGGCTATGGTAGTAGGAGGGCTCCAAGATGGTTTCTTTTCTCAATTAATTTCTCTTGCAGATATAGCATCTACATATCTTTGTTGAAAACTTTTGTAAACCATTCTGGAAACCTTTTGAAAAGTTTTGTAAACACTAGGATTGGGGTACCCATTTGTTCCCGTCTTCAGGTCGTCCCATGACCAAACTCCTTTCTCCTCCTTCCGACCATCCCATGGTCAAAACCTTTCTCCTTTACGACCATCCCATCGTCAAAACATTTCCAAAGCCATTTCTTTTTCCGAAATCCTATTTGAAAACAAAACTAGCACCTCTCTACAACAACCATCCCAACCGTCCATGACCGCGGACGCGGCTATTTGAATAGATTTACACTCTGCAGAGGTTGCGCACTTTACCCACACCATCCGGGTACACTACCCTGATCTTCACCGATCGGGGGTCGAGTAACCGATCAAGACTCTCCGGATGCCCACTCCAATATAAGTGCCTACCCTATGAGTGTTGTTCCCCTCAACATTGGGACGTCGGGTACCGAGGACCAACCGGAGCGCATATTGCACGTCCCACGTGCACGATTTCAATGAGGTGCTCATAGTAAAGCGTGGAGGTTTGTAGACCCTTTGTTCCTTCTCCCGGTCGATGTCTCACATGGACCGTTTGTCCAGAGAAGTCCCACCCTCCAAGGAGTTTCATCCCCTATAGTAGTTGCGAGGCAGCTTACACCAGAATAGACAAACATCAAATCCAGCCCTGTCCCACTCTAGAGTAATGTGGTTGCATAGGGTTAATTGTTCTAGCAAAACTACAAAGAACCGGGTGCATTTTCATAAACCTTTTTCCTCCACCTTTCCTTCAGCATTTTGTAAAAAAAACCTTTTTCTTTCTCAACATCTCTTGGGAGGTCCCACCTCACCAAGGTTTTATCATAAAACATTTGGTAAACCATTTTTTCGGGGTCTTCCCATCCTCTAGTTTTTGCTTCGGCGAAAACGGGGTCTCCAAAGGGTATGGTGTAATACACTATCTATTCTACTAGGGACAAGTAGGTGTCACCAAGGGGGTTGTACTTAATAGTACAAAAGTGTAATAGTTCGGAAGATCCAAACCACTACCATATATACATCAACATATAGTAAAACAGTGCAGTTTTTAATAAAAAGAAGATAAAACATGCATAAGTAAAACCAGTAGGACAAGGCTTATGAGGAAGAAGGTGGCTTGCCTGATGATCAGCAATATGGCATAAATGTCCCTGGACATCTTCTTTAGATAACCCAGAATACCAATACCAATAATAGATACAACTTCTTCTGCTCTCTGATTTCATCGCAACTATCGTCGTCCCGACAACACATGCAAGTAAACCAAGCCACAATCAACACAAGGCATACAAGCACCAATACATACAGCAAACAATGAACAATACTAGTTCGCAAATCAATAGGTCTTAGGAGGAATGGATTTAATAGGATTGGCCTTGTATTGGAAACAGGGACGAAAATCCCCTAGGATTTATAGTCTAGAGACTACCTAGGAGGGGTGTTGGACCAAGACCATATTCTGTATGATCACATTGTATGAAAATGATACCAACATATAGGTGTTGATAAAATGAAACAAACAAAAGTGGTTTCAGTATTTTATCACTTTCCGTTGATTTATTATGGATATTATAGTGATAAAAGCTCTAGTTTTTGGAAATAATTCACCAGAAAAGTTCTGGAGCTCCCAAAATTATTTTCTTGGATGGTTAGGTAGGTCTTGATGTACTTGTTCACTGAGAGTTGGAATCATGTCAAAATAATTACCAGAATGAACTCAGGAAATTCCCAAAGGCTATTATGTAGACAACTTGTCCTTTTTACCAGATTGAATCAGCAGAAGATTTTGATAGGAACCCATTTCTACATGGTAAGTATTTTGAATACCTTTCTGTAGAAATTAGAATCACTCTTTTTGGAGTTGTCAAACTCCTGAAATGATTTATCTAGTGAATTAACTAAGCCCAGAATAGATTAATTCAAGATAAATCCACCGGGGCTTAGAAAATTATGGGCTCCTAGTATTTGAGATATATTGGTAGGTAGGTGTATTGGGAGTTGGAATTAGGTCACTACCAACTTTGGTTTGGCCTAGGGAATTTTCTAGAGGCAGAAACTAATAGTTTTTGTTATTTTTACTATAGACAAACTATTGTTCACGTTGGCATAAGGCATATGCTAGTTGCTAGGTATAGCAATTACCTTCCAGGAGAACTTTGATTCATCCCAAATGGATAAGCACAATTCCCTAAGGAATTAGTTTAGTGATAAGGATACCTTTTTGTAGATTAATTGCCAGTAAATAATGAAAATTATTTTTGGCAAAAGAACAGATCTACATGTTGCACAAAACACACATGAACATGATAAAAATTCTATTTGGACAAAATACCACATTTTCCATTTTCCAAACTATTTAATCCTAAGGGGTATTTTGCAGATCTGAGTAATTGATTAAAGAGGAGTGGGGCGGGCTGGTTTCCAGGGGAAGATGGGCCGCGCGGTGTCGCTTTTGGCCTAAATAGCGCCTGGGCGAGCAGGAAACTGCAATTTTGAAACTGACTGGCGGGCCACTATGATCAGTGACCCTGGGAGGCATAACCGGTAAGCCTGGATCTCGTCTGTCCAAGTAAGGCGCATCCGACGGCGGTTGGCCATCTTCTTCCTCTAGGTCAGGGTGGACTGAGGCGAACCCTAGGGGAGACGGCGGGATCAGGGAGGCTCACCAGAGGGCTTGTCTGGCGACGAGGAGTGGCGGAGGAGGCGCGACATGCGATGGCGAGTCCGGCGATGGTCGGGAACGACAACCTTTGGGCAGGGGCGAGGTCGCGCGCCTCCGCGGCATGGACGGCTTCGGGAGCTTGTCGGCAGCGGCATCTAGGGGTTCCCTGAGAGAAGAAAAGTATGGGGTTAGAGAGAGGAGATCAAGGGGATGTCAGTAGGGTGACATGCAGAGAGGAATAGCGCAAGGAGGAGGCCCTGCGAGCTTGATCTAGACCATGGCCGAGGGGTAGATTTTTTCTTCTCCTCTGTGTTGTGGAGCGGTAGGAGGAGTTGGGGCTTGTGGGGAGGGTAGGTGGGGGTGTGAGGATGAAAATGATGGCATGAGAGGCCCTGGGGTGGCATCTGTCTTATTTAACCGAGGGGTTTCGGCCAATGGTGAACCGAGCTCAATGAGCCATGGGAGGAGGGTGTTGAGCGTTGGTTGGTCGAGATGGACGATGGAGAGGGTGGTGTGGTGCCAAGGACCAGAGAAGGGGTGGTGTCTCTGCCCTAGGTGCCTTGGGTGCTCCACCCATTTTACCTCGGTTGAAAGAAAAGGCAGGAGGAGGGAAAAGGGCTAGGGAGAGCTAGGTTACTCTCAGTGGTGCAGAGGGGAGGGAAGTGGGGTCAGGTACTGACCAGAGAGGGAGAGGGGGTGTGCTATAGCTGCTGTGAAGATTTCACAAGATATGGCATTGATTTGCTCTCTCTCTCTCACTTGCTCGAATAGCTAAAAGACAAAAAGGGGCAATGCTATAGTGGTCATGCTACAATGATGGTCGACCAGAGAAGGGGTGGGTGCTGTACAAGCTTGCTTGGTAAGGTTGGAGAGAGGGTTTGGTTTGGTTTTTGATACAAAAATGCTAAATGTTCAAATCTTCCATAAGGGGTGATCAAGGTTTATTTCTTGATTTTTGATCTTGACCAATTGAGATAATGATGCTCGTAGATGGGTAAGGCTAGGATACATCTCTAGGAATTATTTTAGATTTTTCTAAGGAATTAAACTCCACTTAAGACCATTTATTACAAAACTACATAAGTGAAGTATTGGAGCTCATTTGATATTTTTACATTGGACCTTGTTGGATTTGGTGTGAGGTGGTTCCAAATGTGAATGTACACTAAGGGGAATTTTTCCAAGATTTATTGGAAGATAAAACTAATTAAAACAATTATTATTCCAATTCAGCCATTTAAGAAAATGGTCAAAAAGAAATAATAAAGCTCTTCAAAAATATATATTATTGAAGTGGGAAGATGGGGTATGATATGTGCACCTCAATTGAGCCAAAAGTTGGGGAAGTGTTTTGGAAAAAACGAAACTTTCCTTTGTCGGTGAAATTTTGGAGATTTTGTCTATTAAAGGAAATTAAATAGTTTTGGTCCATAATAATTATGGATAATTATTGATAAATCTTGATGATCAAGGTAGATGATGTAGAAAAAATTTAGCAAGCATTTTCAACCTTGGGATTGGACAACCCATGTTGATTTTGGTGGAATACCCTAGATTAAGGATCTTGGAGTTGGGATCTCCCCTTGGGGCAGGAGGTATATCGATAGATAGACCAAGTGATGTAGATTGCAATGGTTTAGAGGTTTGAGCTTGATCCTCCTTGAGCTCAGCAAGACAGACTTTCAAACTTTGAATAAAATACGCCTACCAAAGCAGATTATCAACTAGCCTTCAAAAGCTTGTGGGTTTAAGCAGCACAAAGATCCACTTGGAACAAATGAAGTAGATGTTGATAGACCTATATGAGTATAACACAACCAGGCAAAGAGTTGGTCCATAGAAGGTTGGATGGTGGTGTGAGCTTCTATCAAAATAGGCATGTTGACTAGATTTGCGGGAATAGTTATTTTCTAGCCTTCAAAACCATCACGAACAAGTGGGTTGGAGGATGATCTAACCAAGGGTAAGAGTCGTCCTTGGTAGTCCTTAGGATGGTTAAAAAGATGATTCAAATGCATTTTCAAAAATGCACAAGGGTTGAGAAAAGGAGGCATTTAAAAAGGTGATGTTGGAAACAGATTTCTAGACTTTGGCAGACTTAGGGTTTCTGACTAGAATAAAAGGGAGAATGTTTTTGATGGATTTCAAGGTACCAGAGCATCATAAAGTGGATGATGTTAAAGTGAAAATTGAGTAGGAAGTATCCTTGCTTGATATTGGTCTTCATTGCCTTGGAAGCTTCTAAAACGGATCACTTCATAATTGATTCTAGTTAAGGGCTTTAGATGATCACCTAGTGGCTAGAGATCAGATCCATCTTGTATTCTTTCTTAGGGTTTGGGATCTTCAAGTATCTTGAGACTATAGGATGAGCTCCTAGAGTATCTCATACTACTTCTAAGCAATCAATTCAAACAGCAGATCAAGGCAACTCATCTTACAAACAAATCAACTACTACTAGGGTTACCATCAAGCCTAGCTTGAGGTACGGTTGAGGCATTTTGAAGAGGTTGGATTTTGAATAAGATGAGAGTCCTTGGTATCTCTACCAAGAATAGAATTCAAAAGCTTACTAAAAGGTTTTGGAGATCCTAAAGGTAATAGTAGTTGAAGGTTCTATCTTCAAAACATAAGGAGATAATCTTATATATCTCTCCATAGTTTTGTCAATAGAAGATACTAAAATAGCTTTGGTTACATAAGCATCTTGGCTCATGTTTTGAAATGCCAGAACATTTGAGAATATGTAAAATGAGCCAGGATAGTTTTGTTAAATAGCTTTAGACCAACTGATGGTGACGTAAGGGGTATTATATGGTATACAAACACATGCACAAGCACAAACAAATAAGAAGCAAACACTGCACCAATGAACAAGAATTTTTTTTGTTCCCCTGATTTTTGCATTCTGGACAACTAATCAGGGTTGCTGAAATTGAGATGTTACACAATGACACTGGTGGATCCATATGTGGTATGTGAAAAGAACACACATGCAATGACTCCAGTTGTTGTTAGTAAAAAGAACACACATGCAATGACACTGGTGGATCCATGTGTGGTCTCTGAAAATAACACACATTTCAATGACTGCATGACACTGGTGTATCCATAGGTGGATTATGAAAAGAGCACACATCCAATGACACTGGTGGATCCATATGTGGTATGTGAAAAGAACACACATGAAATGACTCTAGTTGTTGTTAGTAAAAAGAACACACATGCAATGACACTGGTGGATCCATGTGTGGTCTTTGAAGAGAACACACATGCAATGACTCTGATTGTTGTTAGTCAAAAGAGCACACATGCAATGACACTGGTGGGTCCATAGGTGGATTGTGAAAAGAGCACACATGCAATGACACTGGTGGATCCATATGTGGTATATGAAAAGAACACACATGCAATGACTCTGGGTGTTGTTAGTAAAAAGAACACACATGCAATGATACTGGTGGATCCATGTGTGGTCTCTAAAGAGAACACACATTTCAATGACACTGGTGGATCCATATGTGGTATGTGAAAAGAACACACATGAAATGACTCTAGTTGTGGTACGTGAAAAGAACACACATGCAATGACACTGGTGGATCCATGTGTGGTCTTTGAAGCGAACACACATCCAATGACACTGGCTGTTGTTAGTAAGAAGAGCACACATTTCAATGACACTGGTGGATCCATATGTGGTATGCGAAAAGAACACACATGCAATGACTCCAGTTGTTTTTAGTAAAAAGAACACACATGAAATGACACTAGTGGATCCATGTGTGGTCTCTGAAGAGAACACACATTTCAATGACACTGGTTATTGTTAGTAAAAAGAGCACACATGCAATGAAACTGGTGGATCCATAGGTGGATTGTGAAAAGAGCACACATGCAATGACACAAGTGGATCCATATGTGGTATGTGAAAAGAACACACATGAAATGACTCTGGTTGTTGTTAGCAAAAAGAACACACATGCAATGACACTGGTAGATCCATGTGTGGTCTCTGAAGAGAACACACATGCAATGACTCTGGTTATTGTTAGTAAAAAGAGCACACATGCAATGACACTGGTGCACTACTAGGAAACAACCTATAGATGGACAAGATATTCAGTGGCGCATATTCGAAACCATGCGCCACCGAAAAATATTAGTGGCGCACTAGAAAACATGCGCCACAGAAGATGGGAAGTTCTGTGGCGCTTTCCCAGAACATGCGCCACAGAAGATTGGTGGGACCCGCCAGCCAGGGTGGGTTGATCCAAGTTCTGTGGCGCATTCTGAGATATGCGCCATAGAAGTTGCCTCTTCTGTGGCTCATATCAGAACATGCGCCATAGAACATGGAGGGGGGCCACCACGGGATCTAATTCACCCAAGTTTTGTGGCGCATGTTCTGATATGCGCCACAGATGTGTTTCACTTCTGTGGAACATTTCCCCACATGCGCCACAGAACTTGGAGGTGGGCCCCACAAAGGGAATCTAATTCACCCACTTCTGTGGCGCATATGGACTTATGCGCCACAGAAGATTCAGCATCTGTGGCGCATTTGCTCCATATGCAGCACAGATGAGGGCGCCCAGATCCATGTTAAAAAGGTGACAAAAGCTAGCTCTCTTATCTATCTATCCACCACCACCCATTTCACATCTCTACCTCCTCCCAACTCGTCTTCCTCCTCCCTCACACCCCATCTTGCCCATAGTTTCTCCATTTTTTGTAACTAAACCTACTTTAATCCATAGATTGGTAAGTGGAAGCTTCGCTCCAACTTCTAGATATAAAAGTTCCTTACTTTTCTCTCTCACATCTATTTGTTTACTAATTTCCTCTCCACCAACTTGTAGATCTATTTGTCCACACTCTCTCATCGCGCGGTCTCGTCTCGCTATTATTGTGTCTACTAGGTGAGTACTTGGCCATGAACATGTAGGTGAAGCTTGTCGCGCGGGCGGTGTGTGTGTGCGATCCATGGCGAGATGATGCTTGTGTGGTGCATGAATGTTTGCAATGGGAGCAAGTTTTTTGTTGCTTGCTTGTTGTTGCCGGGCCCAGCCACTTTGGTTGCATGGATGTTTGCGAAATGTTGATTCATTTCCATTTCGGCAAATTTTTGCACTACCCATATGTCCTAATTTTAGGAAAGGTCATGCCGAATTTTTTCCGGCTAGCATTCATGCATGTGTGTGTTCATATGGTGTGGTTCTCACCTATACTCTCTGTTTTGACCGCTCAGGCAACCATGGTCCTCACGATGAGCGAAGGTCGAATTGCTAGGTACAAGAAAGGCACGAAGGAGGACATGATTCTGAACAACAAGACCACGATAAGATGTCCATGTCGAACATGCAAACTACAGCGCTAGATCGACCCTGAATCTGGACAATTGGAGGGTCACCTACTCAGGCGCGGTTTCATGCGCGACCTCAATGAGGCGCCGGCAGGACATGGTGGTGGTCACGAAGACATGGGCGGGCGAGAAGACGAAGAGTCTACCGGGCATGATCATCATGACGAAGGAGGTGCTAGCGGGCATGATCATCATGACGAAGGAGATGCCGGCGGGCATGATCAGCATGGAGAAGGAGATGGCGATGGGCATGATCATGATCATGAAGAAGGAAAAGACGCGAACACACAAACGCTGCTAACTTCGGTCTTGCAGGACCCTCATGTTCAAGAACTGCTCCTCAAGGAGACGAGCAACGACAAAGCTGCAGCCAGAGAGAAAGCCAAGCTGGCCCAAATGGAGGTAGACGGGATGACTCCATTGTATCCTGGGTGTCGCCCCGAGGATACACGTTTCAGTGTAACACTCAATGCTCTGGAGATGAAGGCCGAACACAAATGGACCGATGTGAGCTTCAATGCGAACATGGAATACTGGCACGACTGACTTCCTAAGGGGAACACATTGCCAACAAGTATCTAGGAGGCCAAGAAAATCGTGTGCCCTCTCGACCTATCACACATTAAATACCACGCATGCATCAATGATTGTGCACTTTATCGGAACGAGTACGCGGATAGAACCACATGTTCGGTGTGTGGCCAAGGACGGTACTAGAGAGGGAACAAGAAAGTTCCTAGCAGAGTGGTATGGTACTTTCCTATCACCCCCGGTCTGCAGCGATATTTCGTAGATCCTAAGGAAGAAAAGCTCATGCAATGGCACGCAGAAAGAGAGAAACCCGAAAATGATCCAGATAAGGGTAAGATCCTGACACACCCTTCAAACGCTAGCCAGTGGAATGCATTAGACATCGAGTTCGAAGAGTTCGGGGGCGATGCAAGGAACTTCAGGCTAGGTATGAGCACCGATGGACTCAATCCTTTTGGAAACCAGAGTAGCACGCATAGCACCTGGCCTGTGTTTGTATGGCCGTACAACCTCCCCTGTGGCTATGCACGAAGCAAAGGTATGTACACATGAGCATTCTTATTCAAGGGCCGAAACAACCAGGTATCGATATGCATCTGTATCTCGGGCTATTGTGAGAGGAGTTAGCCAGCTTGTGAGAAACGCTGGCCCATACGTGGGACAACTACACTAAAGAATATTTCCATCTGAGAGCCGCATTGCTCACGACCGTGTAGGACTATCCTGGTTACGCATATGTATCGGCCTAGGTGAACCACGGACACAATGATTGCGTCAAGTGCATGGATGAGACACCGCATCTCCAGCTACCAAGGGAATCCAGGTCTTCGAAAACCGTGTTCCAAGTTACTCGAAAGTGGCTCCGCATGGATCACCTGTGGAGAAAACGTGGTGACCTGTTCAATGGTAAGGATGAGCTCGAAAGAGCCCCGCGTCCAAGGAGCAGCGAAGAAATCGAGGAGCTTTTGAATAATTGGGTAGATTGCCCTATGCCTGGAAAAAAACGACCAAGGACAAAGCCGCTGCTGGGTGTATGGAAAGCAAGGTCTGTTTTCTGGGACCTGCCGTATTGGAAGGTCCTTCACACTCCCCATAGCCTCGATGTAATGCACATCATGAAGACCATTACCGAGAGTCTGCTTGGCACTCTACTTAACATGCCGGAGAGGACCAAGGATGGGCCAAAAGCAAGAAAGGACCTTAAATTGCTTGGCATAAAGAAAGATCTTCAGTACCCTGATAGTGATGATGATGATGATCAGACGGAAGGGACTCAAGGTCGCCGCAAAAGAGTTGAGAAGAATGAGGTAGTGCTTCGCGCTGCCTGCTTCACTCTGAGTCTGGAGGAGCTCAAGCAGTTTTTCAGGTGCCTCTTAGGAGTGAAAGTTCCTCACGGTTACTCGGGGAAGATAACCAGATATCTGGACGTGGCGAAGAAGAGGTTTAGCGGTATGAAGTCTCACGACTGTCACGTGCTGATGACGCAGATACTCCCCGTTGCGATCCGTGGGATAATGGACGAGCATGTCCGTGAGACGTTGTTTGGCCTCTCTAACGTTTTTACGTCATATCTAGGAAGTCGATCGGTGTGAAGAAGCTCGACAGGCTATAGGAAGAGATCGTGATGATACTATGCGATCTTGAGATTTACTTCCCGCCTGCATTCTTCGACATCATGGTGCATTTGCTTGTACATGTCGTGGACGACATCATCCAGCTCGGGCCGACATTCCTGCACAACATGATGCCATTTGAAAGGTTAAACGGTGTCATCAAAGGATTCGTTCGCAACAGGTATCGTCTAGATGGAGCATAGCCAAGGGATTTGTGATCTACGAGTGCATCTCCTTCTGCCAGAATTATCTAACCACCAAGAACGAGGATGTTGGAATACCCAGAAAGAAGCACCTCGGCAGGCACGGTGGATATGGTCACCGTGAGGGCTGCCGCTCACTGCATGTCGGCATTGATGGCCAACGCACTGATTTTGAAAGGGCACACCGAGTCACGCTACAACACATTGAAGTGGTCGGCCCTTGGGTCGAAGAGCACAGAAGCTTAATCGAGCAGGAGTACGTCGACCAGGGCCGGCCGAGGAAGAAGGGAGACGTAACCAGAGAGCACAACTCCAGATTCACGGGTTGGTTCAAGAAAAGGCAACTGGACAATCCACCATAGACGCCTTCTACGGAAGATCAAAAACTCATATTCTCCTTATCGCAGGGCCCAGGGCACAACCTAAGGACCTATCAGTCATACGACATAAACGGTTACAGATTCTACACCGAGGAAAAGGACAAGAATAGTGAATATCAAAACTCAGGAGTAACTATGTTATCCTTTGCTGATGACGAGACTACTGTGATGGAAAGATTCTACGGAAGGATCGAGGAGATATGGGAGCTCGACTACTGTGGAGAGATCGTACCAATGTTCCGTGTTAGATGGGCCAAGAACGTCGAAAAAGAAGGCCGCTATTTCACCAAAATGGTTATACCAGATGCCAAATCAACGAAGAACGCCTCCGCCAAAAATGAGCCTTGGGTACTCGCTAGCCAAGTTGATCAATGCTTTTTTATTACCGACCCGTCAAAGCCCAACCGTGTTGTAGTTAGGAGGGGCAAGAGGAGCATCATTGGAATGGAAGGAGCCACCAACAAGCAAAACTTCGACAAAAACGGCGACCGGAAGATCGAAGAGGAATTCGACAAGTACTTTGACATGCCTACTACTACTGAAGTAAGAAGGAAGACCACACTGCCTACTAAAGGTTGTCCATTCACAAGAAGAAATCTCAAAGTGCACGGGCTAAAGTATTCAACCACGGCGAAAAAGGGCAAGAAGATTGTGAAGAGACACTAGCAATTGTGTGACTTTTTGGTGTATTAATTCGTGTGGGTATAATGTGATATTAGTGTGGGTATTAGTTAGATACTAAAACATATAATGTGATATTCGTGTGGGTATACAAATTCACATTTGTGTGTGACAAGCAAACATACATAGATATATGTTTGACTAAATATGCATATGTGTTCTTGCTTTTTTTTAATAAATATGCATATATGTATATGTTCTTGTTTTTT